>JAUTXW010001847.1:0-600000 GCA_030620095.1 Kuschelorhynchus macadamiae
TTTTTTTTTTTTTTTTTCAACTTTCAGTTACGTATTGCTTTTTTTCAGTGATAAATTTGTATTTATACTCGTCCAGAGTTTGCGTTTGGTATCAGTTCTCTCTCTATTCGTTTGTTGATATTAGTATAGAATTTGAAACAAGTTCTTCAGTTCAGAAAACACTAGTGCATATTGTTTAATCCATTAACAAGTACAGTAAAAGTGATTTGACAAAAAAAATGTTTAAAACTAATTTTGTTGTTGAGCAAAGACCTGTCAATAAGTTTGAAACTAAATTTCCTAATTTACTTAAAACGAATTTCGTTCCCAATCAGGGATCATCAATATTATCAAATTTTCATATTCACAAACTTTATAAAAAAAAAGTGAATAAAATTTCAAAAGTAACTTTATTCGAGGAAGATGAAATGGAAATAGTTCAAAACAAAATTGTAATAAAACAACCAAATCTTAGAATAAATTATTTGGATTAGTTAGATAATAGTGATACGTGTAATTTCAGTAAATATTTTTATTTTTTTTTTGGGTAAGTAAATAATATTTGTATATTTTTTTTCACTGTGTTCCCCAAATAAAATACCCACGATGTTACATAAATTCTAACTGAACGACTGGATGCGGAGTTTTTTACATTTTAATAGTTCTATATATAAATATATTTTTTTCTAATTAAAAAGTTTTAAAATCAAAAAAACAAATGTCTACGACATCATCTACAATCGTGGTATTTGTAAAAGATAAAATTAATTTTTCGTTAAAGATGGCTTTAGTTGTCCTGAATCAACTTATATTTATTTAACAGGAACTTACTTATTTTTTAAACTTATTTTATTTATTTAATATATTTATCCTTTCATTGTATATTTTATATCTATGTTCTGTATTTAGAATTTTTTCAAGTACACTTTCACATTCTTTAATTTTTTTTTCAAAACGAAGTCTAACTAGATAATATTTTTGACAGTCACTTTTTCGAGCTTGTCTATATACAAAATTCCATTTAATTAAATAATAGTATTTATTTTGATTTCTTTTGAAAGTTACTGATTTTTTTATGGTATATGCAAAAACTTCCAATAGAAAGTAATTTGTCAATTTTAAAAACAGTTTTTATTACGTTTTAAATTGCACTTAAAAAATAACAAGGGTCTGTTGAAAAGAAAATCAGTTTGGGAAGATGTGGATTCTTGTTTTAATGGGAGGGTAAACTAGGAAATTTAGTTTCAAACATATTATATTATATTTAATGTATTTCTTATGAAATGTTTAAATGGAAAATACAAAAAACTCAACCTCTCCTATTGTATAATAACAAAACCATTACTTACATTTACATATGCAACTACGCAGTAGAAATGATTACTTAATTTGTAAATAGAATATATTTTTTATATAAGGTGTAATAACTTATTTCTTTAATTGTGGGTTAATTTGTTAACTTTATTATTTTGGATTCACTGAAATTATCTTATGTATTATAATAAAATCTAATTCACTGCAACAACTTAAAAAAATATGTATATACCTAGATCCCTATTTAACTATTCTAATAGACTTCAGTCCATTATAAAAATGGATGTTAATTCTGAAATTAGCTTACAGACTCTTGATCAGTTGGTCAGTAAAGTGCTACATAAAATCGAGCAGGTAAGCAGATTAATTAAAAAAAGATGAATATTTATTTTGGATAAAATATTTAAATAAAATAATAAAATTAATTAATAACTGTCAAAAAAAGTAAATCAAAATGTATTGCAAATTTTTCAAAAATTGAATCAAGTTTAACTTATTTAACAAATTATAAGGAAACTTTTAAAAATCAAAAAAGAATAAAATTTTGTCGTTCTGCTCTATTTAAAAATAATTAAAAAAAATTTTATTACTGGAAGATATTGAATCGTGTTTTCAGGAACGAATACGAACAGGTGCTATTATAAACTTAAATATTAAAGATCCAACAATTTTTTTAAATAAAGCATATAAAAGTTTTTCAATTCAGATAAAAACTGGAAACTGATATAAAAACATTTTTCTACAGAAAACGAAATTATTCACAATAATACTGCTCTAAAAGAAATTGGTATACTGAAAATGCGAAAAATAAAATTTTTAAAAAATTGGAAGAATTTCAAGAAAGAGATTCTGGTTTTGCGTTATATGAAATTTTACATTTGAAAGTGAATATAAATAATTTTACCCTATAACTGTTGACCTTTCAACTTACACAGAAATACCTCAATTTCTTAAAAATACAAAGGAATTATTAACATTAAAAATAATGATCAATATTGTTTTTATGGTCAATTGTATGTGCTTTATATCCAGTAAGTGATAAAAAAACAGAAATATAAACAGAACATCTTCTTATCCTCATTTTAGTGAGGTATTAAAGTATGATAACATTGAATTTCCCATATGCATTAAAAATATATTAAAATTTGAAATATTAAATAAATTATCAATTAACATTATCACTATAAAAAAAAATCTCAAATTGTTCCACTGTGTTCAAGTCAACAAAATTATTCTCCAAAAATAAATTTACTAATGATTCCTTGTAACAATAAAATAGATTATTTTAATGATGAAAATAACTATCCAAATATATATCATTTTGCTTTAATTAAAGATCTATCACGTGTATTAAACCAACAAATGGGAAATATAAGTCACAAAAAATGGTTTTGTGAAAGATGTTTAAATCACTTTAAAACTGAAGAAAACCTTCAAAAACATTTAATTTGTTGTAAAACTATGAATAAAACCAAAATAACTTTACCATCTGATGATAAAAATATTTTAAAATTTACAAATTTTAAATTTAAACAAAGAGTTCTTTTTGCAATTTATGCCGATTTAGAAAGTATTTTAGAAAAAATAAATCCAAACACAATTAATTCAAAGTCTACTACTACTACGACTACAATATATCAAGAACATAAAGCTTACAGCATTACATATTATTTTAAATATAATAATTCTTTATCATATTTTAAAATATTTACAGGAAAAGACTGCATTGAATGGTTCCTAAAAGAACTAAAAGAGAATATTGCATACCAAGTTGACAAAATTTTAAAAAATATAATTCCAATAAAACCTTTAAACAAAGAAGAATTACATACGTTTTATTCTGTATCTCATTGTTTTATTTGTAAAAAACTATTTGCAATCGATGAAAAAAAAGTTAAAGATCATTGTCAGTTTCGTGGTGCTACTCATTCACCTTGTAATCATCTTGACCTTTTGTTATCTGCGAAACTGACCCCATGACACTTGTATTATTTTACAATCTCCCTCCGGCTACGATAGTTATTTCTTAATTAAAGCACTCAGTCTTAATGTAAAGGGAAAAAAATAGTTTTTCCCTTTACAATTATAATTAATAAAGAAAGATTTATTTCTTTTACGAAATATATAGAAAATACAAATATTAATTTTAGATTTCTGGATTCTTATAGATTTATGTCTTCCAGTATTAACAATTTATCCTCTTATTTACCTAATGATAAAAAAATATTCTTAAAAGTTTTTATACATCAAATACCGAGTTTGAATTACTATCACGTAAAGGAGTTTTTTCCATATGGATATTTAGATTGTTGGGAACAATTAAAAGACACAACATTTCCGAAAATAGAATCTTTTTATAGTTCCATTAGTGGTAAAAATATTTCACAAGATGAATATTGTTTTGTCTCAAACCGTTTTTTGGAATACTTTTAATATCAACAATTTACAAGAATATGCAGAATTATACCTTAAAACTGACGTTTTCTACTTTTGGCTGATATTTTTGAAAACTTTAGAGATATGTGTGTAACAACGTACGAACTAGATGCATTGTGGACCTATACAGTTCCAGGTTTAACTTATCAAATTGTTTTGTCACAAGGTATCGAATTAGAACTACTACTAACTGACATTGACATGCTTTTATTTATCGAAAGAGGTATTCGAGGAAGTATATCTCAATGTTCGAATAGATATGGTAAAGCTAATAATAAATATATGGAAACATCTTACGATTCAAAATTAACTCAATCTTATTTAATGTATTTTGATGTTAATAATTCATATGGTGCAGCAATGAGTTTACCATTACCTCAAAAAAAAATTTAAATGGAGTAATCTAAATAATTTTACACCTAATGTTATTTTAAATATTGCTGACGATAGCGCCATTGGATATATATTTGAAGTTGATATAGAATATTCTAGAGAACTTTTTCAATTACATAAAGATTTACCACTTTGTCCGGAACATTTATGTCCACCAAAATCAAAACTTCCAAAATTGCTAACTACATTTTTTATTAAAAAAAAAATGTAATTCATTATCGAAATTTAAAACAAGCTTTACAATTAGGATTAAAAATTATAGAAATAGATAAAGTATTAAAATTTGATCAATCATGTTGGTTAAAAAAAACATATTGATTTAAATACAAATTTACGAAAAGAAAGCAAAAATGATTTTGATTTTTTTTTAAGTTATTAAATAATGCATTCTTTGGAAAAACAATAGAAAACGTACGCAAACATAAAGATGTTAAGTTAGTAACAAGATGGATTGGTAGATTTGGAGCAAATTTTTATATTTCACAACCAAATTTTCATAGTTGTACTTGTATTTCTAATGACATTGTTCTTATCGAAATGTCACGATTAGAAGTAAAAATAAATAAAACCAATATTTAGTAGGTTTCAGCATTTTTTTTTTTTGGATGTGTCAAAAAAACGTTTCTTTATGACTTTCATTATAACTATATAAAAACTAAATTTGGGTCTAACGCAAAACTTTTGTATACAGATACCGATTCTTTAATATATCTTTTTTTTCTCGTTGACGATATCTATCAACATATTAAAGAAGATATTCATTTATTTGATACTTTAGACTATCCTTATAACAACGTATATACAATATGCCCTCAAAAAGTAAAAAAATTTAGGATTAATGAAAGATGAACTAAATGGAACAATTATGTTAGAATTTATAGGTCTTAAATCTAAAACGTATTCCATAAAAGTATATAAAACACAAATGGAATTAGAAAAGATATAAAAAAATGAAAAATCAAGGAATAGATTTAAAAGAAACTGATAATTTTATTCAAAATTATAACATTATAAAAAAGCAAAGGGAATTAATAAAACTGCACTTAAAACTATAACTTTTGATGACTATTATCAACGTATTTTTAATAATACTCGTAATAATGTTAATCAAAAAATGATTGTATCAAAATTACATAAAGTTTATACATTTAATCAGACAAAAGTTGCTCTAAATCCTTACGACGATAAAAGAATCGTCAATTACAAATATACAGATACTTTACCATGGTGATTTCCTTAAAACTAAAATTTACCTAATAAAAAAACAATATTCATGTTTTTAATTTTTCTAATTTATCTATTATCTGTTTCGAATAAAGCACCTAGAACAAAAAGTAAACCACAATATTAAAAGGTTATATTCTAAAAAATTAAATATATCAAAAAATATCATAATAAACAGGATATACAAAAAAATTACTATTTTTTTTTTTTTTTTTAGAATAAATCAAAAAAGAATGACTACACCAAGAACCAAACTTTTTGATGCACCATCATCATCGTCGTCGTCGTCGTCGTCGTCATCGTTGACAACAGCACCAACAACAACAACAACAACAACAACAACAACAACAGCAGTGCCATCATCATCACAATTGGTTGATTATAGCTGGGATGAAGATGGAACATTCGAAACTTATGATCCTATCCATTACGTATCCAACCATTTGGTACTGCGACAAAGTCCGATAGGTGCTTCAAAAAGTGTAAAAAGGGAATTTCGTAGATTAGAACGAATAAAACATCAGTCTCATCATCAACAACAACAACAAAACCAACTATCCAGGCAGGCATTAAATTAATAAATTTGTTGAATACCAATATTTACTTCATATAATAACTAAATTTACTTTTTTTTCAGATTAAATTAAGAAAAAACACACCCAGAGGCTCTAGCTCCTAGACAATTTACCTCTGAAGCGGCTGGATTCGATCTTTTCAGCGTAGAAGACCACACCATTGAACCATCATCAAAAATTGACACAGGCATACAAATTGAAATACCACAAGGATTCTACGCTGAAATCCATTCAAGATCGGGCCAAATATGGAATCGACGTCGGAGCGGGCATCATTGATCAAGAATGTATTTATAGTTTTATTTAATCATTCAAATATCACATCTAAAATTTGTAAATCAGACAAAATTGCACAAATCATCATCAAAAAAAATCTATTAATTGCATCGCATCTAAAATTTGTAAATCAGAAAAAATTGCACAAATCATCATCAAAAAAATCTATTAATTGCACTTTTGTATCGACTAACAGTATTCTTTTTGGGACATTAGGGGGAAATAAAGGTTTCAGATCATCTGATAATATTAAATAAAATATTAAAATATGTTATGTTTTTTTATATTAAAAACCTATACTAATAACACACTATAAGTGCAAATTTTTATAAATCCAAACCGAATTTATATTAAAAAAAGTTTAACTTACAAATCCAGTGACATACCTACTTCAAGATGCAGAAAAACAAGACATTAAAGAAGGATTCTATGAACTTCAATTGCAAAAAGTTAAATATCCAGACATTTATTTAGTTGAAAAGGTGTTAAAACGTAAAAACAATAGAGTATTCGTAAAATGGTTAGGTTTCAGTGATAATTATAATAGTTGGATAGATAAAAATAATGTAGAGTGACTTAATAAAATAAATATTTTTTTCATATACGTTTTATTTCCATGTTTTCTACAAATAATTTATTGATCTTTAAACAAAAAAAAAACAGTATTTATAACCATATAACAACTTGGTGTTTGATAATGCACAATGCCAAGTAGTGCCATATGGATCCTTGTGAAAGTGACATTCGGGAACTTTCTTAAACTTGTTTAGCTTCGGTTCACTCTCCAAATTTTTTCCGCACTTATAAATTTTCTTTGAAAATTCACCTTTTCATCTCCTTTGACGTATATTTTGGGGGCATCATATCTTTTCATCGCATGTTCTAAGATATTTGCTATTTCGTTCAAGTCTACTAAACCAGACTCCCATATTAGACCATGATATGAGTTTTCGAGATAAGATATCGTTTTTAAATCCTGGCCTTTTAACATGCTTTTGTCATATGGTGGTTTGAAAAGAAAATTTGAACAACGTGTTCCATCATACACAGCTAGTTCTTTTGGAATAAATCCAGAGGCACAATTAAATCTCTGGATATCAAGACACAAAATTGAATTTTCTCCTGCCATAGTTCGAATTACGAGACCCACTAAGTAAAACCAACAACACATAAAATAAACCGTAGTAGTTTTTTTTTACATTTTAATTTGCATATTTTTGCACTGTTCTATTTTGACATTAAAATCATAGACCTAATACTATTTACACCAAATACATAATTCGCTAAACAAGGATCACAAAATTTTAATAACTTTACTCTATGTTTTAAGTGTTTATTAATATTTTTTTCAACTGAACAATTACATCTTTGGCATAAAAATTGTATTCATTTATAGAAGGCTTACGTATATATTAATTATGTGTGCTATACATATTTTTAATCACCTGGTATAAGCTATTATTCGAAACAAATATTATTTATTAAAACATTATTATTGCTCATCTCAATACTACACAAAGATCTCCTTATCTACATCCTCGACCTTTTCTTATCTGCGAACCTGACCTCTAGTCTTACGTCGTCGAAAATTAAAACAAGCTATTCTCGGTATTTTTCCAAAAACTAATATTTTACGTATTTATTCAAACATTGCTCATCTCAATACTACACAAACATCTCCTTATCTACATCCTCGACCTTTTCTTATCTGCGAACCTGACCTCTAGTCTTACGTCGAACATTAACAGAAAAACAATTCTCGGTACTCGACCTTTTCTTATCTGCGAACCTGACCTCTAGTCTTACGTCGAACATCAACAGAAAAACAATTCTCGGAATTCGGCGAGGCGAGGCTCGGCTCATGAAATTATACCAGAGGTGCGGCGTGAAGCCCTACAAACATTCTATTTTTTTTACCACATGTGTTGTACTGTATAACTGCGTATTATTACTATTATTGCTCGTTTAAAAGATAAACAAGATCATCTAAATTGTTTACTTATTACGACGTACTGCATGGCGGTAGTAGTCTAGAAGTTCAAAATTTGACAAAAAACAAATCTCGGTGTCGACGGTTCGAATCCAGGCGGGCGCGTGGGCTTTTTTTTTATAAGAAACAAATTAGTAATAATTATAGGGGTGCATGTGTGTGAGTGCTAAAAAGACACTTCAAATATAAAAGGCCTTTTTGAACCCGTACACTAATAAGGCCCTTCTGGTCAACAGCCTCTGGTCATTGTCGACCACTTCTTCTTCGGCCATTTTCAGGAATTTTTCAGGATTGTGTCACTTCGTCGCCGAAGAAGTTGGACACGCCCAATCTTTGGACAGACAGGCCATCCTCGGTCACAGTACCCCGCCTTATATACTACTATAAAGAACACACGATGGTTCAAAATTAGGACACTTTTTCAAACGGATTATAAAAAGGGGCACATTTCTAGAGAGTAAAAAACAAAAACAAAGATTTCTTATGAAAACTATAAAGCAAAAATTTATAATGCCCATTCACAACATTATCTCTGAATTTGAAAAATCATTAAATGGTTTTTTAAAACACAAAGGTAGAGTACTTCATCAGTTCGTCCAAATTTCTTCCAAAATAGCTGCTCTAAATGAAAACAAAGTTATGGTACACATGGACTTTAGCGAAAATTACAGACTAAAGTATGCCGAAGAAACACAAGCATTTCATTTTAGTGGTTCGAGGCAACAGGTTTCACTCCACACGGTAGTTTTTTATTTTAAAACTGGAAATGGCATAGGATCGAAGTCCTTTTGTACACTGTCCGAAAGTCTTCAACATAATGCATCAGCGATTTGGGCTCACCTTAAATCTATATTGTTGCATATTGACAAAACTCTATGTGTCAAAACCATTCATTTTGTAAGTGACGGCCCCTCAACCCAGTATAGAAACAAAACCATGTTTTACTTTCTGGCCGTAAAGCTTCACAAACTCTACCCAAAAATTTCTAAATTCACCTGGAACTATTATGAGGTTGGGCACGGGAAAGGAGCCCCGGATGGCATTGGAGGTGTCACTATAAGGATTGCCGATAGGTTAGTTTCTGAAGGAAAAGATATTGATTCCTTTGATGTCCTAGTTAAAGGTCTTAAAGAAAACACAAAAAACGTTACCCATTTACAGTCACCAAACACGACATCGAGGAAATCGAGAACATTATCTAAAAAAAAAATAAAAATATAAAGCCTTTTGTTGGCACAATGAAAGTACATCAAATTACTATGGACGACTTTTCCTCAGGACTCTTACATTTTTTTTCATTAAGCTGTTTTGAGACGGAAAATATTCACTTTCTAATGGGTACATTACAATATTTTAAAGAAAAAGCATTAAGTGAATCTGAGCCATTTGTGGATCCTGAAGATGAATTGCCATTGATTTATTACAATGGTCAGAAAAATACAGGGACCTTACACATTAATTCATTATGCTCCAATGGCACTCTCGCAAATTATGTTTCCTACAAAGAAACGGCCTACAATAGTACTTCTAACAAAGATAAAGATTTTAGTGGATCCGAGTCATTAACAGATTTTGAACATGAACCATTACTTAACTATATGGCTTAGCAAAATAATGAAAAACTTCGATACGAAGATGTGTATTCTGATGATGAAGTTGGTCCCAGTAATAGAGTTTCAGATGTATTTGAAATTATACCAAGAAATATCAAAACTGGAACATATCTTTTAATAGAATACAAAACGCCAAAAACAAGTTAACGGTATGTGGGTTTGCACAGAGTGACCTAAGTGATGACGACGCTGTAAAAGTAATGCTTTTTAAAGTGTGCACTTTTCAAAAGACTCAAGCGTTTAGACTCAATAGAAAAGATGTATCTTTTGTGCAGTATGATCAAATAATATCTATTCGCTATTGTCGCTGCTTTTAATATCTATATATGACAAAAAAACTTATTATAGATTTCAAAATGAAGTTGATGTTTTTGAAAAAGCTTAAGTCCTTTCTGTATACTTTTATGACTTTTGTTATTCTCAATTTTTATATAAATACATTCAGATTTATATCATTTTTGTTTAGTTCTTGAAAATATCATTCCTTTGGTTTCATAATCATTCCTCTGGGTACAGTTTTTTTGAATATACCTTGTAAAATTATGCGTGAGGCATAATTTTGTTAATTTTTTCTATTTTTAATAATCTACTCCAAATGATAATATTTGTGGAGAAACACCCATATAATTTTTGCTTTACGGGTGAATCAACCTGAGGGGGACAATCATAATTTAATCGAAGAACCGTTTAACACAAAAATCTATATTCAATTGAGTAGGTATTTAATCATTTCACAACTTTCGAGAACATATAAAACCTAATAACATGTAACAAAAACAAATTAATACTCGTTTAACTTCTTCTCTTCAAAAAGGCCATTTATTGCGTTATTTTATTTGTCACACAAATCAAGGTATCGACATAAAAATAGATAAATTATTCTTGTGGTATTAATACATAGGTACCTACTCTTTGGTGTTAGCCTATTTTGGCCAAGATTACCTATACCCGTAGATAAAAATTGGGGTTAATTTATAAATGCCATTTTTTTAAATATTGCAATATTTATTATTTATCATAAAAACGCAGCTCCTATAGCAAACACAACACTGTTGGTTTGCTATAGGAGGCTGAAATTGTATGTGGTTATAAATTACGTATTGTGACCATTCAAACTTATCAAACAAAGGCTTAAAAAACTTTTCAAATAAAAGGTTAGAAGTCATTTTCAAGAGACTATCATCCAGGCAGGTGCGATAGAGTAGAAATTTTCGCGCGATTCACTGATACATTGTGAGTGTTTCTAGTTAAAATTTCATCTTCGGTGAACATATTTATTTAACCTTTAACCGGATAGGTTAAGATATTCAAAGTCGATACGAGATGTTTCTAGACTAATCCAGAATAATACAGCAAATAATTTCCAAACTTAGAAATGAAGTTTGCGACAGATCAAGAATGTTACGAGATTACCATTGTTACCATTTATAATAAATAACTGACGTATGAAGAAAAATTTGTTCCTCCAAAATATCAAAAATATTGACTTGGCTAAATATGTAGCCAGATCCGCTATTATTTTTTATATGAAATAATGAATTAGCGATTAACCGCTAAATCGTGTGAATCGCCATACTGAAATAAACGCCATCTCCGTTAATTACCTTGTTACCGTGTTGAGGTGGCCATAATAGTTTTTCGGTATTTATATGCGCCGCACAGTATTTTATAGAATACGGGATGTGGGACAAAAATCGAAAATCTTGCTAAATGCAAAATAAAGATAAAAATAACCTATAAGTTAAAAAAATACAATATATCAGCACAAATATTTGAAAAGATATACCGTTATAAGTCAAAAATAAGTACATAAAAGTATAAATTCGGGAAAAATTCGCCAAACATAATATAGAATTACCAAGTAGTGTATAACACTTACTATCTTAAGCATTTGAAGAACCTAGAATAAATCAGTGAAACGTAATGAATTAAATATTTTAGTATTTCACTAACCCCCCACTCCTAAATCTACAAACCTGTTCGAACATAACTACTGTTTGAAATTTAAACAAAAAATCTTATGAAATAGTGTTTTTTCTTTAATAATAATTTGTTTTATTAATATGAGTATATACAATCTATAGACAAAAAAAATATTGCAATACTCTATTAAATCTTCGAAACGTTTGTTATTTAAAATGTCTACTAATTTTTTTATGCAGTGTGTGTCTAAAGTCTGCACTCCCCCCTTAACTTTCGATGGATCGGTATATTGTCATGAAAATTTGAGAGCTTTAGTATAACAACATAATCCAAATTTTAAGCAAGAAGTGACAGATAAAAATATCAAATTGACAGCCTGGCACCATTTCGAGAAAACCGGATTAAATTGTAAGGGGATCGAGTGATACCTTATTTGAAAGGTTTTACGCTCTTATTATATCCTGCAAGTCGCTGTCACTTTTCCAAAACAAAATGGCGCCAAGGATTTCCAAACTTTTGAGATGGCGTTATACTATTTGGGAAAGCGACAACGACTTCAAACTTGCAAAATATAATAAAAAAAAAGGTAAAAAGATCTTTCAAATAAGGTTCACTCGACCCCCCCTTTCTAGCCAATTGATTCGAAAGCTAAGGGGCTCTCCTAATTTTAGGCACGCACTATATATACCAATTTAGCCTTATACGTTATTTTTTTTACTGAATAAAGACATATTTGAAGATTTTTCAACGGGATTTTTAACTATTAAATATTTCTTAACTTCGTCATTCGGTAAGTATTAGTACATTAATTAAATCCCTGTGAGTGTTGGTCCTGGATGTTTTCCGAGTCTGATTCAATTGAAGTTTTTTGATTTCCTGGCCTCAAGCGCTTCCTCTGACAATTGGCCTATAGGCAAATTAAAAAAACTCGATCATCATGGCACCATGTATCAACACTTTGTGAATACTAGTAGGTATGTAAAACCAACTATAAAGATTTATATAAAGTTCTCGTGTTTCTTTTAATAAATGACGAAACTTATCTAAATCTATTGCATAGCCACTGGACAATACCCTTAGAATTATGGCAAAATAATATATAATTGTTTATCAACATTAGTAATTTCAGCACTCAATTTGGGATTTTTAAAGAACCTTCTAGTCGGACATTCGTTGATCCAAACCGTGGCTTTGGTTTGTCTACTGATAATGTCATTATTAACTTGAATTCTAATTGTATTATTATTTCAACAATGTTTTTATTATCACCTTTGATCTTGATTGGTAAACGATATGAAATGTGTAATAAACACTCAAAGAATCTTATTAAAGCGGAGATTTTCTGTAGGAAAGGTTTTGTTTATAACTGCTTCCGAATTCATCTCTTTCGGAGATGCCTCACATACGAAACACCTTGAGGTAGCATTAGTTTCCGATAAAATATTTCCCACACTGCCATCTAACATTGTAAAAAGCATTTCAAATTTTATTGCTAGACGCCTGATATTAAAATAAATTTTATAAGATTCCAACTTATTTATTTTGGAGTTCATTTGACGTTCCTCCTCACGAACCAGTTCTGCCGTTCCTTTTATAAACGTACATTTAACAGGCTTACAGAATAGTTGAGGAAAGACGTAAATTTATCCAAAGGTTGTCACCCTTTTCTTTATCCACCAATTTTAAGAGAACTAATACCACTACAAATATTCATCAGTTTTTAAATTTTCAGAAAAGTATAAAATGCTATACGTCGTTTTTTCAAGTATTTGTTGAATGTCAATTTCAGCTGATAAATTGTTTACGTATATATTTGTAGAAAAGTGCAGTTTTTTATATTCTGTCAATAAACTTCAACTCGGGAAACAGTCTTTATGAACGGAATTTAGCACTGATCTCAAAGTATTGTATTTTCTAATGCCTGTTGAGGCAATAAAGATAACCGGTTGTGGAGCAGAAATTGATACCCCGGCAGATCTTTGTGCAGCAAAAGACAATTCTTCCGTTCTCATTTTCGAAACAGTATCTTGTACCCTTCGTCTCTTGGTTTTTAAACATAGATGTTCAAAATCCTTTTTGGATGTAACTTTAGATTTTTTAAAATGATTATTCCACAAGTTGTTTTGATTGCAATTTGTTCAGTAAGTTCTGTTGTAAGCTAATTGTATCGTTTAGTCAAGCAGCATGTCGTTTGTCGAAACGTGAACGAGTTCTATTACATCCCTTTCATTTTGTATGTAAATTTAAACAAAAATATATGCTAATACTTTTCACAGATTTTTCTACCTCCTCGTCATTCTTGATATAATTTGGGCTAATATTTAAAAATTCTTTTTTAATTTTAATTTTTGCAATTTTTTTAAAATTGCATTTCCCCCCAAAAAAATTATTTAAATTTTATAAGCAGTTTGGGGCAGATTCTCATTTTAAAATTAAAAAGTACATATTACAAAGCTTTAAACAAGTCAAAATTCACCGAGGTGTTTTTGGAGGTATTTATTTTTCATTTAATAACATAACAATAATTAACTGTATTCATAAAAACCTTACGAAAGTATTTTTCCTTTAAAATATTATAAAAATAAAATATATACCTTTGTTAACTTTATCCATAATTTGCACAATTTAATTGACTATTTTTTTTACAATAAATCAACAGGTTAACACAAGCAAATACGACAGTCGAAAACCAATAGCAATCAAATGACGCAAAGATAATTGTCATATTTTGTGAGCCTACTACGACAAATTTATCGGGTTGCTAGGCAAATTTTTATCTTTTCAATATATTTGGACTTAGTTTTCTCTAGGTACATTAAAATGTAGGTGGAAACCGATGATACATTTTTCGACTTTTGTCCATTGCATGAAACACTGTGCGCCGCCGCCGTGCCGTTAGAACTGCGGTATAAAGAAAAATTAGTAATATTTATTAACTCAAAATCTTGCCGGGCCAAATATTTTAAGGATATTGGTTTTAAAAATTACCATTTTAAGTTATTATTGATTTACAAAGTAATCCCTGCATTTATCGAAAAACACATTAATGAACTTTTTTGTTGTCGACATTATGATTACTGGCGCCAAAGGTAACTTTATGTCTTTGATTTTATTAATTATTGAGAGTTCTGTATCAGTGGCGGCTCGTGGATTTAAGAGCGGGTGAAGCGCAGTGGTGCCAGCTTCATAGCGCCGCACGCACTAATTGACATTAACTCTATAACAAGCGAATAAGCGCCTGTAGCCTGCAGCAGCACTTTATTCCGCTCCCAATCTCTATTTAGCTTATAGTTATTCACCATTGCGTTGCCATAGCAACCGCCGTAAACAAATATAAGCGCAAAAGCTGGCGTGCGGGGGAAGTCTGAAGCTGATTTTTTTACTGCTGATTGTAATTCCTCAACGGGTCGCTTTTATGAGCGTGCCACGTTTTTAAGTCGTTATTATTTTTTGAGTATATAAGGCACTAGTATTGATAGAAAATAATAGTAAAATTAAGTAAATAATGTGAATGTATATAAAAAATACTATATTTTTGTAATAGAAATGCAGATTATAAAATGCTTAATATTTTAACTAAATTGATTGGAAAATGTAGGTGAAGCGGCGCTTCCCCTGGCGAGCCGCCACTGTTCTGTATCGTCGCTTTTCTATTGCTATAAAGTCTGCTTTTAATATTTTTCTATAAGCGATTTTTTTTTAGATTTTAGTCACCATTTAACTGCCAGACGTCCCAAATTGTTTATCGCATTGGATTTTGTGACCCAAAATTTTTTTTTGTTATTGAATAATCAAAGAAACAGTACTGAGTATGTTTGGCAGATTATTACACCGTTTTCATAGATATATAGTGAAAAATCGTAATTTTTCGCTTTATCTAACTATCTTCCCCTTTGAATTCATCTCTGCTTTTTAAGATTCTTTCAGGTGACATATGAAAGGTATGAAATAAAATTATTAATCTACAGAACACTGTAAATAAAAAGAGGGAACTGTTAACGTGCATACAAATTATATTTGAGTTATTTACATTAGAGTTTGGATGTTGGTTTTGAATCAATATTCTTCCAGTTTACTATGTCATACCACCAAGTTGGTCGTCCAACTCCGTAAGGGGATTTCATAAATGACTGTTCTAGGCGATGATACACCTAAAATTAAAATGATATTTAGTAAGATATTTATTGGTAGGCAATTATTATTTTTGTAATTTTTGACATATTAGAAGGTTAGGAATTAGCAAAGGTGATATTTTAGGTTAATATAGTTGTTATGTTATTTGATAAAATGTCAAACAACAAAACGTTGTTCACCAAAACAAAAATGTTCACAGTATCTTTCCGAAAATGATTTTAATTTCTATAGATTTCCTGACCACCTTGTTTAAATGAACAAGCAAACTGCGAAAACGAATTAGAATCATAAAACAAAGTTACAGAATTGTGTCTGGTGATGAGAAGTACGTAAGTTGTAAACGTAAACATAGCGAAAAAGTATTAAAAGTGTACCGGGTAGAAATAAGTTTTTTGACAGCATATGTAGGTAACCTTTTATTAGGTATGGATTAGCCAAATTGCTTAAATTATAAATAAAAATATAGGAAGATATATAAATATTTTAATTTCAATCAATATTTTAATTCTTATGAGTGCACTAACATGGAAACATATATTTAATTTGGATACATAGGTTTTTGTAAACGAAAACATAAAAGCTATTAGGTCCGAAAAAAAAACCCAATTTTTTCTATTTTTAACGCTTGCTTTTAATTAATAGTTTAGCTAGAATTTAAAAATTAACTTCAATTCTTAAACGTTTTAAAAACACTTTAAGAGGATTTCGGAGTAACTCTAAAACATGTCAGCTTTTCAACGTCTTATTAACTGACGAAGAAAAAAATATCCTGAGAATAATACCTAGCCAAAACCATAATGTTGTTGTTTCGATGAGATTATCAGAAAGTTAGTATTATTTTATATTTCATTTTTTCCGTTTCAAAAACTGTATTTCTTGTTAATAGAAAAACTATTGACTATATGGCTAGTCTGTTATAAAATTTAGATGTTTTATTCGAACTTTTTTCAAAAAACAACGGATTTTTACTAAATGGCTACGCGTTTTTTTACTAAACGGCGAGTACCATGTTTTGTTTTTGGCCAAGCACCCGGCTCGTTCGCTACACTATTGACGTTTCTGTCGCCGCTGACATACATAGACCTGTTACACTGCAGACATGGCCGTATTTATGGGGGGGGGGGCCCGCCCCCAAAATGTATTTTAAATAACACAAATTATAATCTAAATATAGATAACCCACCTTCAGCTAGAAATAAAGAATAATTCTAATTACATTTATGTATTTCAGTGGAATAGATCCACAGTTACAGACAATTTAGACAATCTGGCAATATAGGAGCCCCTTTTCGAACACGGCAACGGAAACGGTTGGTCTATATATCGATACACAATAACGTATTGCGTAGCCATTATGCGCGATTGCGTATTTCTTTGTTTATGGCGATCGGTCAGTATGCAGATTCTAGATAATATAGACAGTATATAGTCAGAGAATTGTTAGGCTTTATTTCTCTTCCGCAAACTATGGGAGAATACCTAGCCAAAATCATAATAAAGAGTTAAAGTCACTGGGTATTAACGGTCATTTTCTAGTGGGACAAGTATAAGACGGAGCTGTGGCAATGACCGGAAATTTTAAAGGTGTTCAAGCTCGTATAAAGAAATAATTTCCAATGACTCAGTACTTTCACTGCGTAGCTCACTCGTTAAATTAGGCGATTGCTCACTCATGTCAGGTTCAACATATCAAGAATTGTATTGGCACGGTGAAGACGATTGGTAATTTTATTAGAGATGCTCCAAAACACACAAATTGTTTGAAAGTGAACGTTGAAAAATTCATGCCTAATTCCAAATTTATTAAATTGACAGCTATGTGCGAAACGAGAGAAAATCACAAAAAAACTTCTCCGTTTTAAAGAAATCTATAGACGTATTGTAGAAACCTTAAAAGAGCTCACAGATGATTCAGATTTATCAACATCTTCCTCAGAAATATCGCACACTACAGATTTCATTAATAGTTTGTGCACCGGTGAAGTTATCTTCTCATATACGTTGAACCTTTGAAAGAAAGTTAATTATGATCTATTTCAAACTATGGAGTATGTGGAAAATATTAGGAATTCTATTCAAAAACATAGAGAGAACAGAAAATTGCTTTGCAAAAATATTTTCAGAAGGGAAAATATTACATGAGTCTATGGGTGGTACCATTAGTATGCCAAGAATAAACTCTAGGCAGAAAAACCGGGTCAATATATCTACAAGTTCCCCGGAAGTATATTATACAGTTTCCATTGCGATTCCCTGTTATGACGATTTTCTGGACCAACTTAATTCACGATTTATACATCACAGAAATTTCATTTCAACTCTTTGTTGCCTGCTTCCCGAAAGGTGCATGAACATGAAATTTACTAAAGAATTTCTAAAAAATGAGACCATTTATGAGACATTGTTAAATTAAGATAGCTTGTTGTCTGAGACCAACATTTGTAAAATTTTTGGTCGCAAAAAAAAAGAATCTGATTAAATTATTCCAACTACTCCACTAGAAGTTGTTGGCCATTGTAATCCGGATCTTTTTCCCAATGTGTATTATTTACCAAAAATCCTAATAACTTCCGGTTTTAAAAGCCACACCAGAAAGAAGCTTTTCAACTTTAGTAAGACTAAAAAATTGGCTAAGAAATTCGATGACTAATGACCGACTTACGGGCTTGTCGTTACTTTCGGTTCATGAGGACATTCTAATTAACCCTGAAGATGTTCTAGATCGGTTTGCAAGGGAAAAAGCCAAAAGATTAAACATTATTTTGTAGATAATATAAATATGTGTATGATAATTCTTTTTCAGATTATTAAAATTTTTTATGTATCTGCAATACGTCCGTTTTTGTATACCTGGTTATTAGAAAATCAAAGAATATCCTGTCTTAAAATATAGGTCTGTAAAGGTTTATTTATATTTTTTTAATAAATCTTGGCCCCTTCCGAAACAATTTGTAGATACGGTCATGACTGCAGATATCACACTCGCTCACTTAATGACATTCTCGTATAAATTTGGGGTAAAATTTACATTTTTTGCATATGTGGGAACACAGTAACCTGGAGACTTATTAGACAAATCGGGATGCCATGATGTCTTGTGGGATAACCATGGTGGTATTTTTATTTATATTAACTTGATAATGCTTCATTTGTAAAAAAACCGAAACATCGTATATTTAGGATTAGGTTTTAGTTTGCGTTGCATTCTGCCCTGCGATACTGGTGACAACGAACTAGGATTAAGATTAGTAATTAGGTATGACTAAGTTCTAATGTGATAGCGCAGTAAATTTGACGCCAAGAATAATGACGTCAGCTGACCAGTCCATTAGGCAATCTTGACTGTTCTATATCATCATGTAAAGCCTTGGGATTGACTTCACGAGCAGTTTTAATTATATTAATTAGACTTTCCTCAGTTGGAAAGAGGTCGCCTTATTTAATAAGGAACGAGCCTAATGGACTTGCCGAGGTTCCGCCACCATTTTGTCTAAGTACTCCCTAAGCAATAAGTACCCGCCTTAAAGAAGCTAGTGAGCTCCCGAGGTCTAAAAAAGGGGAGAACAGTCGCTGGGTTTGGAATAAAGCATATTATGCAGAAAACAAAGCCAAACATTTTATCAGTTTTATTTTTAACCTGTGAAGTACAGTACATCGCTCTAACCAATTGCACTATCGTACCACTGATAAGCAATTCGTTAGAACATGTATATATTCAAACCCACCAGTATCATAACCATTGTTGATCCTGCCAAACAATCTAACCTTATGGAGCGATGGACTGGTGATCCAGAGATGCGGGTTCGATCCCCGCTCGTACCATAGCTTTTGCTGTTGATTATAAATATTCCTAACAATCCTTTTTTTGTTATGTTATGGGTGGTATTTTCATTAAGCTTATAACAATTAATTTCGTGTTAATAACTTGTGTTGCGGCTCTCCTATAGGTTGATTGCATTTTGATAAAACTGACACTATATTCTGTAAATCTTGTTTTTTTTTTATTTTAACTCTTAAAAATGTTTTAGTTGTTTAGTTCTAACTGGTGTTTTAACTCATAAATATGTTTCTCTTTTCTGGCATTTTAGTGTCCTGAAGATGAAACAATAAAGTTGCCAAACATCGACAGTTTAAAAAAATGGCTTTTGTTTATTTTTTACTGAATCCTAGCTATAAAAACCACCACTCTAACACAAAGCCAGAAAGTTGCCCAATATATAGTATTTAGATTTTTATTAAACACATCTAACTACTGTTAGAGAGTTTTATAAGAGTAGCGACAGGAAATATTGAGATACGTTTTTCCTAATATTAAGCACTAACGAAATGTTCGATTACCTTTCAAATACTTAATTAAAATTTTTGGAATTTGCCGTTTTAGTTTATCACGTACTTAGGTTTCTGATAAGACATGAATTGTTTTCACATAAGATAGTCGGTGCATGTTGTCAATCAGTCACCAGTTTATGTCAGATCAGAACAAACTAAGATCTTACTCACAAATAGTTTAAATTAAAATCTTTTTAACAAAATGGACAACAAGATTCCTTAAATGTAGGAATACTATTTTTTTAAAAGCTTAACGTCCTGTGAGTAATGATATTTCTTCTACATTTTTAGAGAAATATTTAAAAAATATTTTGTCAAAATGCAACTTTTTGTTTTAATATGTTTTTGGCAAATTAAGATTCTAAGTAAGTACACACGCACTTTAAACTATCTTATTCCACTCGACGCCTCATGCCGCATCAAAAAATAAATTTCGCGAATAATAGATAAGTTAAAACTTTTAAGTCCAAGTTTTAAAAAATCAAGTTGCTAAGCGCTTACTCCATTTCGTCCTCCACACTTACACATTAGTTAAATGTTTTTTTTCACATAGCGATTAACAAGAACATGTGTCTTAAATCACTAAATTCTTAAGATTAGAGCCGCCCAATTAAGGGTAGATCCAACTTAAAGTCAAAGTTGGGAGAATCAGATATTCGTCCAAGGATGGAGAATTTTAAAATATTTAATTTTTCAGATTGAATTTTAGAATTTTAAAATTAGGAGCACGATCCGCAACTGTATCGTTTCAGATGAATTCGGTAAGTAAATATGATTTTCTACAGAATTTTTTAATCATTTTGTTGAAATCAATTCATTTAAAATCTTCAGGTGGTCAAGCGTCCTTGAAGGGTACTTAATTACATTTGCTTTTATTATTACCCCTTCAGCGAAGTTGATTTCGAGACGAAAATGTGATTTTTGGATATTTGAATTTAATCATCATCACCAGGATAAAATGGGTATTTGCATTGAGAATTATGGAAAGAGTTATCTAGCTAAAATATTGTCCGTATTTTTTTTTCTATGACATCTTCCTCGTAGAGCCAAGATAAAGTTAAGATTTTTCATCGTCCGTAGTCTATGTGAAAAATACATTTTTAGAAATCTGGGTTAATAGTCTAAAAGGAAGGGGGTGATAAAATATACCTTTTTTGCTAATAACTCAGTTTGCTGTTACACAAATATTTGTGTTTTTCAAATTCACAGAGAATGCTCGTTTTCAATTACCGATGATATCCTAAAGGAATTTTGTCCATATCTCCAGAGTTAAAAAGCTTTGCAAAAGGCTGACTAAATCTGTACTTGGGAAAATTTCTTGTTTTGCTTCGCTCTGAATAATTCTTTAAAATAATTCAGATATTTGGGTCAGCTTTAGAAAACTGAAAATAGTGGTTATTTGCCTATTTGGCAGATACTGCTTATAAGCTTAAGATTTGTTTGAAAAATATATTTATGCATTTTATTAACAAATTGGTATTATTGCTAAATTGCGTTAGAATTTCTTCAGAAAGGCACGGTGCTCAGACTCACGGGTCTAAAGCGGGAAGGCTTTTGCTTATCGATTTGGTTCTGTTATCAAAATGACGTGCATTTAGCGGGAGAAGGCATTTAGGCATTTTATTTCTCATGCAGGCTAGGGCATAGAAAACGTGGTTTTTGATATGCATAGGCATTTTTAATGGCTAAACATTTGCTTTTATGACAGCGAGCTTAACCTGCATTAAAAAAATATGTGAGTTTTTAAATAGGGCTAATAAAGTATGTCTACAGTTTGGATCAGAATATCGGAAAGTTTTTAATTAAACAAAAAAAAAACTTTTTGAAGCAGAAATATGCCAAATAAAAAAACATTTTTCATTATCGGTAAACAAAACTCTGGAGTGGAAATCTGTTTAAAGTTACCCCAATATCTTTTATTTAAATCTAGAGTGTTATGACATATTTATGAGCTTACCTGTCCATCTGAAGAGCCAAGAACAGAATCTAAAACAAAATCAGGTGGAGCTATTACGTCCACTAATGCGACGGCATCATTTTTCAGCTTTCTACAAAGTTCTATAATGCCATCTTGAATTAAAATAGCCGGTTGTTCCCCGGACGCGTATCCTCCTTGATAGAGAATACTTAGGAATTTTTCTAAGCTGTACAAACCATACAGATTAAATATGTTAAACAAGACAGGTCTAAGTGATGAGTCTGTACATTCTGATATTTTTTCCAAGAATTGTTGTAGAAGAAAATGCTAAAAATTTTAAAACAATTTTTAATAAACTATAAAAAAACCATTCAATTTATTATCAATATAATTATCTTTATCTAAGCTAGAAAATACGTGAATGATGATTTTAAAATTGGAACTTTCCAGACCAACACTGGCAAATAAATTCGGAACTGTGACGATTCATCTACTATACAAATAATCCATATTTTGAAATGGCGAGAAGAGGGCTAATTACAGCCGCAAACTTCTACACTGATCATTCACCCCGTGAATATTGCTCATTCTAGGCAATCAACCATTCTGTTTTTCTAAACAGGCGATCATTCGAGTAGGGGATCTTACCCTTATACTTGACTCGTCGACTTGGATGGTTCTCCTAGAATAGATTTTTATAGTTCCAAAACTTTTTACTCTAAAAACTAATCTATACAATTGTTGCTGCTGAAAATATGTTCCAGTTGTCTGAAGGAGAATTCCTATAGCATCATGACACACCATATATCTATCTTATATTTCTTCGGGAGAGGTATAGCTTCTCTACTTGCTTGTAAATATATTTCCATTATTAGAATAGTAGTTATAGCCTTTAATGAACTATTCACTATATTTTTATTTGTTTACTTGGAGAACTTTACGTAGCCTCAGCACAGTCTATAGTCTAAATTCTTCTTAACCCAACAAATATAAATTATATTTGACTGGCAGACAAAATCCATAACAGACGGATTTGCATAATGCGTAGCACATACTGTGCATAGCACAACAGTCCGTTCTTATCGAGAAAAGTAGAAGAATGGACAAGGAATTTAACATCAAAGCAGCATTCAAGCATTTCTCAAAAAATTCAGATTAGATTTCGCATTACGCTTGGCTGCATATGAGTAGTATATAAGTTTATAACATAGTAATTCTATTTGATTTATTCGTAATCGAAACTTTGTGAAATAACAAATAAAGATAATAGAAATCCACAAGTTTCTTTCATTGTATTTCGAAGGTACGCGCTGCATCTCTCTAGTAGAAGAACGCGCTATTACGACGTTTTTTAACTTAGTTTTAATACGCTTTCCTGGTACCACTCTGAAAACTTCCCAAAAATTCATCCAAATTGGTCAAACCATTCCGGAGTAATCGATCTACACATAAAAAAAAACATAAGGTCGAATTTCGAATTGAGAACCTCATCCTTTTTAAGTGAGTTTAAAAATGTATTTACTGTGCTATGTAGTATTGCCCCAGATAAACCTACACCTGGGGTATTGCTAGATTGCGGAACTCTGATTATCAGAAAATAAATAATAAATTGCCAGATTTTAGGAAAAATTATAAGAAATTTCAAATAAGCTGTAATATTTATGAAGATTAAGAACAAAGTATTCGACTATTGATAATTTAGAAAAAAATGAAAAAGGATACTCTTATAGGCAAAAAAATTAAGGGTGTAGAAATAGTCTTTAACCACACTATAAACCGTACTTCATTACAAAAAACAATAATATGGAAACAAATAGAAATATATGAAATATATTTATGGATTCGATCAAATAATGATTGGCTGAACACAATCTTCTTCACCTGAAGATTATCAAATTAAAATTCAATTTACCGTAGAACGTGGTAATTACCAGCTATCTGGGAACACTGGTGTTATGGCTTTGCGTGTACCTCTGGGTCCGCGAAGCCTCTCTCTGTCTGGGTCTAGTTGGTACCGATCCACACATAAATTCTATATCCTAAATTAATCCTAGGATATATGCGAACTTCCTAACAATAACCTTAAATCCTTGTAACATACATACAACATTTCTAAATCGGTTAGCTTCATTTCATGATTACCATAAAAAATTTGCTGTAATAACTAAATATTATTTGGTGACTTACTTCAATATACGCTATTCCTAGTTTTCTTGCGTAAAATACTTGCATCTCGTTCTGGGCTAAAAATTTCGTTGCTCCAGAATTAGTCAGCATAAGCCGCTTTTCGTATGTTTGTTTTAGCAGGTAAGAAGTCAACCACTGATATATTTTCAAAATACCTAAAACCAAATTTTAATAAAGAAATGTTTTGCCTTAAGCATTAAACGTAAATAGCTTGGATATTTTCGGTTATACTGTATAATGGTTTTAAACGATTAATAGAAATCCAATCTCAATGGCGTACGAATGGGGCATTTTAAGGGTCCGGTGACACGAAAATTATGTTCTGGCAAATACAGTAATTCCCCGTATATGTACCTCAATCGTTTTCCCAAGTAGTGGTTTATATGCAAAAAATATAAAAAATATTTGACGTGTTTTAATATTTTTCCTAATATTACGTTTTTCTAAATATATATAATCGAAAAAGAATCAAGTATTCACGCCAATGACTTTCAAAATTAGTCAGTGCCAGAATATCTATCTCAATTATTTTTGACTGTCATTGGTCTGTGAATTCTCAAAATATGAAGCTTTTCATTTTCGTACCCTTTAAAAATATCGAAGATCTACGCCCATTGCATGCAAAATATAATCCCCGCGAGACAGTGACCTAGACTGTTTTTGGTGCAAATTTCAAAAGAATTGGTTCGACCGTTTTCAAGGCATCGTTCGACATTTTTTTTTAATATGTTTTTCGTATTTTAGGGAGTTCTTTACCCCGTTTAATCCCAAATTTTGTTTTTTTGTGAAAATTTTTGCGTTCCCAATACTTCCCCTATAGAGCCATCGGTTAAAAAAAGTGACGAATAAGTTGATTTGAATTTGGAAGTATAAGAACTTTTGAATGCCTGAAATAATATCACAATACGCCCATTGCGATAGTGATATTTGCGGCACCTATGTCAAAAAATAATTTTAGGGCCTGTGTTTAATTGTAAGGAACTCTCAAATCAAAATTTTAGTTTGTCACGTCACGGCTAATCATGACGTTCCATATTCTGCGAGCGGTTTAGTTCTCTATCCACCCGCTAATCAGCCTTTTCTAATATATCGGAATATTAACAAGGTTTTTATTATATATATATATATATATATATATATATATATATATATATATATATATATATATAACGCAGACTACCGATTCTATTGTTACACAACTTTCAGCTCTTCAATGTCCCATTCCCCCTTAACTTTTTAAACCAGTTAAAATAAAAATTTGAAATTTGGTACAATTCCATAGCAGACAAAATGCTGTTTCTAGTATATTTCGAACTGAGAATTTCAAGATGGCGGCTGGGCGACATTTTGAATCAAAACACGCTTAAATGGCCAGTGGTTTTAGCACGCTTTTTGAAAGGTCTTTCTAACCATAATTTATCTTCAGACCTTCGAATGTCGTTCAATATTCCAAGCTTCAGACTATGGGGATATTATATTAAATCAATTATATTATTCCTCACGTAATTCTTATTAAGGAAATGATCTTATGTTTCTTATTAGTTTTGAACGGTATTGGATGTAGTTTTTTTAGTATCTAAACAGTCGTAGTCCGAGCTTTGTAATTATGCAGTGTGTTAACTTCTTTGCTGCTGATTACGATAACATTTTTAGGGAGAAAATCGTGAAAAATCGAATGATTGTGGCAATTTTCATTTTTTATTTGTTATTTTTTGTGTATGTTTAGAAAGTTTTTTTATTCTTTTTTACTGAAATTTGACCTGTTTTTTGTAAAAAATAAATTGTAATACATTTGTAAGTTTTGTATATTTTTGTTCCCCACTTGCAATTTTTCTGGAAATATATACATATACACCACTGTATACTTAAATCTAATAACTGATTTTGTTTAACGCAATAAAATTCGACAAAAACACTTACGTTTATTTTTTGCTAAAAATCAGCGTCGAGGTGCAGCTTTTTATCATGAGTAGGCTGTATCTAAGGTGCAATATTTTTTTACAGGACTATATTAATTATTATAAATACATTTTATTTAATTTTCCGTTTTTAAATTGACCCGCGGTTTTGAATTAAGACCTAATTAAGATTGTTTGTTTTTTCACTATTTAAACAGTCGTTGATAGAGCTTTGTAATTATGCAGTGTGTTAACTTCTTTGCTTCTTGTTACAATAAATTTTTTAAAGACAAAATCTCGAAAAATCGAACATTTATGGCAATTTTCATTTTTTATTTGTTAATTTTTGGGTATTTTTAAAAAGTTTCTTTTAGTCTTTTTTACTGAAATTTGACCTGCTTTGTGTAAAAAATAAATTGTAATACATATGTGAGTTTTGTACGTTTTTGTTCAAGCTTTGCAATTTTTCTGGAATATATACATACACACCACTGTATACTTAAATCTAATAACTGATTTTGATTAACGCAGTAAAATTGTACAAAACCATTTACGTTTATTTTTTGCTAAAAATCAGAATCGAGATGCAGTTTTTTTAACACGAGTAATATTTTTTAAAGGACAACATTAACTATTATTAATACATTTTATTTAATTTTCCGTTTTATAAATTGGCCCGCGGTCTTGAATTTCGACCTAATTTGTATTGATCATATTGTTTACTTTTAATTTATACGCCCCGTAAACCTCTTTTTTTTACCGAACCAAAATAGCGTACAACTAGACGTAAGTTGTCTGTGTTCTATTTTAATTTTTCTTTCAAGGACAACTAGGAAGAATAGTTTTCATTACAGTAAAAAGTCTACCAAACTTTGGAATCACTATTTTCGCAAAAACACTAACTGTCCCAAATCAAGCCATGATGTCAAGTCACACTTTAACATAAACGAAATAAAAATTCTAATAATTCAGCTTTATTCCTATGTCACGCGTAATGCTGGCTTGGCTAGCCTTAGGTCGTGCGGACTCAGGGGAAAATTGCTAAATATTATATGTATTTCCACGTCTGCTGCCGTTCTGTTTGTAAAATAGCAGCCTTTAACACAGTCTATACCAGGTATGGGCAACCTTTGCTGAGGGCCTAATTTCTGGAATTAATCAGATCCCGGGCTGTAGGTAAGACATAAGTAGGTAGTAGTGAATAAAAAACGATAAAAATTCACACATTTTTGTATTTATTAATTATAATAACATAATCAAATATATAAAAAACAAATTAACAAAAACAAATAAAAAAAATCAAATGAAAATTAATTAGAGACTTGAGTTTGAAGCTGAGAAACAAGACGATCAATATTAGGGTCAATATCACTAGTACATAGGCGCAAAGTGTTTTCTAAATTAACATCTGCAAGCCGAGTACGATGGTTATTTTTATTAATTTTCATGATGCTCAGTTGCTCACATTTATACGTGCTACCGAATGTACAAATTATTTTTCGTGCGAAAACTCTCAGCTGTGAATACTTTTTTCGGAAAGGTATGTTCTATAAAATTCGCTTAGTTCCACATCATCAAATTTAGACTTCAAATATGAGTCTCCTTGAAGCTCGACAAAATCCATTTGTAGGTGAAGAGGAGCATCTTCCACATTACATTTACAAGGATTTTTAAAAATATTGAAAGTGCTATCCATATTCTTCGGAAAACGGAACAGTGAATTGCTCTGGCAGTAGATTCAGTTCTTCAGCATAGCGACCGTGTTCAATGTTTTCGTGACTGGATAATGCTAAAAAATGAAAACAGTTTTTTACTTCTCATTTGTGTTTCCCACAAGCGAATTTACCAATTGCTCTTGTTTTTAAAGCTTTAAGTTCAGGTCGTTCAAGTGTCTTGAGATGTCTACCAGGAAGCCATGTTGGATCACAAATTTGCGGCAATTTTTCTTTTTCATTTTCATAAAATCAGCTATTTATTTTCTAGGGTCATAAAATCTTTTTAACATTTTACCTTTGCTTAGCCACCTTCAGATTCTTGCACACTCATAGCCATTGCTCTTTCCTTCAGAATTCCGATAAAACCTGTTCGTGAACCGACCATTGAAGACCATCTGTGCACACTCCAACTAATTTACACCACTTCAAACCATATTGCTTTAAAGTACTTTGCACCTCGGCAAAAATATTTTTCTGTCATTACAAATTCTTCTTCAACACCTCGTATAAAAATAGCTAACTGGCCTATGTCAGATAAATCGGTACTCTCATCCAAAACAATCGAAAATGCTTGAAAGCCAACCAATCTGTCAATGTTTTTTTTATATCACTAGCCATCATGTCTATACGTCGGACAACAGTACGTCGCGATAAGATCACTTTCTTAAACTCGTTCTTCTTTTCTGGGAACAGAATTTCTGCAACATCTACTAGGCACTCTTTAACAAACTCTCCCTCAGAAAATTATTTCGATGTTTTATTTTGGAACTAACTATAAAACTACCTTTAACAACACTGTCTAGATTTGTTCTTTGTGAATGGAACATTTTTTGCTGTTTGCCTAAATCGGTAATGAGATTTTTAATTTTATCCTTTTTTAACTGGCCCCTAAGTAAATTATATTGAGCGAAATGCTTGTTGGAGTAATGCCTCTTCATATTGTATTCTTTTAAAACAGAAATTGTTTCATTGCACAACAAACTCATAAGTTTTCCACTGTACATGATAAAAAAGTATTCATCCGTCCATATGTTTTGGAATTGTCGACTTTCTGTGTCCCCTTTGCGCTTTTTTAAACCAGACATTTTTTTTCTTCTGAGCTGAATTTGCTTGAATATTTCCCGCGTCTTTTCTTATCATTTGTTAAGAAGCAATGAATTAACACGCGCGTTGAGCGGTTTTTATATTACCCGCAATAAGCTACTAGAATACTCTCGAATCGAGACTCGATCGAACGCGAATATGCGTTGCGAGCGCTCAGAGCCGACTGTAATTCATAACACATCGCTCTGAGCGCTTCAACATCATCGGGCGGCTTCCTGAATGTTTATGTGTTTGTTTCTTTCTAACAACTATTTTTGACTTAAATCAATTGCTTCTGCTAGAGGCATACCAATATTTTCAATTTTAAACGCGGTAGATGCCAGATCATTAAGGTCAAGTACTATTGACTTTAACTGCGTTAAATTATCTGCGTAAAAAATTACTGCTTTTAGTCAGGTTCCCCATCTTGTAAAAATTGGTTCTGGTGGCGGCTGTAAATTTCATAGTCTTGACTTATAAAAATTATACACACAATGGAGCTTTTAGCTACAAAAATCTTCTTAGTTTTGCTAATTAATTTACTTACGAGTGGAAATTGTTTTTTAATTTCTTTAAATGTAGAATATTTGGATAACAATATTTAAGGTGTTGAGCAGGCTTTACCATATACGAGGCAGCATCAGCTACAAGAAACAATTTTTTTTGTAAGAAATAGTGTTGGGCAAATGAAACGCCGCTAATCGGTTTTGGATAAATCTGGTGACATTCAAATAATTTTTCGAAATAATAACTCTTTTTTTTAAATGTGTATACTCGAAAAAAAAATCTACGCCAATGACTTCAGCAATTTTTTTAATGTTACATTTACCTCAACTCTATCTATTTTCAATTTGACTATAATCGATTTGGCGTTCTGAAAATATAAAATGTTTACGCTTTTGTATCCTTAAAAAATCGAATATCTAGGCCCATGGCATCCTAAATCCAAATTGTTGAAACACGATTCTAGGCTGTTTCTGGTACAAGTTTGAAACGAATCAAAATTTTACCAGTTCATCCAGTTTCCAGTAGTATTTTTTTTACATTTTATTAGGCCGCATTAATAAACTCTCGATATTGTCTAATGTTTTTTATTATTTTTTAGATAATCACCGTATGGCTATATATGATCTGATTAATATCTATGACAATATATATTTTTTTCGAATAAATTACGACATTAAAATTACATAGAACGGTGAAACCCGCGGCGTACATACAAATTTTAAGGAATTCAAAAGTTACCACTTATCGTGCATAACATAATATATGCTTTGCTTGACCTGTTAACTGGAAATTTGCCAAAGTGCCCCCTCCTTTTTGGCTACTCTGCATACTGGACAAACATTATTTTGATACAAAAAATTACTTCTTTTGGAATATCACCTCAATTTTATTTTAAATATGTATAGTCGAGAAATTATTTTTTATTGTTGGAACATTTAACCCACCTATTTCTATTTTCAGTTTGACTATTATCGGTTTTGCGTCCCCAAAATATGATTTTTTTAATCTTTTATAACCCTTAAAAAATATCCCTTAAACTTTTCGCTGTTTCTCAAACTTTTAGTATCCATAACTTTAAAATAAGCGCGCCCGCTCACCGTCCTATCAACTAAGAGCACTATTGCATTAAGCGAGAATATCAACAACAAAACACGCCAAAGCGAAGCATTCCGTTGTCTTTTCACCGTCGAAAACTCGAAACCTGGTCCACATACGAACATAATCATTTCCAATATTAAACATGTTTCAAACAACCTCACAACTAAGTACATGAATTTGTATACTCCAAGAGCCAGTAATTTTCGTTTTTGTAAGCCCAGACAGTGTCCAATTCATTTGGTCAAAAGTATACAAGATGTTACTTTTGACTAGAACTAGAAGAAAAAAAACATACCTATGTTTATTTTTTAACTAAAAAACGGAAGATGCAAGAGAAGAATATACCACGCTACAGAAGAATACCTTTTTACAAACAAAATGGAATTTAAATATTATTTTTAAAAATATATAGAAGGCGTTGGAAAAAAGTAAGAGGTAATCTTTGTAAGTTTTTATCTTACCTGTGTTGTAACTATTAACTATTGTAGCATCAAAAACATGTCAAAAAACAAACTCAAAAACGTTACTCAGTGGTGCAAAAAATGAGAACTTGATGATCGATAAACAATAATCAGCATTCCGTTTGCTAGGCTTTGCTCGCAGAATCACGTGGTTTGGTTGACTCTCACTAATCGTCAGGCGGAAGGAGGGAGGAATTTCGAGGTTGGGGCTAAGCTCCCTCTAGCCCCCGCGCTTAGTCGTGACACTGGCTATAAAATAAGATTTACCAAAATGTTTGTTCATCTAAGACCCTTAATAACACTGGCCGACAAAAAAAAATTTTTTTGTTGTAACACAAATCAGAATAGCATAATCGAACGAAAATGACAAATAGAAAGTTGTAGCACGTAGGGTTTTTTTGTTAGAGTTGTAGAACCATATCGAATGTTACGATACTTAATATCTATAGAAAAAATGATTTCAGAAAATTCTTAACCCTGTTTATCGACTATGTTTACAGTTTTCGCCTATTAAACACACCATACATCTAAGAGAAAAGCAAACCAAAAAAATATTAACTTAAAACTCTAATTAAACTTTATTTTTTCCGTTTATGAGGTATCCTATCTTCTCTTTTCAAAAACCAACAGTAGTCACCTATTATGGCTGGATCCCATCGTCCTTGGTACCGAATTTCCATTGTTCTGATATCTTGGTGAAACCTTTCACCCTGGTCTTCACTAACAGTTCCCAAATTTTTAGGAAAAAATGGCAGATGGGAATGGAGGAAGTGAATTTTTAATGACATTCTGGAACCAAGCGCTTTATAGGCATCTAAGAGTTCATTAACTAATTGTTCATAATTTGCATCCATATTGTTGCCTAAAAACCCTCTTACTACATTAACAAATGAATTCCATGCTCTGAGTTCCTGCCTCGTATGCTTTTCCGTAAAATTGACATCGTCCAGCAATTTTCTGTTTTGTGGCGCAATAAAAATGTCTTCTTTAAATTTGGCATCACTTAACTGGGGAAAGACTTGTCTTAGGTATTTAAATCCATCACCATCTTTATTCAAAGCCTTCAGAAAGTTTCTCATCAGCCCAAGTTTAATGTGAAGAGGAGGCAAAAGGACATTTTTGGGATCAATAAGAGGTATAAATTTAACATTTTTGCATAAACAAAGAAAACAGCAATATTTTGTAAATCCCCCCTGAAGTCCCACTAAAGTCGCTATAACTTTTAAGTCCACACATATCTGCCATTTATACCTATTGTAGTTTATTTTTTCCAAAATCGTGCTCATATTTTCATAATTTTCTTTCATTGCAACTGAATGGGCAACCTGTATAGAGGGTTTTAAATTTCCTTTATGCAATAACACAGCATTTAGGCTATATTTAAGTGAGTTCCTGCATTAAACTGTCTATATTAGTACACGCACACAACGAATTTTCCATACTGTAGAATTCCGAAAACATAGCATTTCTTTTTCTGAAATTCGTAATTTTTGTTTCTTTGGCCAATAGGTTCCATTCCTTAAGACGGGAACCCAGAAGTTCTAACTGTTGCTTGGATAACCCCAAATCATGTACTAAATCATTTAATTCACATTGAACAATCAAATGTGGCTCGCTCTAACTGGGACCTGTGGTAAAAGTTGGATAGGTGCACTATTCTTCTGAGCTGCCTGATGATGCGTTATCTCCATTATATACCAAATCAATAGCTTGCCAATTTAAAGGCGCAATCGGCAATGGCAAATTTGCATTATGAGGAATAGGTCGTATGGCAGATTGCAAATTTGGATATTCTATATCGTGCTTTCCCTTTTTGGAATAACCTTTAGTCTTTATCAGGCAAAAATAACAATCGTCAGAATGATTGGTGGGTTCTCGCCATACCATTTGAACTGCAAAAAGCATACTTTTTCTCTTTCCCTTCATGCACTGCACCAATGATACACTACAACTAACACAGCACACATGGGGAGCCTACCGCTTATCTTGATCCCCAATTAACACACCAAAATATTTAAAGTAGGCTTTTTTTACATTTTCGGAAAATGGTCTGGCTTGTGATTTCACCAGAAATTCTCCACAAATACAACACAATTTGTCAGGAGAAATTTTGCAACTTCGGCGCGTTTGACTCGACATTCTCGTCTTCACATACACTTGCTTACCGATGCACAGAGAACCACTCAATTCAAAACTCAACAGAAGAGTGATGTTTAACGTTATTTTATGTCTAGGTAATTTTTCCGTTGTAAAATAGACCCATTTCAGCCGCCCCACAATAAAATTGTTTACCTGCCAATATAAAAGATTATAATTAGGCTATTAAAAAATGGTATGTATTAGGGCTTTCCGAATATATTTTTTATTATTGGGAGGGTATTTCCATTGTGAAAATAATGAGCTGGCCTGCGTTAGAAAAATCTTGTCGGCCAGTGTAAAAGATGGGTAACATATTTCTCTGCGGAATTAAACCATCTACCATGATGTAGATGCCTTTATCCGAAATAATATTTTTAATTGTAGCAGTTACAGTGCCGTATCAGTTTTTTTTCTTAATATGCTTCCTGCTAAAATATTGCGCTAAAAACGTTTTTCAAGAAAAGCTGAAAATTTAGAATTTCGCAACTATTTTGCAGCTGCAGATTTTAGAACATCGCACAATTTTTGATCTGATTTGACACAACCAGTGGTGATACATTCGGTGAAGGTCCGTGTCCTTTCATATTATTTTAACATTTATTTAGGTGGTTGATAGTCTGGGTTATAGTAAACACAAAAGGGTATTAAATATATTGGTAATGTAATAAAATATCCCATCAAGGCAAAATTCACAAACTAAAGTCAGTGTTTAATGGCGCTGTCTGGATAGTTAGGGAAATATAGTAAAAATTCTTTTGAAAATACCGAAAAATGCAATAAATATCAATACAGGAAAAATATGCGAAAAAATTTTAAAAAAAATGCAACTTGCATATTATCCGAAGCTCAACCATTACTTCTAGAGCTGAAGCAACAGCTTGATGATAGTGTTGATATTTTAAAAGACAAAAGTAAAGAAAATGATAATTACGTGTAGTAGAAAATGTAAAGTGTAAGTAAAAATAATTACTACTACGTTAACAGGAAATCTGGGTATCTGGCCCCTTACAGCTTTAACCCTGCGCTACAGCTGTGATAAAAATCACCACTAGACATAAATCAGATATATTGTTTTACTACACGCCAATGGTCTGTAACAGTAAGAAAGTAACGTACTTGAATGTATACTAACTTAAACGTGAAATAGCTTTATTTAATTAATTATAGAAAAACCTTTCAATGGGTACAATATTTGTTTAGTTACAGGTTCTTAAAAAACTAACTTTACTTATAATACTTTTTAATTCCGGTAGCGTCAAAAATGGGTTGTGCCATTTTATTTTTATAAATATTGTGAGAGGGGTCCGAGGGATGGCTAGAAAAAATTCTGATATTTAATAAAATAGGTACCAGGTTTTAGAAACATTAAACAAAAAATGTAATTTGTTTAAGGAAATTTTAACAATATATTATTATAATTAAGCAGTCTAGAGCGTATGTCTACAAAAACTTTTCTTACTATATTGGTCTAAGAATCATCATATATAATAGTATATTATCTAACAAGCATATAATTGCAGTGTCGTATATCGTAAGGGAATAATAGCAATTATATTTTGCTCAAACCTCTAACTTTCGGGCAGTCAGTAGGGGTGTACCGCAAGGGAGCATTCTGGGTCCCTTGTTTTCTGTGTACACTACTGACTTTTCATCTCATCTGAATTAGTGTCTCTCTCATTAATATACCGACGACGTGCAACTTTATTGCTCATTTGCAAAGGAAGATCTGTAAACAGTATGCGGTCACATTAATATTTTCTTGTAAATCATTTCTGAAGTTTCTTTGGCACATGGTCTACTTCTAAACAATAATAAAATCAAGCTTCTAATATTTGCTTGTGATAGAGAATCTATTGAGAATAATATTAATTTCTGTCTCTACCTGAATAATGTTAAACTAACAGCTACCAATTAATAATTGCAGGAACCTTGGGCTTTTAGTGGATACTAGTCTCTGATTTGATGACCACGTCGCCGTCGCCTCTTTGATTCAAAAATCAATTGCCAAGTTAAAACTTCTTTATATTTACAGGGATATTCTTTCGACCAAAGATTAAGATTGTGTGACAGCCTTATTCTGTCACATTTGGGTTATGCCGATGTAGTTTATTGGTCTTTTCTTACGCAAAGAAATAAAACCGTCCTTCAAAGAATTCAAAACTCCTGCATTATAATTTCATACGGACTTTGAAAGTTTGACCACATATCAGATCATTTTGAGAGATCCAAATGGCTAAATCTTTCCGAAAGGTATGAACTACGTCTCGCATGTTTAGTGTTTAAAATTGAGTTGTCGCAAGAACCCACGTATCTCCTTGATAGGTTGTCAAAGGGTTTAAATGTCCATAATATAATTACAATGGTCTGTATCAGATTCCCAGGCTAAGCACCGCTGCTTTTCAGCGTTCATTCAAGTATAATGCGACCAAAATATAAAATGCAATACCCCATAGCATCAAGGCAAGCCCGTCCGTAGATTCGTTTAAGTCAAAACATAAAAAATATTTAATTTCTCAAAGATAACATAGAGTTCTCAGTTGCTATATATTTTTGGGCGTGTCAAACTATATTATAGTATATTACTATATAGTTTTTTTATTTTTATTATTACGAGTACGTTGGCATATAAATTACAAGGTTTTCATTTAAGTCTATGAACAGCCATGCTGGATCTCGCCACCATTTCAATTGTTAATCGTATCAATTGTAATCAATAAAAAGATATTTTGAATTTAAATTTGAATATGCAACGAAAATTCTATAGAATTTCTACGACTATTACTAAGCATATATCTTTTTAATATACGCAATTGATAATAACTTTTATTATTTCCATTATTGAGTTTTGTGACGTCATCGTTTTCGCATCATATAGCCGCCTACTTAATAAAATTAAAAAAGAAACTATGGCTGTTTATCCTTAATTTGGAGTGAATAATGACTATTATTAAGGAAATACTAGTATAATGAGTTTATTAACGTGCATAAACCTAATTAACACTCTTTATAGTCTAAAACCTTAAAACCACAAAAAAGGTGATGAATATCTTTCTAGTATATTTTACAATATTTAGGTAAAATCTTACTTTCTGGCTGGCACAGTTCTTCAACAGTTCGTGGTAAGAATTTTCCAGTTCTTAACTCCGTCAATGCATTACTCAAAAAATCCACCGACTTCAGAGGCGAACTAATTTCGACACCTGCTACGATACTGTCCCATAGTTTGAGTAAAAAGTTTGCAACTTGTTGAATCAGTACCCAGTTTTCCCCTTCGTAGGTTACGCTAGCTTCTTGACTATTTTTTATTTGTCCTATACCAGTAGCTGAAATATAAAACGAAAATGTATATACGTCGTAAATAAACAATTATTGCAGTTAGTTTAGGCAGAAATTAATTGATATTTATTTAAAGGGAATGTAAACCGATTAACAAAAATAACACCATTTCGTAATATTCACTCATCTTAATTCTAGAAAACAGCAAAGTATGAATACTTTTTGTTGCTATATTGTCTGTACTAAATAATATTCAAAAATTGGAAAATTAAACTTGCCCTTTTGTAGAGGAGAAAAAGTGACAATCACAAAGTTGAAATTATTTTCATCTCATTTCAATTAATCCTAAAATTTTAGGAAAACCAAAAAAACTGGAAAAAAATAAGGCTCCAATAGAGACTTTAGTAATCTTGCATAACTGTAAAGAACAAAATTTAGCAAAGGAACAAAAAAAATACTAAGAATTAGTCTCATAATCACATAAGCTGCGCAACAAAATAACCGAAGCTAGGGCTACGCAGAGCAGGCCTCGGTTTGGGCGAAAAGATTAAACCCAGTTCTACCTTGCTTCAGTGAGACAACAAAAAAAAATGAACTAACAATAAGCTAACAACAAATAGATTTAACAATACTGAAAACTACTTAAAGTAAAAAGATTTAATAGCGACTCGACCTACTACAAGAAACGATATGGTGGACCGTATTAGGAATGCCATCCAAAGTATCTCTGTAGCAGGAGTGGACGCTGCAGTCCAATCGACACAGGAAGGATTGCAACTTCGTATTGACAATGACGGCTGGCATTTTGAGCATTTGCGAAAGTAGTTTTCAGTAATTTTAAATACATTTGTTATTAGTTTATTGTTAGTTGTTAGTTCATTTCGTCGTATTTCTTTTTTTGTTTCACTGGAGCAAGGTAGAACTCGATTTAATCTTTTCGCCCCTAAAGTTCAAAACTGAACGTAGTCGGTATAGTTTATGGCTCCAGGAGCAGAGCAAAAAATGCACTTTTTTCTCTACCAAGTTGAATAAAATCGGTTCATCCAAAACAGAGATATCTACTTTTAGAATTAAAAATGTTTGACCTTCATCCACCTTTTCTTTTTTGAAAATAGACAAAAATTGTCTCATTTTTATGACGTTGTTGCTCAGAACCAAAAAAATCTAAATGCAAATCCGGATTTGTTGGTTTTGAATTACCAAAATACGCTTTATGCAAGCTAAGCTAACAGGCCCTATTCATGAGGTAAAATAATGACCTATTCATGACTGAAGTTAATGATTTCGATATTATAAAATAAAGATCTGGAAATTTTATTTGTTTTTATTTGAACAAATATATAACCCCTGTGGTGTTCCCTTGTTATTGAGGGCCCACTGGGAGATTCGTAGTCGGCACCTGTGTATATCCTTCTTTACTTCCTTCGTGGTTTACGGTCTGGTCTGTCTGTATGCGATTGACTTCAAATTCAAGGGTCATATTAATTGTTAAAATTGCAGACCATATATATTTAAAAGGTGATTTATACTTTTCTGTTTGATGAACAGAAATTTTCAGAATATTGTGATTTCTAGTATTTAAATTATGAATATTACAGAGAAACCCTCTATCTCAATGCGACTTTCCTTTCTCCAAAAACGTATTTATAGTCCTAGTGAACTTTTAATAAGGAAGATGTTGATAGTTATGAGATACTATAATAAAGATGAAAAAAAACAGTAAATTTCCCTTATCCGGAATCTCCCTCATTATGAATTTTTAGTAACATATATACTGTCTTTTCAAATATTTTTTTGCTGTGCCAATTTGCTCCACCATATTGGATTCGTAACATTTTATCAATTTTTACCTAGGATTTTTACTTATTTATTCAAGCAAGTACAATTACAGGCCCGTAGCCCAAGTAGTACAATAATATTATATAAAAGAAAGTTACAAGGGTTTAAAAAATATATAACTAAAAATAAAGTATCAGAAATACAAGAAAATACACAAGTATTAAATATAAAAATATAAACATAAAAATGTTGTTATCTTAAGACATAAAACACTTAATTAAATATTACAAAATATAACATAGGATTTGACACACATCACCAGATGTCACACAAATAAAATCAAGAAAATGTCAATAGAGACGGATGAGAACAAGAAGAACACTCAAGGTTGATCTTACCGATGTGTTGAACTTTATTATGCTGCAGTTGTAAATGAAATCAAATAGTAGATATTTATTAAAGTACCCTATGAATCTATTCATAATCTCATTTTTCCCAATATCAGTAAGGCTGTAATTCAATAAAAAAGTCTCGGGTTGCCTTGTCCTACAGGGAGGTACTTTAAAATTAGGCAATGACAGTAGCTTAGGACAATCAATCTGACCAATGAGGAGTTTGTGGCAAAATGATAGGGTTAGTCTTATCTGACGATGCTCCAGAGTTTCTAGACCAAACATTTCCAAGCGTTCGCCATGTGTCAGTAGCGATTTGTTTAAATGAAGTTTAAAAAGCAAAAAGTTGACAAACTTCATCTGAACTCTTTTAATTCGTGAGATGTGAATCCGATAAAATGGCCAGGCGTTACAGCAGTAGTCGAGATGACTTCGAACTAATGAAATAAAAAGCATTTTCAACACTTCTGAGCTCCTAAAGTCGGACTACTGTCGTTTAATAAAACCCGACATCTTCAATGCCTTTGCAATGACCCAATTAATGTGTTGCACAAATCTCAACTCGCTGTCAAACAAAACTCCCAGATCACTCACCAAATTTACCCGTTCGAGCCCAAAGCCACCGATGCTATATGATTCCAAGACTGGGGATTTTTTTCCGCTAAATGAAATAATTTTACATTTCGCCACGTTTAGCTGTAAATGATTTTCCATGCACCACGAATCCAAACTCTTGATATCATCCTGCAAAAGACTACAGTCATTGGTATCTCTGATAACACGGTAAATTTTAAGGTCGTCCGCAAAGAATAAAAAATGACAATGTTTGAACATAAGCCCCAAGTCATTAATAATGAGAAGGAATAGGATTGACCCCAAGTGGGATCCTTGTGGAACCCCAGATTTAAGCACAAATTGGTCTGATAAAAAACCGTCAATAACTATAGTCTGAACTCGATCCTCAAGATAACTTCTAAACCAAGACAATAAAGGATCTTATATTCCGTAAACTCTCAGCTTTTCAAACAGAATGTGATGGTTTACACGATCTAAAGCTTTTTTAAAATCGAAGTAGACTGCGTCGACTTGCAAACCACCAGCGAGAGCAGTCGCCAAAAATTCGAGAATAAGCTCAAATTGGTTTGACAGGAGCGACCTGGAAAAAAACCGTGTTGAGAAGTGAAAATAGCATTTCGGTATGTTGTAACCAGAACATCTGTTACTATTTTTTCGAGGATCTTTGCTATACAGTTCAGACCAGAGATGGGTCGATAATTGGATATATCATTCCTGTTGCAAGTCTTAAAAAGCGGCCTGATAACTGCAGATTTCCAAATGCTGCGGGTAGTGAGTCAGGACCAGCGTTCTTTTTTATGTCAAGATCAATCAGTTTGCGGAAGACCGACTCAGAGTCAACATAGACGTTGCAAAGATTGACATCAATCAAAAAAGATGTGGATATTATTATACTGAGTTTTGCTGTGTTGAATATATACAGATTTGAAAAAACTAGCAAAAAGTTTGGCCACTTCCTTAGAATTAGAGGAGATAAGGTTACCAAAAATTATTTTTTTGGGGTATCCTGCAACATCGCACTTAGACCTAATATAGGACCATAAGGATTTCACGTTATTCGGGATAGCGAATTGGGTTGTAGTCACAAAGTTATTATAATCAGGATTGATAGATTTTTTAGAGTCCCTTCTTAAGTTCTTATAAGAATCCTCATCCGATGACAGTTTGGTTTTCCTAAATATGTTGAAAGCTTTGTTCTTCCTTGATATTAATGAAATAGTTTGCCTTGAGAAATAAGAAGGATATTTCAAGGAGCCAACACGTTTTTTAGGAACATATATATCTACTGCGCTGTAGATTATTGAGTAAAATAATTGAACAGCCTCATCCACACTATGTGAACATGAAGACAAAATATTCCAGTCAACATTTCTAAAAAAATCGTTAAGAGAGTCATAGTCGGCCCTGAAAAAATTAAATTTCTCTATTCGAGTACTATAAAATATTTTGGTCAAATATTATGTCTATCTTAAGAGGAGGGTGATGTGCATCTATCGCAGTCAATGGCATATCACACTTTCTGACAGATACATCCAAACAATTACAAAAGACTAAATCTAGTATAGCATTTTTACCATTAAAAATTTTATTAAGTTGCACAAGATCATATAAGCACATAGCCTCGTACAAAAATCTCTCAGAATCATTATTAGATTCAAGATTGCAGTTTGAATTATTGTTTAATAAACTAAAAAAAATTGAGTTTTCGTCGTCAAAATTATAATAATTCTTAGAGTCAATAGAAATAATGGATTGAACAAAATTTGCAAGATTATAGTCGCCGATCACTGCAATATTAGATTTCGGAAAACTATCATTTTTTAGAGCTATGTTAGTTATATGATACTCGTAAATACCCAGAGAAGACACTGGCGGAATATACACTGCTCCAAATTTACAATGAGAGCCGTTAAAGGTTAAATCAACCCATAATTCCTCGACCAAAGTAACCGGCGTCTCGAGAATAACTGACCGCAATTCAGACTTCACCGCAATCAACACACCTCCTCCTCGCTGCTTACCACTAGCTGCTGGATCTCTGTCCCTTCTGTACACTACATAGTTGCCAGGAAACAGTTCAGCACTGGAGATATCTTGATTTAGCCACGTTTCACTTAGGACAATAACGTCGTTATTTGAAGTTAGAACTTGTCTGTAGAAACTTGTAGTTTTTGTGCGAGTTAGAGGCCACATTTTGGTAGTATACGTTATACGTAATGTCAACAGCCAAACGTAGGTGATTGGAGGTAGAAGCAGTAACCAGTGCAAGGCTTGAGTCTGCTGTGTTGAAGATTACATGATTAAGAAACCATATATACAATAGACCTTAAATATTGGACAATCAAGTGTTATATAAGGATTAACTGGTTAAATATTGATGCGAAGCCATTATGACAAAGCAAAGTGCTGGTCTAGTGTAATATTCAAAAAATCAATATTGAAAATGTACATATTCATCCGATTTGAAATTTTTCACAAAAAATTAGTTAAAACAGGGACAAATTGGTAAGATTTTAGTGATAATCATACGTGGAAAAACGAAATGCCAGCCTGAGATAATCTCAGTCAATTTAATTTAAAGGAAGCATTTAGCAAGATTTTGGTAAGAACTCAATATGGTGGATTAAAATAGAGGGCTAATACCCGGTCAAAAATTAGTATGTGCATATATTTTGTCTTAAATTATTTAAAAAAAAGAATAATAACAAAAATAAAAAAAAATTGTCAAATAATAACAAACAATCGAAAAAATCGTTCAAATAACAATGCAACCTCAGCAATAATATTTAATAATATTAAAAATGTTTAAATATTGATCAAAACACAGGTTTTTAAGTATTGTATTTCTTTTACGTAGTCGCTGTTGCTTTCCAACTGTCAATGAGTACAAGAGTTGTTTTCTTTACTCAGCAAAAATTTGTCTTTGATTCTTTGATTTAGAATTAAATAATGTATAATTTATTTCAAGTTCTAGAATAACTTTTAGTGTTCGCATATCTACATGAGCCTTATTTTATTTCACTCTAACACAAATGAAATTTTAATACATGGAAGGACCTACGAGCAGCAAATATTATATATATTTATTTTAGTTAGTATTGTTAAATAATAGTTGTTTTTTTAAAATATAAGTTTATTTAGAAAACTCACATTTATAAAATATTATTTGTGGTGATTGTGCCTTATTATTATCAAAGACCGATTTATCTTTTAAACAGAGAGTATCAGGCACTTTAATAAGCTTGCTATAAACGAATATACTCAGCCAATTGGGTACTGTGCGTCGCGGATTGGCAACTCTGGACCAATACAGTTATAGTCTGACGTACGGATCTTGGGCTGCGACATCTGAAGAAACCGGGCGGTAAATGTATAAAAATAAAAACAAATTGCTTTGTGTGTTATTGCACTCGATATATATTTCTATAGCCCACGACTTGTGCGTCAGTCTTTAAAGGGTATTTTATTTAAAATTTAAGTTAAATCACCCTCAAATGATCTTGATATTTGACGGCAAAAAACTATCTTGCATCTGAACTTTCTTATTTTTTATAACGTATACTTTACCTTTCAAGTATCCATGTCCTCCGCAAGCTTCTCTGCATGACTGAATTGCGTCCCTCATTACCCAAGAACTAACGGGCTTAGCTGCGGATGTGATAATATGCAATTCTATTCCCAAAAATTCAAAATTTTCAACTGTTCTAGGATTTTGTACGTAATTGTCGAATATTTTGCTTAAATTACGACCAAAAACTTTTAATACATATACAGCTGCTAGATGAGGAAGTAGTCTATATTGCTAGAAAAAAAATATATAGACGATATTTTTATGAATTTCATTAGATGTTTCCGATTTGTTTACTGATATAATTGTACTTGGAGTTACACAAGTAGAAAATGGTGGCAATGGAATTTAATACTTCTCTATTCCAAAAATTAACTATACCTACTAAAATTTGTTTAGAACAAAACCATAAACCTAATAGATCCTTAACATTTGGGCGTAATTTTTAAGCAGAATAGCTAATATATTAAATTCAGATCATTTTTGTTATATATGTGGTGAAATTACATTTCAAACAAAAATCCATAAATCCATACCTAATGCAACAATTGTGCTAACAATGTTTGGAAGTGGCTAAGTGGGAATGGCCTTCGCTGTTCCTATGATCTGGCAAGAACCTAAAGACCACATTAGTGGTTGTTATTTTTGTTTGACGCCTTCTATTAAAAAAGGCATGCATCTGGTGCCTCATAGTGACAAGTTGCCGTTTCTAATCTACCTCAATACCACATGCTTGATTATGACGATAAAGAGATAGATTCAAATGGTAGTGTAAAAGATGATTTCGCGCGCCCATCAGCCTCGCAAGACCCCTATTTTGTGTCTGATTTATCTAGTAAAGAGCCACATAAAATCAACATGAATTAAGTGACCTCATAAGTAATTTCGACCTATCCAAGAAGAAAAGCTGAGCTGTTGGCGTCTCGACTGAAACAGTGGATTTCTTAAAAGACCTAAAGATGGGTTACCTCATATGCAGTCCATATGAAAGAGACGTAGGTATAGTAATTTGAGGTTCTTACTAGAAACTTTACAATATAGAACGTACGAATGGCAAATTTGTGGGGATATAAAAATTGCCAAGATCTTGGTTTGCAGCAAGGATATACTAAATAATTTTGCTTCTTCTGTGATTGGGACAGTAGAGCACGATCAGTGCCTTATAAAAAGAAATAGAATCAGTGAATCTAAAGTTAAAGAGGAAATTTTTGTGGGTCTCCAAATTAAAAAAATCCAAAAAAGACAATTAGGCAATTGAAATGCCTTTAAAATGGTAGCAATACTTTTTTTTGGAGAACAAAAAAATAAGCACAAATCTGCAGATATCTTGTTGGGTTTTCTTTCCCTCTCTCAAAACTTAGGGTGTAATATGTCAAATTTATTTAATGGATTTACATATAGGTTACTTTCCGGAAAATTATGATGCAATAAGTGCTGCACACGGTGATATAATTTAGATAATTAAAGAACAGTTAATATAGGAAAAAGCTTCAAAGGATTTGTGAGATGTCGGCCGACTATTGCAGCTGTATTACAAGAGATGCACCAAAGGTTTTGTATTTTCGTTATATAAGCATATAAAATAAAATTTTGTAATAAACAATAAAAGCCTTTTATTTTTATGAGCCAGGTTTTAGCTTATTTATGTTTAGTTAAAAAATAGTTTTTATTGGGAATACAAAAAAAAACTTGAGCTTCGTAGGTCAGTGATTCAAGCAAGAATCGTTTTTAGAAAGACAATTCCATAAAAATTATTTCTGCTGACAAAAGTTATGGACATTGAAAAATATGACCAGAACAACGAACCAGACCACTGAAGGATTCCCCAAATACATTCAAGGGAATAAGATATATAGTATTTTAAAGAAATATAGTGCCTAAATTTCGGATGGGCCATGTAGAAGTTAGCATCATATTACAAGCCACTTCATATTTACGATTTACCGAAAATTTACAAATGTTTTGTTAAAATATTTTTTAGATATTATTCAACCTTTATAAGGTAAGACGATTTCATTTGCTTAAACTTCACACACTTGGATAACGAAATAATATACATAAATGTTCCAATAACAAATATTTAGACATAGGTAAGCGAAAGTTGAAGGAAAATGAAACCCTCTGTTTGAAATGACATGAAAGATATATTATTATAGGATTTAGTTTTAAGATTACGGTGTTCCAATGGGGTCATTCCTTGGGATAATCTATCTTTTCGTACGATATACTTTATCAAAAGAACATCAGAGAGACAGCACTCTGATATATTACAAATACCACTCATATAAACGTATTCCAGTTCAGAATTTAACGGAAGATGACAGGAGGAAATGATTATAATATTATCAAGAAATGGTTACATATATATTTTCCTGAACAAAATAATTTTTACAGAGGAAGCAACATTTACGACAACATGAATGTCTTTTAGAAAAAATAAACAACTTAAAACACTCACAAAATTCAGTCTCTAAAAATCCAGGAGGGGAGGGTAGTATACCGCATGCTAGAAAAATAAGATAATTGAAATAATTAATTTTTATGGAAACCTACCTTGGGAAATATATTCACATATTCTTCAGAATAATATTAAACATTATGCAGAATATATCCCAATTCTTCAATACTAAGACCTTAATTGGCAGATAGCGCACCGCTATATATTTTCACGTCACTAACCTGGTACCTAAGTAATACTTATGCTTCTGGAATAGGGAGACAGGGCAGGGTTAGTCGCCAGCTAACAATCTTGTTTAGACCTATGTTTGTGGGATTATTTAAAAAATAAAGTTTACTATGAGAAACTCCAAAATGTCGAGGTATTGTAGAAAATAATTCTAAATCAAGCATTATTAATTATTTTGATCGAACAATTTTGATTTCATCAATAGAATACTAAGGGCAAATATTTTTAATTATTACAGTTATTCAATAATAATATATTTGACGACTACCATCAACTTTATGATTAATATGCCTATCTACATGCCTCATGTAATCCCTGCGGGAATACTCGTGATATTGTTGACTTTCGTCTAATGTGAGATTGAATAGAAGTGGTGATAAAACGCAGCCTTGCCTCACACTTTTTCCTACAGCGATGTTTTGCCTTATTTTGCCGTTATGAAGTACGCTATAATTTACATTGTACACCAATCGAATTATACGGATGAGTTTATCAGGAAGCGCACAACTTCCTAGTACAATTCAAATTGCAGTGTTTGAGAAAATCAAATGCCCTTTCGAAATCGGAATTGACCAGGCATATTTGTGATCTGAACTCATTAAATTGACCTAAAATGATTCTTAATGTATCAACCTGCTCTATGCATGACCACTCTGCTCTGAAACCCGCCTGTTCTTGTCTGATAATTGGCTCGAGAACGCTACTTATTTTTAAGTTTTTGATTAGAGAGCAATGGCTTTGTTTATGCCGTCCAACAATTTAAAAGATGTTACGGATTTTTTTTAATTCTTTTATAACTAACCCCGTAAATGCTTGCAAAAATATACATTTTTTTAAAAGTGGTTTATATGGGATCACTTCTGTTCGGGAAACGCTTATCCCAAAGATCAAAAATGCCCAACGTATTTAATCCTATTTCATGTACACCCAGTATATCTAAAACCAATCTAAATATATTTCCTATTTTCTGAACTTTTAAAATCTATTTTGCTTTAAATACTAAAATATATTTCTAACTTCATATCGTACAAGCCGTAACTTCGAATTCCTTTATCTATTTATGGAAAACTGATCAATTTTATTTCCATAAAATAAATTTGTGGCCACTTTAGCAGCAAAGTTCCACGAAAATAATGCGGACATGTCGACAAAACTTTGTCGGAAACCTGTATGCAACGATTGCTTTTAACGCGACAATTGCACTTAATTTATGCCCTAATTCTGGGAATAAAAACATTATTCTTGTCTTCGTTACTATTTTTACCCACGAGCCGTGTATCCTCGTTGTGATTCGCTTTACTATCTTGACGCCTTTCCAATCATGTAAACTAAAATTATTTGCATTTCTTTTCCTTTGCCAAGTTGTACGGCCCTATCTCATTAAAGTTGATTATATTTCTGTAAAAAAAGTTGCAACAGGTAGCAAGGTGAATGAGATTTTGTTCTAAGACCATGTCTATGTACAGGTCTAGTGTTGACTTAAACCACAATTCTGGCTTTGTTCTCCACTTTTGACAGCGCAATTTTTATTTACATTCAGTAAAATAGTACGAATTGAAAATTTATAAATAATAAAAGTTTGCCTTAAGCTACTGCCTACCTTAGTTAATTTTGTAAATTTGTCTGTTATATACAGTATAATTCATGTATAACCTGAAGAAGTACTAGTTAAGTGTAATCTAAAACAAGTGGTTTCTGTTTTTATGGCCTAGTGCAGGCAAGAAATAAATCTCTGTGATTTACTGCAAGTTAAGCGTTAACAAACGGCAAAACTGATGGTCTTTTTTAGCAGCCAAATTACGACTTAATTTTATTGATTGTGTTTTACAGAATTGTTGAATGACACTACAAACTTATTTTTACGGTCCAACTTCAACGAATCCTACACAATCGTATTATGGCTAGCAATGTCGCTTATTACTTAAGAAATATCAAAAAAGGAAGGTGAAATCCATATTACAAATAAATATCTGAAGAATCTAACGTAAGAAAAATTAATTACTCTTACATGTGTTTGATATTCTAAAATTGGTATTTCATCGTTGTCGGGTCCAAACTGCCTTCTAACTCCTGCATATCTAATGGCTATCGTCAGGGCATGAGCACCAAAATTTTCACTTGAAATGATCACCCCAACTCGTGTTAAGGATAACGCTAAAAGAGTCGCTCCAAATCTTTTCTTGTCATCCTTGATAGGTGTTATATACTGACCGTCTTCAGTAACATCACCGTTCTTGTTAAGGAGATTTTCTCGAGGTATTCGGTAGTTGTTGAATATAATAAATCTAAGCACAAACGTAATGGATTATTTAATCATACAAACCTTATTTTAGTTTAGAAGAAATATACAGTGTGGCAATGCAATCTGGAAACCTCGGAATATATTGGAAACAAGTAATATTAAAAAAAAAAGAAAATATATTGGTTTAGTTCTTAATTCGCCTATATTTTAGTAACGCTCATTTGTTTTTCTCTTGAAATCTGTTAAACTTATGACATATATCTCTAGATTTTTTTAAATAGCAAAACAGGTCATGTAATACATCTTTTGAAATGTGTTTTAACCTCAAGAATATCCACTACATTTGGTGTCATCCCGTCAACTCATTTGAATGTATAAGATGCCGTAAAGAAATGATTTATGACACCAGTAAGAATGCACGCATTTCCTATCTGCAACAAACAATGTTTTTTTTACTACATCGTTACCGGCACTATCTAAATGTTTTTGTTCTGAAAACGTTTTATTTCAGTAACAAACTGCATATTGGAGGATGTGGTCACACTAAATGGCCCCAAATCATCTTAACAGACCGTCTATGATAGAGGCCTTAAAAGAAAGTATAAGGGCAGAAATATGCGCCAAGTTCCAGATGTGTTTGTAACGAACGTTTTACAGGAATTCATAAGCAGATAAGTATATTGCCAAACAGTTGAGAAAGCTGACAGTTTTAGAAGTTTGTTTTCATAAATATTATATCCTTCTGGAATTTTACATCTTTATGACTATTTCCTGACTGAAAAATTAAAAAATCTACAATTTCTAAATTAGAAAACATACATATAAGAGTATAGTTGTTAAAATTTAAGTGTAAGCTTTTTTCTAATTAACTAAATTTTGAGACATCTACATTATAATTATCGACTGGTATTTTTGAATAAGGAGTTACGAAATTCAAATATACCTTTACCCTTGAGGTCGTTTTAAGAAATATGTACAATTTAAAATCGAATGGACATATTCACATCTTTAAGGAGGATATCAAAGCGATTTTAATTTTTCGATTCTGCTGTGAATCATTTGGTATCTGCACTGTTATATTCGATGTGGGTTACCGACAGAAATCTTATCAGTCTAGCAAATAAGCAGGATGTTCAGTCGAGTACCAAATATGGCAGTTGACCTTAAGAAAACGCGTCGTCATTTAATAAAAAAACCGCTGGGTTTTAAAAAAATGGACAACAAAATTATCTGAATTTTATAATAGAATATCGGTAAGGTAGAGTTTTTTAATTGATAAAAAATAAACTTTTTTTGAATCAGAAGAAGTAATTTTAAAAAAATACTGCCTTTCCGATAATATTTTCATTTCTTTATTCGTAGCTTCATAAGACGTTTAGAGTGATTCCAATATGCCTTATCACCTTATTTTTATTATTTTGGTAAATAGCTTATTGATGAAAATAATGTCAAAGAAACTTTTCCTTTTTGTTAAAAAAAATATTGTTTTAAATTAAAATCGTGCTAAAACTAGAGATAAAAAATGACAATTACAAACTCCATCTACTTAGAAGCAACTACTCAAAATTAAAGAAACTGTGCGCATTCAAAAAAATTTCCTTTAGAATCAACAGTTAGTCTCTGAGTCGTATCTAAATATAATTAAAAAATAAGTTACCCGTTATCGATTCCATTCATTCCAATTTTTGGTCCCATATCACCAACTGTTATTCCTGGATACGGAATCAAAGTATCTGGGTCACGTATGGGCACAACGAAAACATGCAAACCAAAACATTTATTATCTATGTATAACTGAGCATAGACTAGAGCATGTGTAGCCGCGTTTCCCAATCCTAAAAAGAAATTCCTTTTACTTTTTTACTTCCCTCGTAAGAGGTTTGTTTGTTCACGGCATTGCTAAAAAACGACTTACATGGCTGACTTCAAATTTTAGCCAAATATCATCCTCAAGTTTTGCACAAAAGTCAAATGTAACATAGGAATAAACTGCTAAAATTTTGGTATGAATCCAAAAAAAACTCAGTCTGAAAGAATTACTTATTCGTTTAATTTCAGATTTTGTGTAAGAACTAGGTGTGGTATAGAAATAAATTAGTAAATTTATATTGGACAATATACTATTTCTCAATACCGTCAGTTTGTGTATCTGTTCGCGGCATGGCTGAAAAACTATTTCTCCGATTGACCTGAAATATTACATTAATATATATATATATATATATATATATATATATATATATATATATATATATATATATATATTATATATATGGATATTATATATATACCGTCTACAATTATTAAACAAAGCAGTTAACGCGTTTAGTAAAAGACAAGTGTGGTGTTATAAGGGTGTTATTTTAATAAAGGTGGGTGAAACAGTGCATCGTATCTTATCGGAACAAGATCTGCAAAAATTTTCGCGTAAATGAGTGTTTACCTAAAAAAATATTTATGTGATGCACAGTGAAGATATGTAAGTACTTTTAATCTCCGTCTTATTAATTATTACGATTTACGTTTACAATTATTATTGTCAATTGATGTAAACATGTATATATTGTGTATATAAACAACCTAATATTAAATAAATCTTGCTCAGGGTAAACAATGCATAATGCGGTGGAGGCTTGTTTGCATTATCATTTGTTACTTTTGTGGTTGAGAGAATGCATTTTCCATTTTTATTACTACAAAAGATTTAAGTCGAATTTGTGTTTTCATGACTCCCATTTTTTTGCTTTAAATGAGTGGTGTATACTAAGGTTAACATTTTCTCTAAGAAGGGAACTAGGTTTAAATTTTACAAGAACTCTAATTGACTTTGAAAATAGGTTATATTTGGTTAATAATTTAAATATCTATAATTTTATGATTATTTAGTTGAGGAGCTCTCCTCCTATATACTGAGGATATATACTTTTATATTTCTCGATTTTTTTTCTCTTTGAAGTAGGTACCTAAACTGTGTGTGAGTGCTAATATTAATTCTTTTGATCAAAAACCTTATAAGAATAAGTTTTTTTTTTATTTAGTAAATTCCGTTTTTCAATAAAAATAATTTAAATATATGATTTAATTCTTATTTGTAATTGGATATATACTTGGGATAAATTCCTGTTATGTTTCTAATATGTATGATTTAATTCTTATTTGTAATTTGATATATACTTGCGATAAATGCCAATTACGTTTCTATTATGTATTTATCACAGATTTAATAGGCCTTTTTGAGAATTGGATTAATTAAATTTATTTAAAGCTCAACTTTATACAATAAGCTAATTTTTCCTTATTTTGGTAATTTCCGCAGTTCAATCAAAATAATTCTAGACATAAGAAATGGAATTGTCAAATATAGTTAATGGATTAATAGATACGTTAAGGCAAGCATGCAGATTGATGCCCGTTTTTGTCTTATTCCTAATTTAAAAGAAAATTTATTTGTTTTTCCTACTTCTATATATTAAGCTTCCTAATCTACTATTCTTTTTCCTTCCTTTCTGCCTTTACTTGCTTCTATATATTATTCTTTCTTATACTATTCTATTTTCTTTTCCTTTCTGTTTTTGTAAATCTTAATAACATTACTTATAATTCCCAGGGACTGTTGGTTTGAATGTCTTTTAAAGTTGCGCATATAAACGCAAGATCTCTGTTCGCACATTTCACAGATTTTAAAGACCTTTTCTTAAATAAACACTTTGATGTCATTGCCATAACCGAAAGTTGGCTAAATTCGAATATTAACAAGGATGCAATAAACTTACCTAATTATAACGTTGTTAGAAATGATCGTATTCTGCGTAGAGGAGGCGGAGTTGTAGCATATACGAAAAGTAGTTTAAAGTATGACGTCATACTTAGTGAATCTCACGAATGTCTGGAAAGCATCTGGTTGAAATTGCATATCGCGAGCGAGATACACGCAGTTGGAATAATTTATAGACCACCTAACACAGACACTGCATCTTTTTTTGGAAGATTTGAACAAAATTTAATTGATATATTTAGTAATTATGACAATATACACTGCATGGGAGATTTTAATATTGATTTCCTAAAAATAAATAACTCCTTATGTCATCAACTAACCTCAATTGTTGAACCTTTAAACTTAACTCAGATAATATCAGAACCCACGCGTATAAATAATTTATCAATCTCATTAATTGACCTAATTTTTACAAACTCGAGCAGTATTGTTAACAAAGGAACTTTCGAATGCCCTTTCTCGGATCATTTAGCAGTCTTCTGCGAAATAAAATGTACCCCAGTTACAGAAATACCACGCAAAATAACATTCAGATCCTTAAAAAATATTAACTTAGAACATTTTCAACGTAATTTAGAAATGCTCCCGTTAGACTTTATTTATACTATAAATGACATTGATGACAAAATTTATTTTCTAAATCAGATTTTACTTGACCTACTTGATCATCATGTGCCGGTGCAAACTTATTCCTCACATAAAAATAAGTTTAACCCTTGGATAATAGACAACATTAAACTATTACAAAAACTCAGAAATAAGGCTTTAAAAGATTTTAAAAACACTAGATCTGCCACCAAATGGGAATATTACAAACAGTTAAGAAACTATACTACCTCTGCAATTAGAGCTGAAAAAAGGGCGTATTATAAAAATTTATTTAGGAACTCCACAGTTAAAGAAAAATGGAGGGAACTGAACAAACTAAGACCTTCAAAGTTAAAACATATACCTGAATCGTTTAAGAATGTTAACGACTTTAATAAATATTTTGTAAATTCTTCCAAAAATACTGATGCGACCAATGATGAACTTGTAAACTTTTATTCTAATAATGTTAAAGAAAATACACTTAGTTTGTTCCAATTCAAAGAAGTAGAATATAATGAAATCTCATCTATAATTTTAAAAATAAAAACAAAGGCTTTTGGCGCGGATCAGTTGAATATTACACTAATACATCTATGTTGTCCTCACATTGTCGAATATCTCAAACATATTGTAAATGAATGTATTGTAATGAATTATTTTCCAATTGCATGGAAAAAAGCATTTGTTACCCTCTTCCCAAAGTAAATAATCCTACGGACTTTAGTCAGTTTCGTTCCATCAGTATTCTGCCAACTTTTTCGAAAATTATGGAGCGCGTATTAGATAATCAAATTCGTAGGTACGTAGAAACTAACAATATTTTGCTTCCAAAGCAGTCAGGTTTCAGAAGTGGCTACAGCTGCACCTCTGCAATGGCTGATTTAACAGACGATATCTTTCGTAACCGTGACAACAATGAAATAACTGCCTTAATCTTGCTGGATTTCTCAAAAGCATTCGACTTTGTAGATCATAAAATATTAATATCAATTTTACATTATATTGGTTTCTCTCAGCAGTCTTCAAATTTAATTAAATCTTTTTTAAGTGGTAGAACCCAACGAATTAAAATAGAAAATAATATGTCTGACTCTCTCAGTGTTATAACTGGAGTTCCCCAGGGAAGTATTTTGGGACCGCTGTTATTCAGTATATATACATCCTCTTTTTTCTTACATCTTAAATACACCAACTATCATTTATATGCAGACGACACACAACTCTACCTCTCTTTTAAACCATCTGAATACATTGCTGCAGAAAATAAAGTGAACTCTGATTTAAATGCCCTTTTTAAAATATCTTCCAAACATAAATTAAAACTTAATCCTTCCAAATCAACAGTCATATTAATTGGGAACAAAACATTAACTGCAAACCTTCGTAACATACTAAATTTTCAGATAGATAATGTCAGAATTCCAATTGATGAAAAAGCAAAAAGTTTAGGACTTGTTATCGACTCCCAACTGCGTTTTAAGGATCACGTGACTTTTATTTTGAAAAAAGCATATTCTGCTTTAAAACTAATTTATCCACATAGACAATATCTTGAAAAAAATGTAAAAAAACTTTTGTGTGACTCTTTAGTGCTATCACATTGTAATCACTGCGATAGTGTTTATGGCCCCTGTCTAGATTATTCTGACAAACGTAGAATTCAAAAGATTCAAAATTGCTGCATTCGGCTGATCTTTGGAATAAAAAGACGTAATCGAGTATCTCACAAACTAAACGAACTTTCATGGTTGAATATGTATAATCGGCGTAGTCTGCATTCGACAATATTTTATTACAAAATTATTAAATATCACTCACCTCCATATCTATATAATAAAGTAACTTTTCGAACAGATGTTCATCATCTGAATATTCGTAGAAAAACCCTTAATATTCCTAGACATAATCACGAATTTTTCAAATCGTCATTTTCATATAATATTGTTAAATCAATAAACTCTTTAAATTTAGATTTAAGTCAGCTACCAACCTCAGTTAATATTTTAAAAGAAAAGCTAACCGTAAGATTATTGAATGAACAATAACTGTTTGGAACAACGTCAAGCCAACTTTTCCTCCATGTATCTTTCCTGTTCCTCTATTTTCCCTCGCTTTCTCTGTTTTTCTTTCTCTGTCTCTCTCTCCTTGTCCTCCCCTGTTTGTCTGTCACATTTTTCTTTACGTTTTTAGTATTAGCTATGTCTTTAAAAATACTTTAATTAAGTTTACGGCCGCTTTGTTTAAGACCAGAGTCTGCCTGCGTGCAGAACTCTGAATTTGCTGGCCTTTTGTTTATTTCTTTTTAAAAAGTGTATGTACAAAACTGTATTGTATTATAATGTGTAATGAGTAAAAAATAAACAATAAATTATTATTATTATTATTATATATATATATATATATATATATATATCTATATATATTATATATATATAACATTAAGGTGCATATGAGGATGATATGGTAACATTTTGGTAAAAATCCAATATGGCGGATCAAAATAGCGACCTTTTAGAATGTTAAAAACATTATTACGAAAAAACTACTTATCCTAGTACAAGTTTTGCACAAAACTCAAGTGTGACATAGGAATGAACTTTAGTATAAAACAAATGTGACGAAACGAAATGACGCCCTAAAAAAATGTTTAATAGTATCAGTTTGAAAAAACTCATTATTTGACATGTTTCACACTAACATAATTCAGGATTCTCTGCATAACTAACAATTACTTATCCTATTGACTTTAAATTTTGGGGATAAAATGATAAAATTTTGGTATGAATTCAACATGGTGGGAAAATATGGCGGTGTAGTATAATTTTTAAAAAAACAGTGTAAGAAGCTATTTATTAAATTGTTTTAGGTGAAAACTGGTTAAATGTTGATACGAATCGAATATGGTAAAACAAAATGGCCTATAATTTTTTTAAAATAATATAATAAATGGTAAATTCGCTTTTACCCACTCAGTTTTTTAGTAATAACGTTAAAAAATGAAATAGCTTAGTTTTATGATTATAATGTAATATGGCGAAACAAGATGGCGGCCTAGCTGAATGTTAAAAATATATTACTAAAAAACTGTTTATTTTAGTACGAAAGCTTTCATGGTTCTGGTTCTTGGTATTAGACCGTGTCAAATTGGACTGAATGTGTGTGAGTGTTTTGATTTTGTATAGTGAAGATTCCTGGAGATGCCTCGTGCAAACGAAGGCGAAACGTTGGAAAGTAATTCCAATTTGACACAGTCTAATCCCCAGTACCATGATTTCTTAACTCCTTATTTTGTTTAACTCAAATTTTGGAGATAAACTGGTAAAATTTTGGTACGAATTCACTATAGCGGAAAAATGGCGGCTTAATGAAATTAAAAAAAAAAATCAGTGAAAAAAACTAGTTAGTCAGTTTATTTCAAATTTTGTCCGAAATTCTAGTGTATCATAAGGGGAATGTGGTAAAATATTGGTACGAATTCAGAATGGTAAAACAAAATGAAGGCCTATTAAAAAATCGGTAAATTTGTCTTTACCGGTTTGTCTCTTAAAGAGATCCACTACACAAAGATAAGACATTTTATGAATCGATGTAGTTGGGTAGGAACTTAGTTTATAGGTGAATCCTTGAATCATTAAAAAAATATTAAGTATATGCCCGCAAATGCTTAAAAATGAGAGGTCCGAATTAGTGATTAGTGTTTGTTTATTGAATGTAATTCTCTTTAGTATTGTATCTTTTATTTAGGTGAACATTTCTGATATTTCAATTTTTCTTAAAATTATCATAAATATAGAAAACCTTCAACGGGTAAATTCCATTATATTTAGGGTGATTAAAAATATGCCATTCTTATATCTTGTTCGCAGTGGGAATTGCAGGTTTGCAGTTTCTTCACAAGCTTACGATAAAATAGGACGTTAACCTTCACTTGTTTGAGGTTCTAAACAATATTGTAAAAACATATGACAAGAGAGAAATAAAAAATTTATAGAAACGTCGAAGAAATATATAAGGGTGAAAATTCCTTAGGAAACACTTGGTTTTCCTGCAAAATTTGGGGAAAATCCGATAATTAGCCTTTAGTAATAGTTTATTTGACATTTTACTAATCCGCCGTTTTGTTATTTCAGGCTAAATTTTTAAGTACTTTATTAAGCGGCTATTTTGTCTCTCCGATCTACGAATGCAGGATATTCGTGCCAAAATTTTACCAATTAATTTCTACCTTATATTTCAATTTTGGGCAAAATTTGGGGTAAAACATAGGCCGCCATTTTGTTCCGCCATATTGGATTTTTACGAAGTTATCTCCATATGACTCTTAATTTTTGACCAATCAACCAAGTCAATCTGGTTAACTAGTTTTCAGCCGCATCGTGAACTGACAGACAGAGAGACAAAAGGAATTGATAAAACATAATCTTGGCATCTCATTTTATTTCGCAATCTTGGATTCGTACACAAATTTTACGAGTTGACTCCTATAATATTTGATTTTAGAACAACATTTGTGGTAAATAGTTTTTAATATACCTTTACCCTTGAGGTTGTTTTAAGAAATATCTACAATTTAAAATCGAAATCTTTAAGGAGGATATCGGGGTGAATTTAATTTTTCGATTCTGCTGTAAATCACTTGGTATCTGCACTGTGACAGGTCGATGTGGGTCATTGACAGAAACCGTACCAGTCTAGCAAATAAGCCGGATGTTCATCGAGTACCCAATATGGCAGTTGACCTTAAGAAAACGCATCGTCATTTAATAAAAAAAAAACCGCTGTGTTTAAAAAACAACATTTGTGGTAAATAGTTTTTATTAAAATTTTTTTTTTATCATTTCATCAGGCCGACATTTTTCTTCACTATATTGGATTTTTACCAAAATGTTACCAGGTCATCCCCACATGACCTTAACTTTTGACGAACATTTGAAATCAATCGGGTAAGTAGTTTTTTAGCTATGCCATAGACAGACCAAAGGAATCGAGATAACATGTTTTTCGGCATTGGGGTCCTTATAGCGTAAAGCTCTGAGAAAATATTACGAAATGATTTTTTCTTATTGGACGATAACTATGAAAAATCGGCCTTGGTTCAATATTGTATATTTCAGTGGAGTAACTACAAATTTTGACCCAGTCCCCACAGTTTTCGACAAAGGGCCGCCTATATGCACGTACCGGCACTAAATACCTGACGACTAACAAAGTCATCCATAGTTTTCCTTGGGCTTCATTACACAATATCGCTGTGCCCCTAGCATCAGTGGGCTGGCGGGAAAATAGCTACGTCAATAGTATATTTATTAGTATCATTAATGTTAATACCATCTTATATCTTTAACTGACTTCAAAAAAGTAGCATAGTGATGTGAAATTGACTTATAAAAAGAGGTCAATTTCCCGTTATCGCTCAGTGGCACTCCAACCATCGTCAGAACAACTTCTCGGATGACTCCTTGACTTTTTAACCCCGTGAATTTCTTTTAACTTTGATTATTAAATAACGAACTATTTTATTCTTATTTTAAATCTCTTTTACGCATTTATGCAGTATTGTTTTTTCATTTTCTGTTTGAGGACGGGCATATTGTCCTAGAATAAGTTGGTCTAGTGAAGGTCTAGAATAAACTGGTGATCGATTGAACACCGACCGTATTTGTTCATAGCTTAAACGGTTGTAATGTTTTTCGATTTTTTTCTATTTTCTATATTGAGTCTTGAATACTCAAGATAAACTCCTACATGATTGGGAAATAGACTTTACAACCTTTTCAAGAATTTTGAGTTTTTTTTCATTCCCCTTGTTGTTTAATTATCTTTTTCTTTTGTTACTTCAAAACCCCTCTGTGAGAAAGTTGGAGAGGTCGGTTCTCGGCATTATGTCGGACATCCCCATGGTAGGCCGATAGTTGGCCGACGATGAGACCAAGCCACTGACAAGGACCAAGCAACAGGACACGCCACTTTAAAGAGGCGACAGCAAAGACGCCAAAAGGCCATAAAATGGCTGAGATAAAGCATCACGTTTTTACGGGCCCAGGTGAAGTGTCACAGTAATGTAAATAATAGTAATAACAATGACTGTACAGTGTTAGGGAAAAATCCCGACATCCCACCGATCATGACAAAACCCGATATCGACCTTTTTGAGTATGACCAGGAGTCCCTAGGGATGAACCCGGGGCCTGGATCACCTGGAAAGTATGAGCGCAGCTCAGTAGAATTAATGCCAACCCACGCACACATGGAAAAGTTATCAAGGGTTTCTAAATGGGATGAGACCTGTTTACCTGTTGACCCCTTCCAATTTGTGAAAGGGTTACCAGTTATCATTATAGTGTCATGCGGGAAAATTGTTGCTCTGGCTTCCTTGTTCCCTCAGGATCAAGGAAGTCATGTGGCAAAGACTTTACCACCTTGGCTACAAGTTGCTATGTGTGTTTGTGCGTTAAATGAGGCATACGTGACATTAGAGGAAAGATTTAGGTGGAAGTATAGTAAAATGCCGGTTCCGAATGGACGGAGCCAACCTCCTGAGATTGAGAGTACGGAAACAACTTTTTGCCCGAAGGAGAGAGCCGCCTTCGGAGTAAACAATAGAATCTGAAGAGTCTAAACTTAGGAACATTAGGAACCAGGCTATTTTTTTAATGGTGGCTTTTTACTAATTGTTACATTGCTAGACCCTCCAAAAGTAAACAAAAAACAAAAACGTTCCATATTTTTTTAATATCTGCCAAAATATTGTAGATAGAGAAAATATTATTTAACCGTAAAAAATGGTCGTTGTATTATTTTTTCTAAATATTATAGTCTTATCTCGATCCTCGAGTCTGATAAATCGATTGGAAACTATAGTTGATTTTCTACCACTGATATCTCATTTCCAGAGAAAATTCTAAAGTTTCGCAATAACGTCGGGGGAATAAATTTACAATAACTCCACGAAAAATTATTATTTTGACTTTGTGGTTTGACCAATTTGGATGAAATTTTCAGGAAATATGCAGGATGTTACCCGAGTAGTTGTCCCATTTCAATATATGCATACATAATTCGTTCACCATCCTGTCAGAAAGAAAATATATGTATGTTATCATTGGCTTTATAAAGCCATTGATATTGCATAAGATATGTTATTATACAATGATTTTACGTAATATGGAGTGGATCCTATGGATGTTTCTTAAACTTAACTTCTTCTTCAATAAAACTCGTATAAATAAACTAAAAAGATGAAATAAAAATTTGTATAAAAGAAAATAAAACCGACTTCAAAAAAATGCACTAAAAAGTGAAAAATAATATTTTATTTTATCTAGAAAATTATACTGTATCAAGTTGGCGCCAATTTAATGAAAACAGTAAAATATTATACTCAAAATTAGACGTCAAAACACTCAGTACATAAATATTTTTTTCATATTAGGTAATTAAGAATAAGTTTGGCGCCGACTTAGTGAGTAAAATTTTCGAGATGAAATAAAACATTATTTTTCAATGTTTAGTGCATTTTTTGAAGTCGGTTTTATTTTTTTTAAATTATTGTTATGAATATTTGTTCATTCACTTTATCAGTATTTTCTTCCTTAGAGGACCTGTAACCTGATCCTCTTGATTTTTAATACTTTCCGTGAATTTTCGAAAACGTCATGATCAACTGCAAAATAAAAACCTCAGATATTAGGATATCACTTTATAATTAGTACCTCTGGAATTAATATGTCTACATTTGACGAGTTTTTAGATTTTTATTCCTTTCGTAAGAGAACAACCTTGTAATCGTAAAAAAATCACCCTTCGAAATTTTTCCAGATCTTCACGTTTCGGAGTACCTAGATGCCGAAAAACATGTTTTCTCAATTCCATTACTCTGCTTATCTGTCTGTCTGTCGATGTTTTTGGCGCAAAAACCACTTATCCGGTTGACTTCAGATTTTGAATAAAAATTAAGGATCATTTGGGGATGAAATAAGAAATGGTAACATCTAGGTAAAAATCCAATATGGCGTAACAAAATGGCGCCCTAATGAAATGTTAAAAAATGATTAGTAAAATACTATTTATCCAATTTACTTCAAATTTTGCACCTAAATCAAGTACTACGTAGAAATGAACTGGTAAAATTGGGAACTAATCCAAGATGGCGAAACAAAATGGTGGCTTAATAAAATATTTTATAAATCATCCTGAAAAACTACTTATTCGATTTATTTTAAATTTTGTCCAAAAATTAAGTGTGATATAGAGCTGAACTGGTAAAATTATGGTACGAATTCAAAATGGCAACCAATTAAAATGTTTGTAATCGTACTGACCCAATTAACTTTTAATCGAAAATTAGGGGTCATGTTGGGATGATCTGGTAATATTTTGAGAAAAATTCAATATTGTGGAACAAAAAAAAACTGATTATCCAATTTACCTCAAATTTCACAATAAATTGGGTGTTACTTAGTATAAATGGATAATATTTTGGTATGAATCCAAGATGGCTAAACAAAATATCGACCTAATAAAATAATTTAGTAAACAGCCTATAAAAACTACTTACTAGATTGATTTCAAATTTTATGCGACAATTAAGTATGATATAGAGATCAACTGGTAAAATTGTGCTTAAATTCAAGATAACCGAACAATATGGCAGTTAATGTTTAAAAATTCAACGTAAAAACCTTGTTACACAATTGACTTTGAATTTTGCAAAAACATTAGAAGTGATATAGAGACATACTTGCAAAATTTTGGTACAAATTCAACATGACGGAACAATATTTTTAAAAAAATCAGTGTAAATAATAACTTATTCAATTTATTTCAAGTTAGACCCAAAAATTAAGTGAAACATAGATAGAAACTGGTGAAATATTGGTAAGAATCCAATATGGTAAAACAAGAACAAGTGGGCAAGAAAAGACGGTGTATGTGTGTCACTAAAAATTATTATGTGCGGAACTAAATTGGGTCACATTTCACTACTCCTAATAAGAGCAAAAATTCATAACTGGTGAAGGATATGTATCGAACTTTTTGCGTTATTTTTTAAGAATTTTAAATCTCTCACAAGTGTCAAATTCTGCTTTTTAAAGATGTTTTTATTTTCGGGTATATTTTCTTAAAGAGGAATTCGTGATCTTTAATTATATAATATCACAGGTTGTAGCCACAGATCTCCCATTACAATTTAATTTTCAAACATTGAAAAGTAATAATTTTTGGTGAAATTCTTCCAAAATCTTCATTTTTTAGCATTAGTGTATGTGAAAAAATTAACTATTTTTACATTTACATAATTGTTCTATCTAAAATATTTCAGCGGACATTTTTTTTAGTTGGGGAGTGCGTAACAGTGTAAACTTTGCCTAATTCAAAAAAGCTCTCAGAGAGCTACATTTAAAAATAAAATTACCTGCTTATTAATTTTCCTGAGATTCGGCCTAAAAAATGACTCTGCCTCCTGAACTATTATTTGAGATTGGAAACATTATTATGAAAAGGTATGATAGGAAGACTCCACCTCAATAAAAAACTTATAGGATGGGTAAAAAAATAATCATCTAGAAAATGCATTTTCAAAAAAAACAGTAAAACCAAATTTAAAAAGTTAGGAAGGGTTAAGTAAATAATTTGATAAGCTTTGAAGTGAGGTTTTATTAGAGGGAGAAATCCATCCTTATATTAAGGAAATAAAGTAAGAGGAGTGACAATATCTGCAAAAGGTTTCTCCCTTGAAATAAAAAAGTGATAATAAATATGAAAATCCAGCCTGTTTCCTTTACATACTATATTTTAATAATGTCATCTCCTTATTTTACGTATACTAATTTGCCACAGCTTAAACTCGAATGCTATAAATTCAAATTACCAATAGCTTCCTTTCTTACGGCTTACCTCCTATCCAACATTTTGCAGCTTGGAAGTCAGGAGTATGAATAATAAATTGTTTGGTTGTTTTGTCATAAGTAGCTTTCGTTCTCATTCCTTTCGTATTAGACCCATGACCAACTTCAGTTAGGCAGAAGCATCCACTTATCTAAAGAAGTATTATATAAATTATACAAAATATTAAACTAAAAATTTAATACTTTGTGGTTTTGTTCAAATGATTTGTTTAATGATGTCTTTTCACTACAAAAAAGGATAATAAAATATATATGTGGAGCTAGGATGTGCGATTTTGGCCCCTGTTATTTTATTCAACATTCTATTTAAACCCTGTGATGTATTTATATAATGCACACGGTGTGTTCAGCATTTAAGAAATGGAAAGAAAAATAATTGTAATTCCCGACAAACTTATCAGATGAGGTTATCGATTTCAAAATCACAAATGATAAACAAATTCCTTTGTTTACAACGCCTGAGAAAAAACTGTGTTCCTTTTGAGTTGCGTAAGTTGCAAGTTGCAAGGCCAAAAAAGCTTTAGAGAAGATATTAAAATGTTACTACTCAAAAATGCATAATATAAAACTATGCAAGACTTTTGTTAATTGTCCAATTACAGTGCGGTAATTTTAGAGTGTACCCCTTATATGGTTTAACAGTTACTCATTGTGTATTTATATATATTTTAAAACTATTTTTGTATAGTAGATACTTTATTTTAATTTTAAAGTTTGTTTTGTTTTTCTAATATGATTGTTTTATGTAAGTACAGGTATTTATTTTGTTTCTGTATTCTTGTATAGTATGACTTTGTCAATAATGATTTCAATTCGTAGAGATGGAAGCTAGTTTCTTACTTTAAAGCCAGTGCAAACCTATTTTTTTGAAACAATTTTATATCTATAGATCTACAGGCTGGAAGACTAAAGGCCTATTTTCACTTAATGTTCAACGCACTGCCGCGGTAAAGGCACGTCATATGTCAGCAAGAATAGTGCTGTTCGTGGCAAATGCCCCTAAGAAGCTTTTTAGTAGCATTAAGCAACAAAGTGTAAAATATGAAGTTTTGGTGCTGTGATAATTATTTGCCATCAAATATTTTGATAATCTAAATTACAATTTTTTTTTTAATTGAATTTCAAAAGCCTTCTAGTCTGCCTTCTTTGCTGTTCTTAACATAGCGAGTACACTTACACTGTGAGATCGATGGTATTTTTTCATGGAATATCCCATTGTTTTACGTATTTAAAATACGTGTAAAATTCTGTCACTTTGCACTTTATACTAAAAGGTAATTAGGATTTTCTTAGTTTCTTAGGGATTCTTTTCAACGGCGTTTCAGGCTGAGTTGTACGCCATTGTAATGGCACTAAAGATAAGTGAAGTTATAGAAGGGGTAGACGAGGAGATTGCCATCTGCTCAGATAGTCAAGCAGCACTTAAAGCGCTGCGCTGGACTCACCCATTGCGAGATCTGTTCTTTGTTCAAAAATGTGGTGATAGGCTGGAGCAGGTGACGCAGGATAACAGAGTGAAGTTGGTTTGGGTGTCGGCACATTGTGAGATTATAGGTAACGAGAAGGTAAATGAACTTGCTTGATTCGGAGCTATTAACCCATATGTGGGACAAGAACCGTCTTTCGGCATTACTACGCGCAGATAAAGATTGCACTCGACGAATGGGCGCATCAAGTGGTGTGGCTTGAGTGGGGTCAGTTTGAAAGTGATAGGCAGGCCAAAGACTTGATTGCGAAATCAGATAAATTCAGTACCGAGTGGTTGTTAATGGCGTGTGACTGTACCCCATTACTACCCCTAGGGGGTAGGGGTAGTAATGAGGGACATTAACGGGGCACTATCGCTTGAGGAGACACATCTCCATGTTAGGGATTGAGGACATCTTTGACGAAGTGACAGGAGTAGAAGGAAACTCCACTCCGCCTCCTGTGCAGATGTAAACCACGAGTAATACGGTGTCGAGATATTTTCGATACTGTAGTTGTGTCTTGCATAGGAACGTAGTTAACGATCTCGCCTGGAAAGATATCCAGGCCTATATAGGAAGGATGAAAATTTGGTGGCAGGTGTGGTTAAGGAATCTGTGGTAGACTGACCGGGCCTGGTCTACCAGTCAGGTCTCTAGAATTTTCCATCTACTACTCGGTCTTCTTTAGATTTTTAAAATAAAATTGAACCATCTTGAACGTTTTAATAACGACATATTGATAACAGAAACTAGCACTCAGTCCAATTTTAATGCGTTCAGTTTAAAGTTTTATATACTGCTTCAAAGAAATAAAACAAAGGGTATTATCCCATTGTATGTGTACACAATTTTTAAGCGGCATAGCAGGTCAGGCAAAATGAGATATAAAATGGTCAATAGAATTAGAGTCAAGGTCAAGATCAATAAATTATTAAATTACTGTCAGACTTAAAAGTAATAGTCAAGTGGTCTAAAAATTTTCTAGAATATTTGATAATATACATTTTAGTAGATTGCAGCATTTTTTTAACTATCCACTAATACCACGTTTACCGACGTTGATTTTTCTTAGATTTCCAATTTAGGTTAGCCATCTTAATGAACCCATTAATGCCTAAATCTATCTATTACTAAATATGAAATGTTAAGGTGGTGGGGAAGAGCATTAAAGAGCTGCACTGAGCGTAAGTCCGATGACAATAAAATAATTTGATCTTGATACATTTAAGCTATTCCGGCTTGGCAGACTATTTTGAAGTTTGTGTATACATCCTGTGATAGGATTGGAAATGATAATCCATATTAACAGTCAACGACATGATGTAAGTTATACATTAGATAAAAGCCATCTGAATCCAATTTACATTGGACAAGTTTCAATAATTTTTCCTCGAATTCCTTCGGTTAACATTTGTCTATGAAAACTGGTCTAACTTAGATATATGCTACATGAAAAATTTTAGAAGAATTTGCAAATGTTAAACAATGGGTTCCTAATAAATTCCAGTTATATATTTGTTTTTACGCCACTTTATATATGTTTAATACATATTTAAAATTTTATAAAAATGAAAAATTGAATTTTACTTAAAATTATAACATGATGTGAATAGAAAAGTTTAATACTTAGCCCCAACTCTTATAAATATATTCTAATTAAGGAACCCGTGACACAGAAAATAGAACTTAGTCTGCTATTAAGGTGGACCTAATTTAAAATTTTTGTCTTAACAGCTTAAAAATATAAAGGTGGTGGGGAAGGGTACAAAAGAGATGCATTGTACGTCCGATGCCCATAAAATAATTTGATCTTGATATATAAAATAGCTTTTAAGCTATTCCGGCTTGGCAGACTATTTTGAAAGTTTCTGTACACATCCTGTGGTAGTTTAAATCTCACTAAATTTACCTATTCTGGTCCAAAAAATTGGCGGAACCAGTTTTTGCATCCTCATAACTTTGGATATGATACTGATAGGCAACACAAACAAATTATTTCTGAAAGATCTGTATTTTAGGTTATTAAAATGATAAGGACCCTTTAAACAACTTGGAAGATACGATTAATATTAAAAAAAAATACAAGAAACAAAGTGAAGAAAATGTATCCAGTTTTGGTGTTGGAGTCTAGCAGGCTTGTAAATGATAATCCATGTTAACAGTCAACAACATGATGTCAGTTATACGTCAGATAAAAGCCATCTAAATGAAGTAGCTAAAGCTGTTGCTCTAATTGAAAATGGATTTAACATTGAACAAGTTTCAATCATTTTTTGTCGAACTCCTTCGGTCACTCAGAATTTATAGAATCGCTAATTCGATACCAGGTAATATAAAAGACGTACTGGGTAAGGCAATAAAAGCAAAAATTATCTTAACTTACTTATGTAGTGATCTTAGGAAATCTTAACACCCAATGGTACATTGATATGATCTAGCAAGAACACGTTCTCCCTGTCAGTTTCGGTATGAACTCAAATTGTATTTTAATGCAAGATAACGCAGGGCTCTATACTGTGGCAATTCCATTGGAGTTTTTGCAACATAACAAAAAAATTTTAAAAATCAGCCTGAAAAATCTACTTAATAAATTAATTTCAAATTTTCCAAGCATTAAATGTGATATAGAAATAAATTGGTAAAGTTGTGGTACGAATTTAAAATGGCGAAACAAAATGGCAGCCAAATAATTTAAAAAAAATCAACTTAATAAAATCTTATTCAACTGTTTGTAAATTTTGCAGAAACATTAAATGTGATAAACTGGTACGAATTCAACATGGCGGCGTATATCAACGTAAAAAATACTTATTGAATTTATTTTAAATTATGCCCAAAAATCAAGTGGGGCATATGTAGAAACTAGTAAAATACTAGTAGGAATCCAATATGATAGAACAAAATGGCGCCCACTAAAAATGTTTGAAAAGACAATATATTATGTGTTACTAAATGACTATATACTGAACTAAATTGGGTCGCAATTTACTATTTCTAGTGAAAGGACAGAATCATAACGAACCAAGTTCCTGGTAAAAGAAATTTACCATATTTGCGAATAAATTGAAAACGGAATAGCAATGAAATCAAAACAGATTATGCTATACAAAATAATAAAAATATATAGGGTGTCCCAATAAAAAAAATACATTTATAGTGATATATCGTAAAACTGATAGTCTGGATTTTTTCATAGCTTCTTTATTTTAAAAAATGTCCGTAAAATATATTTAGATATGTTGGGTGTATTTTTGCTTTAAAATTGCTATAACTTTTGTCAATATGGAAATTTTTTTCACTTCCAAGAGCCTATAGTGCAAATTGAGGAAATTAAATTTAATAAGCTGGAAAAATACTATTTTTTACTTATTGCACTATATCTCAAAGATTTTCAAAAACTCAACGAAAATATCTCCTCGCAAAACTCGTTGCAATAGATATTTTAAAAGATTCGGCGGTTTAAAGTTGGCATGGACATTCCGCCATTTTTTAAATCTTTTTAATATGCTATGTGACCACTCTGGCAATATCTTGAATATTTCTTGAAAATTTCATCCAAATTCTTCAAAAAATCGCGGAGTATTCAATGTACATTCATTAAACAATCCATAGGGTCGAAATGATAACCTCCTCCTCTTTTGAAGTAGATTAAAAATATCTTTTTTCATTTTTCAAATGAATGTAAAGATTTCAACATGGATCGTCTATAGTTCTCTAGCGCTACCTCTTTTCGATACGTTGTATATTTTTAACTGACAGCAATTTAATTCAAAAACCTCTCTAAAACGTTACAATTTATGCAAACACAGTAGGTGATGTATATAATAATGTCTTAGTAATTCGGATACTTTTAAGTCCCGCATATACATTTTAAAATGTTGGCATTTTAACATGAAACAATATTTGGTTTTGCACTTTATTACCCAATCAAATAATCATCATTCGCAAAATACTATTAATCAATATTGTAATCCATGGACATTAGATAGTTAAGCAACGTTTTGTGAAAGTCAAGTTTTCAAAGATAAGATTCATTTGAATTTTTATAAAAATGATTAGTCGAATGTTTTATTATCTACGGCACAAATAAATATTTTGGATTCCTTTGGAAATTTGTATAAAATCCTAGTTGATATAAAGCATGCAATTGTATTACCGCGTAATAACCGTTTCAGGAGTTAATAATTGTTTTGCATACACATAATCAATATCTTCATCCTGGAAACCAAAAGTTGTGTTTTAATCTCCCTTAAAGATTCTGGATCATATAAATCGTCATGTTTTGTTTAAACTTATGCAATGCTCGAGATTACATCCTAAATCCTTTCAACCCCTGTGGATAATTTACCGCCCTCTTGTTTATCAGAAATTAAATCATCAGTATCAAGCGTATGTTTTTGTACGCCTGTTAATAATAACTATATATAAGACGCGTGGCGTGAAAACATATAAAGCTTGGATTTGTATTTTTATATGGTTTGCAATGAAAGCTATGTCTTGATTTTACATCCGACATGCGTACCGATTGTTTTATTTCTATTATGCTCAGATTTATTGCACATCGTTGTTTTACTTTATGTAGAGATAGTGGTACCAAGGCTAAGTTTGAAAATATTACATGGAATGGTTATCTTTCTACATTTCCCTATTTCAGTTCTAATTGTTGTTCAAATTGAGGCAGTGTTGAAGTCGCGTCGCTCCTTTGTTATAAAGTATGATCCAAGTCACCTTTTTCTTAAATCTATATTTCAAGTCTTAAAGCTAAAGAGTTACTACAATACCTTGATTAGAGATCAAAGTGGCATAAGCCAGAAAATGTTTCAACTAGCACAGTGTGTGTGATAAAAATGAAAATTCCCCTGCGTCAGACTAGCCCGTACTAGCCCCTGGAGGATAGAGGTAGGGATAAACTGCAAAAGCAAAATTGAATGGGATACAGGGTTTAACTGGTACAAACAACATGCATAATGGAACAAAACGGCTGTTCTAACAAATCAGTGTAAAAACTATTTATTCAATTTATTTTCAATCATGCCCAAAAATTAAGTGTATCATGGGTAGAAACTGGAAAAATATTAGTACAAATCCAATATTTTACGTTAATAAGTTAAATAAATCTAAACAATTAGTTTTATATCACATAAATGTGCAAAGTTTGTCCAATAAGGTTGATGATCTAGTGAACTTGTTGGAAAGTGAAAGCGTGGATATAGTCTGTTTGACTGAGCATTAGCTGTCGTATTCTATGGCGCGAATTGAAACTCGAAGGATACAGTTTACTATCTCACTTTTCTAGAAGTTATTTTAAGCATGGCGGTTCGATCATAATGGTTAGAAATTGTCTTTTTGACCTGTTTAAATCTTGTAGTATGGCTGAGGATGCAGCAATTAAGATGCATAGTGAGGTGTGCGGTGTGATTGTTGGTTGCAAGTATCATCTGTTGTTATCGTCCTCCTAGTGGTGATGTAAATTTCTTTTTAATTCTATAAGTGCAGCTATTTCAAAGGCTTTTCATTTTTAGAAATATGTAATATTTGTGGAGGATCTTAATATAGACTACGCCAAACACACCATACAGAAAAGAAAATTGGATGATATTTTTAATCGTTTTTTTGCTAAAAGTTACTACCAATGAACCAACAAGGATCTCGTCAGTTGTGGGTGGGCAGTCTAGTGTTAATACGACTGATTATGTAACAACTAACATTCCGGACAAATTTTGGAATCGCAGGGTTCTTAACCCTCATATTAGTGATCATTTTGCCCATAAATTTTATTCAAGCTTAAATTTTGCAGAGATATGGATAACCTGGATTGCCGCAGCGCTAGTATAAGAGACTTATCTGCCAATAATATTGCGTTGTTTTGTAACATGCTGCAACAGCAGGAGTAGGCAGATATTGTTGACCCTAATGTTTCGTTGGAAAAAGCATGGTATAATTATATAGGTTCTATTGTGCACTGCTTAAACTGCTGCTGTCCATACAAAACACAACTTTTAAGTAATAAAAATAATTTAGTTGGTATAATAATAGTCTTTATAAAATAAAAACAAAATTAGATAGGCTACATTATCTGCAAAAACATAGCAAGGACGAAAATTTAACAATACAATACAAAGATCTTAAAAAACAATATATCCAGCAAATTAGGTTAAGTTATATAGCAACAAAATTGAAAACTCCAATAATAAAGTAAGTCGGGAAAATCGTTAATAAGAAATTAAATAGAGGTAAAAGTAATTCACAACTAACCGTATAGTGACTGAATTTGTAAATAATTTTAGTTCTATTTCGGCTAATAAATTTAAAAAAAGTATGTAAAAGTGGACTCAATTAAATTTCTGACTTCTCTTACTAACTCAATTTTACTTGAACCTGTCTCTGTTGACCAAATAATAAAAGTAATTTCCGACTTTGAAAAACACAAATGCTGCTGGTTCTGATGATATAAATGTAAAACTTGTTAAGGCCGCCAGAGATTACATTAGTGATTCACTAACACATTTAATAAAATATGTTTACAAAAAGGATTTTTTCCAAAAATCTGCAAATGTGATATCACTACACAAAAAAACTACCGTAATGACCTAGAAAATTATCGTCAAATTTCAATTCTTAGCATATTTTCTAAAATTTTAGAGAAAATAACTTATGAGAAAATACTTGATTTTGTTAAAAAATATAATATTTTAAGTGAGTCAGCATGGTTTTTTACCTAATAAGTCAATCGAAATAGCCTCCTATCGTTTCTTAAACTACGTCTATTCTATGCTTGACCAGGGAAAATATGTTGTGGCTCTCATCTTTGACCTTTCAATAGCATTTGATACTGTCAATAAAGATATTTTGCTTTTGAAGCTGTACAGTATGGGTATACGTGGTAAAATATCTGACTGGATTAATTCCTATTTATCTGGGCATAAGATGACAGTAAAGTATTGAAGCGTGTGTTCCGAGCCTAGATCTGTAAATATTGGAGTTCCCCAAGGCTCAGTACTGGGACCATTACTTTTTTTACTAGATGCCAATGATCTGCCAGAAAATATTAGTAGTTGTAAGTACTGGATACGTTACAATGTATGCCGATGATACGACGGTGGTATTAGCGGAAAATACCCCGGAGGAGCTTTCTAGTAGTTTAAAAAATATTTGTAGCGATATGGAGATTTGGTGCCGTAATAGCCATCTAATACTTAATTCCGACAAAACTATATATATGAATATGTTTGTTCGTAAACTCTTGCCTTAGCAACATTAAATTTTCAAGTTCTACCAAATTTTTGGGAACTATAATAGACTCATCCCTAAACTTTAATAGTCACGTTGAGCAGGTCTGTGCTAAGCTTAACTTTACCTACTTTGCTGTTCTAAACTTATAATACATATACACTTAACGAGTCTGGCTTGCTTAGTGTATATTATTGTTTAGGTTACAGCCCCTTATCTAATAATATTATTTCAGGGGGAGGTAGAGCAGTATGGGAAAGAGTCTTTATTGGACAAAAAAGGATTTTAAGACTGATTTTTAATCTCAAGCCCATGGATAGTTGTAGGCCTATATTTTCTCAAGAGCGAATTTTAACATTACCCTGTATATATATTTTTAAGTGTCTAATTTATACAAACAATAACCTCAAATTATTTGTCAAACTGGGAGAGACTAATTCATACCGGACTAAAAATGAGAATTATTGTATCATCTGATAAAAACTCATTCTTTCAGAGATCTCTATATTACAGTTGTCTGACCTTTTATAATGAACTGCCCAAACACTATAAAGTTCTTAGTGACAACAACTTTAGGAACAAAGTCAGACAATTTCCTATTGATAAAGCTTTCTATCCGGTACAAGAATATTTGCAGTCTTGAGCGTTTTATTACTGCTTGACACATGATAGTATTTATACTGATAGTTTGTCTTGTTCTTTTTTATTCCATATTCTTGTGCGAATTATTCAGTTTTTATATTCTAATTGCATGTTATATGTATTTATTTTTCTAAAAAAAAACATTTTCTTTTATATATATATATATATATATATATATATATATATATATATATATATATATACTTTTTGACGACCCTTTATACAATAATGTATTTTATGGTAATATAAACTATTCTATTCTATATGTTGGAACTAAATGGCGAGCAATAAAAATGGTTGAAATGACAGTATACTAAATGACTATGTACGGAATTGAATTGGGTTACACTGTACTTTTCCTAATAAAAGAAAAGGTTCGTAACAAGTTCCGGGTTAAGGAAATTTGTCGATTTTTTTTTTAATATAATGCACGTTTTAAGAAAGGTGGGTGGAAATTAATTTTTTTCTTTCTAAAATTATAATTATTATACAAAGTAGAGTAAATAATATTTTAAGAGCGCACTTAAGCAAGCAACATTGTTCATAAAGAATTAACCTTGGGAGTTTCTACAGTTATTGAAGACAAAATCACAATACTAGAAACTGTTATTATTATCATTATTACTATTACACCAATTTTTCTGACTGTTACTGTTATTTAGATAACAGTCTTCATGGCTAGGTATACAACTTGATTGATTTTTAAAACAAAGGATGTCTATAGTTTTACCTTTCCTTGTTGCACATTATCCAACAATTTTTCGTGTCTCTTGCTGCCCATTCGTTTAATGACACCCTTAAAAACTGTAATAGTAAGTCCATGTTTAATAAGTGCACTTGGAGCAAAATACACAAATCGATTGAATTTACTGTCGAATCTAAAAATAGTATTCACTATTATATATATATATATATATATATATATATATATATATATATATATATTATTCAATTTATTTCTTAATATATATATGTATATATATATATATATATATATATATATATATATATATATATATATATATAAGGAGACTATACAACCACTTCAGCTACTTAACAGCAATATTAAATACGTTGAGTCGGTTAAATTCTTGGGTTTGAATATAAATAACAACCTAAATGGTCTAAGCATATTGACACCTTAACTAAAAAACTTTCTACCGCCTGCTTTGCCATTCGATCAGTTTCAAAATTCTGACAGACTTACTTATTTCTCTCTATTCGAATCCTATCTCCGCTATGGCCTTCCCTTTTGGGGCTGTTGTACCACCGAGCAATTTCTTAGTATTTTTAGGCTTCAAAAGAGAGCAATCCGCTATTTGTTTGGTCTATATAATAGAGCGCACTGCCAATACTATTTCAAAAAACATGAAATATTAACACTTGCTGCATTATTTATTTTAGAACTCATCTGTTCGATAAGAAAACATATAAGTACATTCCCGGAATGGCCACAACACGTATATCCTACCAGAAACTCTAGGCATGACATATACCTCCCCATTCCTTTTATAGAATTAATAAAAAAATCAATTATTTACAACGCCATAAAACTTTACAATCATCTTCCAGAACATTTAAAATAATCGCTATGTTTGCACTTTTCCGAAAAAAAAACCAAAGCGTACCTCATTGAAAGACCTTTTTACTGCGTTATTGATTTTTATAATGAATAATGTCATTAAAATGTTTTTTACTTGCTTGTTTACTTAAATCATGTAGCTGCAAGGCATTTGAAAATATTTTAGTAGGAATGAACTGTCAGATAGTCCATTAACTTTAATTATTTTTTTTATAGATTAAAGTTATACATTCTCTTTTTCTTTCTAATACACTTTAATTACTATATTAGTTCAGTATCCTTTTTTTTTAACTCCACTTATATTGCTTGTATAACGATAACAAAACAGAGTTTAATGTCGCGTCGCTTTAATTTCAATGTCATCGAAATTATTAACCTCGTATATGTATTTGTTTATTTCCTTTTGCTAGGTCACCTGGATTCATTAACTGCTTTGCGGCATCGTTACGAATATAACGAATGTTATATCTACAATTTATGTATTTGGATTGACATATTGAAAAATGATTTTTTTTCGATCAATATTTCGTTTTTTCATTGTTTTTGTTTTTTTTTTTGTTTTAAGGTAAACTACGCTTTGTCCATAAAATTGTAACAATTTTCCTGCGACAATAAAGCACACTTTTGTTTGTTTGCTAGTGACGTTTTACAGCAGAAACTTATTACAGCTAGTTAAATTTTTATGCAACAAGTATTGATTTTTAATATATAAAGGGCAAACAGATCAAATTATACAAAGAACTAATTTTATATTATATAACATTTCAGCGTCCATAAAAATGAAATCATTGTAGTCCTAAAACAACGAGAATACGACTACCTATCGGGAATATTTTTGTAACAAAATTTGCACAATATTTGAGTCAGTTGACGCCAGAAGATAAACTTTTGTATGTTGTTTAGCATTATGACGCCGTCATTGGAACGGCTATATACTAAAACTTGGACATACGAATAAATTCAAGTCGCCACATTTTCTCACCAATCTTAGTTGTTCGTTATGTACAACATTTATCTAGTCTAATTTATGACTTAGTTAATGATACAGTTCAGTTTGGTTCTAGTAATGAAGTGAAGAACAACCTTACTGCAAGCTTCTGTTATTTAGAACGAAAATTTTCCTTATTTAAAGTCATTAATTTCTATGTGACGAAATTTTTTAGGAATTTTGTATTTTTCACCGGTAAAGTTCTCACCTTCGACAATGTTTTCTGGATACTTGAGGAAAAGCTAAGTTTGTTTCAGTCAGTTGGATGCAACAGAGGCAAGAATTGATTTAGTTTTTTTTCCTAACTCTACCAAAAGCTTCCGCTGACATCCGCACTTTTTTGTATGTCAGTAGTATCTTTATGGCCTAATAAATATTTTAGTTAATAGTTTTCCTGTCCTCATGTGCCACCAAGTATACAACACAATATTTTCAATAAGTGCGCATTGTAAAGTAACTTTAACCAACGGCATTGCTCAGTTTTGTTAAGCAAGCCATGGAAAAATTTGTTACACATCAACCAATACATTTTAACCATTGTTCTTTTTTTGACATATAGTGGAATAAAATCGCTCCTCTAGCTTGCTGTTTTCTAAGGGTGTGTGATTCGGATGTATAACTAAATGAAACCTATACCATCTTGTAGAGGACACTTTGGGAAATAGGAAATGGAAAATTACAACTTTTTTTAGTAGAACCGAACTTTGAAAATGGCCCTTAAAGCTGTCTTAGCTCGAATGAGAAAAACCATGTTCTTCATAACATTAATCGTTATAATAACTCGGGTGTACAATATAAAATTATGAGTTTTTGCAGACTTATATTTTAAATGTATGCGCTTCTAATGGCAATTCAGGAATTTTGAAATTGTTTTTAGTTTTTGAAAAAAAAAATTGGGAATATAGAATTATCAAAATCGTGCATCCAAAACTTCACCCTGCGGCGAGCTATGTGAATTAATGAAAATGTCTTCATACATATATCGAGTCAAATGTAGTCAGAATATCGACAAAGTTTTAAAAACAAATTTAAGTCGGTAGTTTCAACCGTATTAGAAATATGAATTTTTATCCACGAGCTTTGGAATGCGCTCTGATATGCGCAGGGCGAAGCGGCTAGTGTCTACCAGTTTGCGATCTTGTGCGTTAGCGGTTTATCTGGAATTAAAGCGTTTTATATAAAATAACCTTAAATGTTTTCCTCTTTGTTGTCCTCATATACATCAGGAATATTATTCTGGTAGTTTTTGAAAGAATAATCGCTGCAGCATTTTATGCCCTCTTTTAAGCATACACATTTATTGTCTTTACATAACTTAACTTTACAAAAGATGTTCATCAAGTGCCTTATATTCCTTGGTATGGGATCAGCGGTCATCAAAACAGGCTCTGGAATTCCAGTATTCCTAGTCCAACTAAAATTAACAGGGTCAAGTAGGGGCATAATAGGCATATGACTCGACGTCTATATACGCAGTTGATATGTGCACCTAAAATTTTGGTTATCACATAAACTGACTTTTTTCTTAATATAAATACACCTACTTTAGGACATGCTGATAAAATGCGTCATCTGTTGGTGGAACTTCTGAGGCGGACTTATTGGAAGTTGTAGTTAATTGATATCTCAATTCCTTGAGTGTTTGAATAGCCTCGTTCTTATTTCTAAACAGGGCCAGTGCAAATCTGGTGGCTATATTAACAGCTTCGCTTATAGACACGAAGTTCAGTCTCCATAGTTCTTTAAAGCTTCCGATATTTTTATTTTTTTCAAATTTTTATAAAATATTTTTATTTTTTTAACACATGCAACGCTGGTAAACATTTAAAAACTTCATTTTCCAGTTTCTGCACTATTTCAGACAACAAAATAAACATGAAGTATAATATGCGTATCAGTCTCATCGTGATTTGATTTCAAATCCTTCAAGTCCGTTACACCATCCTTGTTGACATAAAAGCATAAATCTGAATTTTGAAAACTACCAGCGATTATTAGAGTTTCTTCTGTTCGTAATTGATCAGCTGAATGTTCCAGAAGATAATTGCTCACAAATTTTAATAGAGATCGTTTATTTTCTGACAACTTTAAAAAATTGCGAAACTTTACCACTTTTCTATTTACAGAAACTTCATACGCATACTCGTCTATAACATCACCCCTTCTGCGCCTTTCCAATGATTTGACCGATTCATCATATGTATCAAAAACCATGTTATCCTCACTGCCTCATACTTTCGACCCTGCGAAAGAATTTGCTTCAGAAAAATAAATGCAAGTTCATTAAAAGTGGAGAACGCTTTTTTATTAAATCCTTGAATAAATACCATGCCATCTATTATAAGTGAATTCACAAATTGTAGAAAAGCAACTATTCCATGTGGTTCTAATTTTGAGAGTAAATCATAAGACAATAACTCGCCCAAATTTAGAGACTGAAATCTAGCTGCTGCTACTATCCTTCTGAACATAACTTCCGTCCCTACATATTTTTCAGAACACATGAAGTCTCTTTTTTTGCTGTCCGAAAACACTAAATAAAACACTGTCAACAACATACTACAAAGCCTTAAGCGTCAAAAATACACATTTCGCTGACGAAATCTTAGAGAACTGCCCACATTTCAAAAGAGACAAAGATATATTTAAAACCGCACGGCGACCAGCGGCACTTTTTATCAATGCTTCTGGATAAAAATTCATATTACTATTACTATTGAAGCTAGTGACTTTTCTTTAAAAATTTCACACCCTCTCTTTTGAACCAATAAGATTCCTTTTTACTATGGCATGACAACCAGAAAAATTTCCGGATTTTTTTTTTATGCTAAGCGGTATTTAGCTGTCGACGTCAGCCAATGAAATTAATTTAAAATGTCAGGTTTGACTGACTTTATTTCAAATTTTGGTATAAAATTTTCGTACCGAATACCACACGAGCGTAAATTAAGAAATATTCAAAATATTTGTGGCCTCAAAAAAATTTTTCAGAAATAATTTAAGCTCTTGTGATATAAGTGAAAATTTATATATTTCTATCATCACGATCTTATCATTTCTAGCATGACCTATATCTAATTGCAACAGTTAGTTGAGACATTCCATGTAAAAAATCACTTCTTTTTCATACATTTTTGTAGCCATACAAACATACCAAACCCATACATTTTTTTTAAAAACTCTTTCATTAACAATAATATTGAACCTAGGTCACCCTGTATATTTTTACAATCACATAATTTTATAAGGCTCTTAGCTTTTTAGCTCTTAGATGGGCTTTAAATTTGAAGATTCAATATTTACTAGAACGAATATGATAAGAAACATGACCCGTTTGCACTATTATTTCACCCTGTATATATTGTTAAATAATTATGTAACATAATTAAACTAGTAGCAAAACGCAAATGATATTATGACTAAAAATACCCTCAGAAGGGTTTGTTCATTTAATGTTTTTTGATTGATTCACATTCTTTATTAGCTTTTAACATTTAATTCACCCTGTATAATATGTTTTACGTTAGTTATTATATGTAAATGTTATAATATTTAATACATCTTAGTGAACATAATATAACCACTTGTCTTTAATTTGGTTTTTGAAGATACATTTGCTGTTAATTGGGATGTCAAACAGATCCCATATAGCAGTTCCAATGAAAATATTCACCGCTAGTCTCATAATGATCGCTAGTTCGATCCTTATAACATAAATAACTATTATTTAAACTTTTCCCACGATTGGAGTAGTAAATCCATATGTTACTGGATACTTACAATTTTTCTTCATTGGCTCTAATTATTGCAGTCTGTTTGAAAGTTAAATACCTTTCCTCGTCAAAGGAGAGTGGTTTTGTAATAGGCTGGAATTCAGGATATTTCTTTAACTCTTCATACAGGTTGTTCTAAAATGTGAACATTTATTTATTCAAATAATTGACTGGATGGTAGTTTGGTAAGGTAGTTAATCACAGGAATGTATGATATTTTCAATGTCAGTACTGAAATAGGTTTGAACACGACCGGCAAATAGTTCAGTGTTTGTGATATTCTATTCCCTAAATTTAGTAACCAAAGTTGGACTTTTTGTTGCACAGTTATTATAACTACTTTTCATGTGCTTAGTATTCAAACTGTAAAAAATAAAGTTATTTTTTCCCATTATCATGATCAAAATCTTTTGAGACTATGGTTTTTTTTTTCTTTTGAACGCTTCAAACTAGTCTTTACCCATAGCCATCGGCGTAAAGGAACGAATGGCCAGCAAATTTTGATGCTTTAGTTGGCCAAAACAGAATCATTATTAAACTAAAAATGCCATTAAAGTGGTTGATTATAATATCTTTATAATGATTGTCAGATTTTAATTAGCAGTTATTTATAATCGTGATACAGTGGATATAACAGATTGATTGTTAATTGGTTGCTTACCATGTATCTTATTTCGTCCGCGTCAAACATAAATAGTTTTAATTTCTTCCAGTCAAACGAAGCTCTTTGTCGATAATGTTCTAGTGGCCCAGCTGGGAAATCGTTTAGAACTTCTGCCATTTTGATTAGGAATTACACTTACTATACAAATTACCACTTTCACTTTAAATTTTCAATGTATTCCAAACACCGGTTATCGTAAACAACAATTTTCCATTATCACATTGTGTAATTCGCAGAGTGACTGGCACTATCTGAACGAGGAATCCGGAGAGGTAATCGGCCTAATGACAATAAGTGATTCGGTTTATCTCGTTTGTATATAATAATTTAAAACATTTTAATAAATCTCTGCCAATAACAGACAATGTATAGAGCAGGGATGGTTGCGAGTTTACGTTTCCTCTGTAACAAAATAGCCTTGTAGGCGACTGAATTCAATAGTCCTAGCGATGTCAACATGAAAACACGCGTCACAAGATACACAGACTAAACGAAATAGATGTAAATGTAAAACGTTGCTTTTTAGGTACACAAACAATATGAAATTAATCAAAATGTCTGTATTTTAGTATTTAGTCCTTGTCTCTGATATTTACCTGTTAGGTAGGTTGGCATTAAGATGGGTCATAAATATAGGTGGATTGCGATTTCGCAAATTGATTCTTTGTCACTGCTCCAATGCCGTCAGAGTCGCAACCTGCTAGGGTTTTACAAAAATCGCAGCGACATTTTGGAGCATTTTAGTAGATCAAGCCGTTCTCTGGGGCAGCGCACGTTCGCTGTTTTTAGAGTGTTCAGCAAATTTGCGTTTACAAGATTTTCACTAAGCGGTTTATTTTCTGATGTTATTGATATTATGATATTTTGTTTTTTTGTTTTGATATTTTTATAAGAGAATGATAAATGATACCATGTCTGTTGTAATATTTTAAAATACATATATTAATTAAGTAAAATTAAAAAACTTAAACAAATAGTACAACGGTACTTTAAACAGTAGAAGAACTAAAATCTGCCATCTTGCTGATGGTATGAAAATAAAACAAAATCAAATTAACTAATAAATAGATTTAAATTTGAAATTAACCTTATTTGAACTAAGTGTTGACCTTCTTTGTTGTCCAGATTTGGAGAATATCAGCTCACAAGATACACATGTACCTTGTAAAATTTACCACAAAGGCAAACTTTTTACCACGAACTTTCATTGCTACGTTTACTTATTGATGAAAATAAAAAGAGATGTGTTTACTGAATACTAGAGTTCTGACGAATAACATAAAAGCAAGGTCTTCCAGGAATCCTGGTCTCTCCATAATAGCCAAAAATCAGAGCAGTGTTGTTAAATATATAAACATTTAAACATCAGAAGCAATAATAACAGTATAACTTAGTTGAATTTTAAGAAACACCCAACCCACAATTTTAGAGGGTTTTCTTTACATGAAGTAGACTGAAAAATAAATTAATTAACCAAAAACAATATTATTAACATTTTATTCAACGTCTGTTTATCTCAATGCCCATTATCTCTATAGGTTGCCTCGAGCGATCTTGATCTATCCCAACTCGGTGTGAGCGATTTATGTTACTCAGCGACCGGCTGGCTTTAGCACGGCATTGTCCATATCTCTTCAGTGTGCGTTTAATTACATATATTAATCTTTTTTTGTTCAAAATTGAAACTTATTTATTTGTTACAATAAAATGCAGCCTTTAAGACATAAGTTATTATAATTTTAAACTTAATGTTTAGGGATGTTGGTTCAAATTTTAACCAAGTTTTTTTGTTGAGTATTTGCATAATGTATTTTTAAAAAAAATATTCTTGAAAAAAGTTTTAACATGACAAATAGTTCTATAACTTTAGAAGATGTACATTATAATGATAAATATAATTTTTTTTATATAAATAAAGGTAATTTTAATGTCAAAAAGTAACTAAATAGTTTTTCATATATGAAACACCCTATATTTTATCAGATTTTTGAATTTTATCGAAAATTCTACATCTACTTCGTATATTGACATTTAAAAACTGGGATTTTCAATCTCGAACCGAGTCTAAACGGTTAAAATTAGAACAAACGATGATTTAGTTTTTGATAGTCTACCATAAATTTCTACTCTATTTCTAACCGATACCAAGATATCAACCGAGAACACACTGTGGGGACACCATATGTATATTATAAGAATTTTTCATATTTTACTGACTATAGATATACTGTTTGCAGTAAACACAATTATTTAACTGTTCAAACAACTTTTTTAATAATAGGAAATAATCAGTACACAATTTATGCTTAAACGGTAACAAATTAAAAATTCAGTTAATAATTTGTTTCATTTTTTTGTACAGCTTTTCGTGGTGGTCCACTTCAGAATGGCTTCTTTTTTTCCTTCGCCAATTCATTTAAATATTTCATTCTTATAAATAACAAATAACCTTTGTCTTAAGAATACTCTTGCGGCATTTAGGTTTATGTTGTTGTGTCTATTTGTAATTATTTTCAGTTTTTCGGTTTCTTTGGTTCCCTTCCTTATTAATCCATTCAAATCAAATTTTTCAAACTTCCTATCCAAAATCTTGGCATCTTTTTCCCATTTTTCTGTTGCTTCCAGAACAGAAATACTAAATTGTCTTAAAACTCTCACTGGAGGAAGTAAAAAAATACTCTGAAAAACACAACTGACAACCATCGCAATGAAAACGTCAAGCTGAATAAGCAATTAGGCACTCCAACGATCTGTCACTGTCATGTCATTTTTGGGTTGTCGTAGGACAAACAAACAAACTGATTTAGCCAATGAGGGTTAAATATTGGTTTGATAAGTCCCACAATATTGGTCAAATATTGCATAATAAACTGGCCTTGTCAGATCGGGTCGCCAGTCGACGTCATTACCTCCGCTTCACCCGCAGGTCCCCCTCGCTTAATAGCTGCTCATCGAGGTAACCTAATAGAGTTAATGGGCCTTGTGTTTATCTGGCATCATCGCTTTATCAGCTCCGATGCTCCAAAAAATCACTGCTATTGGTCACAGTGCCACGGCTGGAGCAGTCGCATTTGAATCGCAGCTCCTGAAAAATCGCAAACTAGTCCACCTCTAGTCATAATATGCAAAAAAAATTAAAATGTATTTGGGGTAGGCTGTTGCTTAGAGAATAATAAGAATTTGGTCCTACTGTTATACTCTTGTACTGTTGAGTCCGGGGGGAAGCTCCGAATTTAGCCGAACGTTAACGGTGGGCATAGACAAAGCATGTATTGTCAAACGTTTATTCCGTCGGAGTATAAACAAGGTTGTTAAATTTTTGTTTTGAAGCCTGGTGGCTAGGGTGCTCCAGTTGCATTGCAAGGATGTGTGGTCTAATCCTGCTTCGGACGATGTAAGTTTTTTTTGAGGTGAAGTAAAATAAAAAAGCCTATCTATATTAAACAAAAAAAAACAGAGTTTGTTGTTAACAAGACCTATACTGTGAATTACTCCCTTCAGGTTAGCACCAGGTTTGTCGACAAAGCCATCATTAATCTCTTCCCCAGACTCTTGTATATTAACTTTTTTAACCGTCGGATATCACCGGTGATTCCCATCGACTTAAAGTATACTATCTCGATCTATAAATTGTTGAATAGTGTGGATGAAAAATTCGCCAATTCGTTCATTCATATGAACTGACGGATCGAATGTATACGGACGAATGAACGAATAAACGAATAGTGAGTAGGAGGATTTATAGTTAATTGGATAAGGAATCGTATTTTATTGCCCATAACCTGAGTTTTATGTTGCGAGTTTATCTTAATAGAATGACATATAGCGTCGCAGACATTCATTTAGAACTATTTGAGAGAAGCAATTCACGATACATTATTTTTATATAATATTATGTATATACGTAGCGCACGCGATGAAAGCTCTCAGGAGGAAAATTTTTTTCAGACTTAATCGATATATACCAGTATAAGTTCAGCCGGTTTGCCCAAAATAATCATAAACTCTATACTTATACCTTCATAGTTAATCATTCTGTTTATTCGTGAAAACCGAATAAAAGTCCCTAGAATCATTTCTGAGATTAGCGCGTATATACAGATAGACCCGGTGAGGGACTACTATATGGTGATGAAAAACCAATGTAGGACAAGGTCCTATTGTCTTGACATGCCAAAAAAACAAAAATTATAATTTTTATTTTGGCGTATCATAATGATATCTTTTTGATCGTCATTTTTAGTCTCAAAAAGACACATTTTTCGGACTGAGAACTCTAATGGATTCACTATTGTCCTTGTAATGGATTTATTATAGACTTGCAACCAGGTATTTAACGGATTCATGATAGTTCTAGGACCGTAATGGATTCATAATAGTCCTGAACAATCAAATTTGGCACCCAGAAAACAACTGACTGTCTTTCGGAAATATTTTATGACAAAATTTGCACAATGTTTGACTTAAGTTGACAAAGTTTTGTATCGAAAATAATCATTATAACACACGCCATGGTACCAGCCTCGGCTGACGTCACGCCTGATAATATTTACGGCTAGTTTCATAATGATCATATTTTCGATCCTTATAACAGAAATAATTATTTTGACGTGTCAAAACACTAGAACTCTATCCTACTTTGGCTTTTATGATCGTTACAATATAAGCTATAATATAAAAAATCCAATGGTATATATAATAATCCATTTATATGAAAAAATAAATCTTTTTTTTACATGTTAAAACAGTAAAACTCATGTCCTACCAATTTTTTAAAGTCGTCTAAGTAACACCCAAACTAAATATATGTTATGTTTAGGGTATCGTATGACACATGTTAGCCACGTCATCATAGATACGGATTGTAAGAGGTAACAGCAATTTTGATAGTGCTATTTTGCTAGTATATCTAAGAATCTACTTTTCACACCTATTTCGTAAAAAGTTTTTTCCGAAAAGCTTGAGGTATGAGACATCATCACACTTAAAATAAACCCTCAAGCTTTTCTTCTTTGTTCTTTTCTTTGTTTATTATTACTTTTAGTACTTAGTTTTATTATTTTTAACTTTTTATTTCAGTAGTTCGTAACAGCTTGTTTTAAAAAATATGTTTTAAATTTTTCTATTATATTTTTATCCAACTAATCGATTTTTGATTATTCAATTATTAATAAGTATCGAATCAATGTTATTTTATGAGTAACAAGTAAACTAGTGATTTTAACAGTTCCACTCGAACGACTTACTACAGGTGTTGTATTGCATTTACATATAATGTTTAACGCAAGCGGATTACTTTCCTTAAACCCGCTACTCACTATTCGATTTGGTTCGTTGGTTCGATTCATTGATTCGCTTCGTCCGTTCATATGAATGAACTAATGGGCGAATCAACGCATACACGAATATTTTAGCCACACTATTCATCAATTTTTATTTAATACGTTTCCATGGATTTCATGCGTTTCAATGTTTGAACATGCACAAAAAAACAAGATTTGATTCGGACGAATGGTTCGCCGAGGTCAAACCCTACTTGATTATCCGCCCAAAAGACGGAATCGCCACGCAACGAAATGAATGGTTAAACCGGACCCTCCACACTATGCGGATGAATGAACGAATGGACGAATAGTGTGTAGCGGGCTTTAGTTAAGGTCCCCTTAGGTCTATCTTATTTTATCGTTTAATTTACATTTCCATGGCAGCTCGTTTGAGAAATAAAAGTTACCTTATTTTGAAAATTTTAACTCGTAAAAATGTTTTAATTAGGTAGTTTTAACTGATGTTTTAACCCATCAATATGTTTTTATTTTCTAGTATTTCAGTGTCTTGATGATGCAACAATAAAATTGTGAAACAACGAAAATGAAAAAAAAAAGACTTAATATAAATTGTAAAACATAATTGTTTTACAATTTATTGTAGAAAAAGTAAAAACTCGTTTTATTTCTTTACACGTCATTAAAAAAGGTTCATGATATAAAGGACCCGTTTTTGTTCATGGTGGGCTTTAGACCTTTATTGAATTCTCGGCGTACTCACGACGTTTTTTTTTAAGATGAGATACATTGATTTTAATGTGTTGTAATGAGCACACCCTAAAAAAGCAACGGAAAATTTATAAATACAAAAATAAATAAAGTAAGAATACACATACGTAACAATCTAACTAACAGTCCTAAACTAAGGAAACCTTGGAACGTACGTAAATGCTCCGATCGGCATTTACATAAATTAGTAGAAACTGCGCCATCTACCTTGAGGAACTAGAACTAAGAAATGCATGCAGTTTCAAAGAAGACAAAATGTGCCCTACATTTATATCAGTTGATATGTCTGGTGGCTAGAAGGACGTACCTCGTCTTCCTCCTAACAACGAAAGAGAGGAAGTCGATCAATACAGAGAATGAAAGTAAAAGTAGTCATGTTCTTTCTATTTGACCTGACCTCGACCGAATGAAGTAGTAAAATTTAAACAGTATTAACCAAGACTTAGGTCGTGCAAATTTGAAGTGAACCGCCGAAAAGCAAGGTAAATAACACAATAATTGAGCAGTCAATATTGCAGAGACATAATATGGGATATTTGAAGAAAAATTTTGAGATTTATATAAAAGATGGTAAAACTTTGAACTTTGAAATTCCGCCATTTTGATAAACTTTTAGCATAAAACATGGGTTTAATTTAAATATAATATTTTTAGCTCACGAACACGGCTCCAAACTAGGGATTTTGTTTTAATGTTGTTTTCTCTATACAATCCTCACCAAGAAAAAGCTGAAAAACTAAGGAAGTGACGAGTCGCATCAACTGAGAGTGAACTGAATTCAGTGGCGTGCCTAAAGGGCGAGAGGGCCCGCGCGGGGGGTGAGGCCAAAATAAACAGGGTATTGAAATAAAAATATTTGTCCATAGTTAAAAAAAAAATCAGGTATTTCGCCATTTTTGCAACCTTCGGATACATTGGAAATGATAATAATAAGATAAAGTAATATATATACATTATGAAACATTTGGAAGTGACAGTACTTAATGCATATTTGGATGTAACAGTAAGTCGGCTAGATAAAAGATATACTGCGTTTAAGAGAGTTTATTCAACATTTTCAGTTCTAAATCCTCAGATATTGGTTAAATTAAATGACTCAGAAATCATGCAAAAATCTGAGTTATTAGTGAAGAATTATTCAAATGATTTAACTTCTCCACTAGCAACTGAGCTAATTCAGATAAAATCATTATTATATAACAACAATAAAAACTTTAATACAACTCGTGAATTCGTAAACTATATTTTCGAAAAAAATTAATTAGTGTTAAGTAGTATACCAGAACTGTGTTCTGTATACCAATTATTTGTTGTTCTTCTGTAACTTCAGCTCAATCGCTCAAGAAGTTTCGAAGTTGAAATTAATTAAAAATGTCTGTATTTCGACCATGACTCTAAGTCATCTTAGTTCTGTAGCTCTTATCTCAATAAAGCACTAAAAGGCTAGATAAGTAAATATTGACGCACTAGTATTTATCTAGTCGATACAAAAACAAAAAAGTCTAGTCTACCGCCAAAATAAACGATTCTTCTACTCTTTGTTTTTTATTTTTGCTTGAATCAGAGTATAGTTATTATTTTTTAATGTTTAGTTATTTTTTGTTTTATGTTTATTAGTTTACCTATACTAATGATATACCTTCTTTTAAAATTTTTATTTCTTTTTTTTTACTATAATTATTTTTTATTTTTTGTTAATAAATTGGCCGCGTTTCTGGTTTGTTTTTTTTTTTTTGGAGCAGAGGTCACCATGAACTGAACAACGGATCCCTTTATTACATTTTGAGGATTCCTAAAATACCGCCTTTTGCTAACCGAGAGATATTCCACCCGATAGTTGGGGATTCCCGACAACCTTGTCTGACTTTGCACATGGTTTTCCACTAGAAGTTAAAACTAAAGATAAGTACCTTATATTAATACATTTCCGAATCAGAAATCTTTTAATTTGTAATCTGTAAAATAAAATTATCTTTCTCTGGTTTTGCCAAACTTGCTCCTGGTTTGTAGGAATATAATTTTTAGATATATACCTAACTGATAAATAGTTTAAATTGAAAAAGTTTAAAGTGGAGATTGGGGTAATATTTTGGTTAAAATAGGGGGTAATATTTTAGTAAAAACCAGTATGCCTGAATTAGATGGCAACATAATGAAACGTAAAAAAATTATTACTTAAAAAACCAATCATCCAATTTCCTCAAATTTGGCACCAAAATCAAATGTTACTTAGGAATGAACTGGTAACATTTTGGTATGAATATAAAAGAGCGGAACAAAATAGCGGCCTAATAAAATATTTAAAAAGTCGGCCTGAAAATAACTACTTGTTAAATTAATTTCAAATTTTCTGCAAATACTAAATGTGATATAATAGAAATAAACTGGTAAGAATTTAAGATGGCAGAACAAAATGGTGGCCAAATAATTTTTAGTTCCCTCGTATAATTGTAGTCATGAAAAAATCACCCTCCGAGAACTTTTCAAATTTTTACGTTTCAGGGTCCCTATATGCCGAAAAACATGTTTTCTGTCAATTCCGTCAGTCTGTCTGTCTGTCGGTCGGTCTGTCTGTTCGCGGTGAAATGTTAAAAAATAATATTCCTAAAAACTACTTATCCATTTTATCTCAAATTTTCCTCAAAAATTAAATATTATGTAGGAGTCAACTGGTAACATTTTGGTATAACTCCAAACTCAGAACAAAATGGCAGCTTAATAGAATATATAAAAATTCAGCCTGAAAAACAAAATAATGGACTGATTTCAAATTGTGTGCCATAACTAATTGTGCTATAGAGATGAACTAGTAAAACTGTGAAACTAACGGCGAAATAAAATGGCGGCGAAATGAAATATTTGTAATTTTGAAAAAAATCACCGTCTCAGATTTTACATATTTTCAGGTTTTAGCGTCCCTAGATAAATATTTAAAAAATATTTTTATCAATTCCGTAGGTCGGTCTGTTCGATTGTCAATTTGCGGTATAGCTTAAAAACTACTCATCAGAATGACTTCAATTTTTTATACAAAATTAAGGGTCAAATCGAGATGACCTTTGTGGTAAAAATCCAATATGTAGGAACAAGATGACGGCCTAATGAAACGTTAAAATAATTATTACTAAGAAAAATAATTATCCAATTTCCTCAAATTTTGCACACTAAGCGGTAATAAAAATAAAATATTTAAAAAGTCGTCCTGAAAAATCTACTCATTAAATTAATTTCAAATTTTTGTATAAACATTAAGTGTGATATAAAGGTAAACTTGTAAAGTTGTGACATTCAAGATGACCTATCACAATGACGGCCAAATAATTTTTTTTAAATCAGTTTAAAAAAAATATTTAATTGACTTCAAATCTTGCAAAGATTTAAATATGATATAGGGATAAACTTGTTCGAATTCAACATGACATAACAAAATGGCGGTGTGTGTTAATCTAAAAACTACGTATTCAATTTATTTTAAATTATTCCCAAAAATCAAGTGTAGCATAGGTAAGAACTGGTAAAATATTGGTAGGAATGCAATATAATGGAACAAAATGATGTCCAATAAAAATGTTTGAAAAGAGAGTATATATGTGGTACTAAATGACTATGTACTGAACTAAATTCGGTCACATTTCACTATGCCTAATAAAAGGAAAGATTCATAACTAGAAAACTTCCGAATAAAGGAAATTTACCGATTTTTCATACATGTATTAATAACAAAAAAAATCCCTTTAAGTTATGAGTGCAACAAATAATCTCATTAGATAAGAAAACTATGTTAGTCTCTATTAACCTGTATATTCAGAGCTACATAGGTAAGTTCACAAATGATCATATACCTGCACGTTATTTCTCTTATATTCTTTTATAGCGGCAAGAGTATAATTACAATTTTTTTTTGTGTAGAAGGAATGAAGGTTCACAATCTTTTCAAATATGTATAAAGCCATAGTTATCAGTAATGCTATTAGAATCGCGACGGCAACCAAACAAAATGCAACATTTAAACAAAAAAATATTTTTATTGAACAAAATGGACATTTTCACTACTGTCATAACTTACATCAAAATAAATAATAAATTTACACCAAACAGAACAATGCTTAGAGCTTCGATTGAGGACTTGAACTGATATTTTTCCAATTAACGACATCGGTCCACCATGACGGTCTTCCAAATCCATAAGGCGAAGTGAAGAATGAATTTTGAAGCCGCTGGTACACCTAAAGTATAGAAAATATAAAGTAAGTTCAATGCCACGTAAATTTTATCATAATTTGTACACAGTGGCTCTTAGAGTAGTTTATTAGTAGTACATTACAGACTATCTTTTTATTACTATTTTTTCGATAGTTTATATAAACAATATTCTGAGACACCTGTAATCGTTTATAAACCTTCTATAAAATCCCTAATACCCCAGGGATAAATCACTGAAAGAAGTCCTTGGATATCTCTGTAGACTTGATCGGAAAACTTTTGGAATGTTATGGAAATTTGTAGTAATCCTGAAAGTCTTTGGTAATCTTTGGAAGTCTTGGAAGTGTCTGTACACCCTTAGGTGTAGTATTTACCCCTCGATACCATCATAATCCAAAATATTGAAATTACCGACGCTGATCTTCGGAGCCATCCGGCTAATACTAGTTGTTTCCCATGCACTGAAGGGCTTAATAAGGCATAGGTAAACTCACTCACAATGTTGTGTAAGTTGTCTCCGAAGCTTATCAGGATCAGATTGAAGAACTGTAGTTCAGAGCTTATTAAACCCTTGTGGTCTCTTTTTAGACAGTGCTTGACAGATACCCGGATACCCACTAACTGGGAAAAGTCTATTGTTGCCCGAATATATAAAAAATAAAGTAAATGGGATGCGATCTACAACACAAAACATTGTTTTATCTTAGTTGTCGGCAAATGCATGGAAAAGATAATTTGACACTAAATGACCCATGCCAGTATGGTTTTTTACCCAAACGGCCGACAACCACAAATTTATGAGACTGCTTTAACCAGTGGACAAAGTCCCTTGACAATAATAAACCAGTAGACGTCATATACCTTGGTGCCTTCGATCTAGTTCCACATCAGCGCATGCTGGCTAAGTTTGAGCAAATCGGTATCAGGGGTAATTTTCTGCGATTACTATCTGATTTTTTTAACAATAGGGTCTATCAAGTGCGGGTTGTCTCAACAATACAGGATAAAAGGTGGAGTGCAGCAAGGATTTGTTATTAGGCTCCATTTATTTAACATTTTAATAGCTGATTAAGTCCAATGTATCAATGTTTGCAGACGACACAAAATTCTTTTTAAATCCACTGACAGACGCACATCACCTGAGAGACGATACTAAAACTGCAGAATCCTTGCCGGATTGCATTGGATCCTGCCGCTAAACGTGGGTAAATGTACGGTTCTTTACATCGGTCACAATAATCCGTGTCTTGAATACAGACTCCACAGTGTCGCAATCAAATCATTAGACCAGCACAATGATCTTGTGTCTATAATATCCAAATACTTAAAATGGTATACACATAGGAAATGTAATAAATCGACCTAATTCCCTGGCTTCCATGGTCTCCGTAACATTGAAAAAGCCATCATCTCCTCTACATGTAAAAATTTACAAGACTTACGTAAGACTAACCTTGGAATTCGCCGTACCTGTCTGGAACCACTACTTCGCCAAAATATTCATGCTCTTGAGCATACTCAAAGAATTACCCGTCTCTGCCCGCATATTCGCGGGTTGACTGTGTTAGGACTCACAACCCTAACTGAGAGGACGCTCCGTGCTACCTTATAGAAACACATACAATCCTACATGGTTATTACACATTATTCTGGACATTTTTTCGGTTGGTGCTGACGAAAGGCTGCGTGGTTATAATTTTATTTTATATTGATGCGTGAGCGATTCTATAAACCTTGAAGACAGTACTTTCTGACCAACAGAGTGCATGGCGCGGGGAACTGCCTCCAAGATACAGTTGGAAATTCGAACTTGGTCAGCGTCTTTAAAAGCATTTACGATAACCATCGTTCTCTGTCCCCATACTGATTACACTCCTCCTGATTTAGTATAGTTCTTTTTCTATTTATGTATAGTTATAGCTATAAGAATGTGTCAAATGTCAATTTTCACACACTTAGACTATTATGATCTAAATTATCTTGTTAATCGTTTGTAACGCTCAAAATATCAAACTGTATATCCAGCTTAAACGGCTTTGTGGCCTATGCTGGTCAAATAAATAATAATATTAATAATGATCCCACATAAAAATCATCCCAACTTTGCGCAAGAGGATCTGCAATACCACTCAATGCTCAGTATAGGCGAAGCTCCCAGCAACAACCTGTGACAGATGACACGTACCACACCGCGCACAGAGCGAGTGAAACATTCGCCCAAAGCACTATACACACAGCTACACCTAGAACCATTTCTCCCACAAGCAATCAAAGTAGAAATGGAGGCAGATCTAAACAAATGGTCAGGAACCGATCCTACAACAAAAGATCCTATTCCTCGTGTAATCTTCAAACTAGAAATATCAACAGCACAAGACCAAAATTCAAATGGCAGATAAGGATCGAAAACAAAATTAACAAAATCAGAAAAAAATTAGGACATCTTACACAATTCATGAACGGCAACAAATCAAAATGTATCACACAAAGTGTAGAGAAAATCAAATCTTCATCTCCTGATTACACGCTTACAGAAGACTCTGAGGCAAAAATTTTCCGTGTATGCCGCAAGACTCTGAAGATATGAAAGAAAGGACGCTAACAACCTGTTTCGAAGAAGCGAAAAAGAGTTCTACCAAAACACCATGAGCAATGAGTAACAGAACCACCGACCAAACAAGAAATCACAGAATACTGGAAAAGTATTTGGTCAAAACCGAAACTACACAATAATAACACTTCATGGATTAAAGAGGAAGAAGACCGACATAAGTGCTTGGAGGAACGAAAGGACGTTGCAATGACAACACAAGAAGTTGCGGAAACAATCAAATATACGCATAACTGGAGATGTCCTGGAATAGATGAAATTCATAACTTCTGATACAAACAGTTTAATAATTAATGAAAATTTTTTTAAATCTAGCGCAATCCCCAGTTTTCCCACCCAAGGAATAACATTTCTTAAACTCAAAAACTCAGACACTAAGAACTCGTCAAATTACCGACCCATTACGTGCCTTCCAATCCTATTTAAGATCACCACAGCCACAATTATCAGGAGAATAGAACAACATCTAGCATACAAAAACATCTTAACAAAAGAGCAAAAAGGATGTAGGAATAACAGCCGAGGATGCAAGGAGCAGCTGATTATAAACAGTGTCATCATGGATCAAACCATGAAAAATTGAAAAAAAGCCTTTGATTTGATTCCCACAGTTGGCTAACCAGAGTTCTAGAATTATACAAAGTCAATCAAGACCTCAGGTAATTTCTTACGCAACTCACGAGTACGTAAAAAACTAAAATCAACATAGAAAGGACACATCGAAACAGAAGAGATCTAAGTCAGACGAGGTATATTCCAGGGATATTCATTCAGCACTTTGGGGTTCTGCCTCTGTTTTAATCCACTCTTAAACACACTGAATAACGCAATTTTCGGATTCCACATTAAACACCAAAAAAATAACCTACAGAAAATAAACCATCTCTTGTATATGGATGACATAAAATTATACGCATGCGCAAAGGCACAGCTAAAGGACCTCCTTAAGATCACAGAAACGTTTACCCTGGATATCAGATGCATATCAACAAGGAACAGTGGAAAGACCACCCAACGACGGAAACAATCAACAATGAAACCATAGATAACATGCTCAAAGAAGAAATATACAGATCCCTAGGCTTCCACCAAAGCACCAAAGTTACCACACTCATATCAAATCAGAGCTTAAGACGGAATTTAAAACCAGACTCACAAAACTACTAAAAACAAAACTGAACTTCAGAAATCTAACGAAAGCTATTAACATCTTCGCCATACCTATTCTTATGTATTCGTTTGATATCACTAAATGGTCACACACAAACATAGAAAACATTTACATTATCATACACTCTGAATTTACTAAACACAGGAAGTTACATCCCAACACATGCAAGGAAAGGCTCACCATCGAGAGAAATGAAGGAGGGAGGGGAATTATAGATATACAATCTATATACACTCGTTAAATAAAAAACAAATTTACGAACAAAAGAAAATTCTTCCACAACAAACAAACTAACCTCCACAAGGCAATAGTGAAGGCAGACAAGAATTCTACACCGCTCGACCTGTCCCAAACGAGCCACGCAGCAGACGCACATACTCACATCCAATCACGACTAGAAAAGATGAACACCTGTTCTGAAAAAATACTCCACGGAAGACACAGATACCACATAAAGCAAGAACACATACATTAAAAGCTTTCACATACGTGGTTACAAGAAGGGCAGTTGTTCCCCGAAACAGAAGGCTTTCTGCTGCAGACAAAGTCATAGCAACCAGAATCTACCAAAGGCACATTATCAAGGACACAACCATTGAAGACGACAGGTGCAAGAGATGTCACCAGCAGAAAGAAACGATCGATCACATAACGAGTGTATGTAGAATAATGGCCGGAAATGAATACACCGCGAGGCACAACTCAGCAGCGAAGGTCATAGCATGGAAAATGAATTCTGATTATTTATACCCTAAATTGCTGCTAAGAGAAGACTAAAAAGTTAATCTATGCCAGGTGGTCTCTACAGATATGTAGCTTAGGGATGAGGCCAACACAATATTACAATTATTTACGATAAACTGCTCTTGCCTTGACTCTATTTTATTTAATTATTAATATTAATACTTATAAACAGCTTAATATATTAATACATTTTTTAGCATGCTTTGCAGATATATTTACCTAACTATACAAAGTTCTTCAAAAATTATATTAAATTTCTTTCTTTAGAATAGGATTACCACAAAGTTAATTAATAATTACCTGTCCATCAGAAGCCCCAAGTATAGAATTTAAAATAAAATCTGGGGGAGCTATTACATCTACAAGTGCGACTGCCTCATTTTTCAGTGCTGCACAGAGCTCAATAATTCCATCTTGTATCAAAATAGATGGACGTTCTCCTGAAGCATAACCTCCTTGATACAGAATATTAGTGAACTTCTCCAAACTAAATAATCCGTACAAGGAAAGTATATTAAGAAGTACCGGTTGCAAAGATGGATCGGATTCACCAACTTTATCTAAGAATTTTTGGAGCAGGAAATGCTGAAAATAAAAAAAAATAGTGATTTACTTCTATTGCATAAAACCATTCAATGTATAAAAAAAACGACTTCCCACTAAGAAAAGGCTAAAAAAAAAATGTTTTGGTGGCTTTTAGGTTCTTTTCGTTAACATTCGGTTGTATGTTTTGTTACGTACCGCGTTTGTAATACATAAAGTATATTTGTAATACAAAACTGTACTATTTACTGTTTAAAATGGTTTTTGGGTTTTAACAAAACCACTTTCCGACGCTTCCCCTTTGATTGCAAAAGAGATCTTTACTTCATGAGATATGAACACTGAATTAAACGTTTTATATTACTCTTTATAGAAGTTATAATTTAATAGAGCAGAAATATTTAGATATACCGTTTTCAGATAAACTTGTAGTGAGACGTGATATGATCTAGGCTAATTGGATTTAATCACCTTTTACTCAATGGGGCTAACCATCCTCAAAAATTGTATAGGGAAATTGATTTGGTTTTTGTTTAGAATATAAAGGCATTTTATTACTTCCCTATTTATCAGCTGATATATTTTATTATAAGAATAAGAATAAGAATAATTTATTGTTCAACGATAAACATTTACAGAACAATCATAGCATTATGTTCATAGAACATGTAATACTACACTACCCTAAAATAAAATAACATAATCTAGTTTTAAAGCTAAATTAATCAAATCTGTCTCCAAATAGTTGAGCCAATTTTCTTTTAAATTTTAAATTTTTTGAATTTAGGAGTACAAAATATATCTAATTGTGAACAATATGTATTAAATATGTTGCACATGTTATAAATTGGTGACTGCATTAAAACGTTAGTTCTAGGTTTATCACAATAAAACACACATTTCGGTCTAATATTTGCGGACCTAGGGACTCGTAATCTGATCAAATTAAGAATATCCGAATTATCAATTTTGTTATTTAACATATTATATAGGTGCATAATGAATGCAATATATCTGCGATTTTTTAAGTTGGTTACACTATAATAATTCAATAAAAATTCTCTTTGATGCCACAAATATTGACCTGTTTCTCTAAAATACTTGCATTTAAGGTACCTACTTTGAATACTCTCCAATTTATATTCATAATTCACATATAAAGGATTCCAAATTACGGAAGCATACTCAAGTTTGCTCCTTACTAACGCAAAATACAATATATATAATGGCCGACACGATTCAAACATCTTTGTGTTTCTGCATATAAATCCTAGAACTTTAGCGGCGCTGCTAACTATATTATCTATATGCGTAGAAAAAGACAATTTCTCGTCAAACCATACTCCCAAATCTTTAATTTCGGTAACACGGCTAACACTATATGAGTCGATTTTATATTCATAAAGTAATGGTAAACGAACTTTAAAGTAGGACACTACTTTACATTTTGAAACATTAAAGTTTAGATCATTCAATTTACACCAATAAGACACTGCGTCAAGGTCCTTTTCTAGCAAGGAGCAGTCAGAAAATGAGGATACAATTCGGAACAGCTTAAGGTCGTCAGCATATAGAAGTACCTCCGAATTCTTAACACATTCTACCACATCATTAAAATAAATTGAAAATAGAAGCGGCCCCAAGTTGCTTCCCTGTGGAACACCTGAATTATTACCAAATACATGAGAATTAAAATTATTAACATTTACGTACATTTCACGATCCTTTAAATACGTAGAAAATAAATTAATTAGGTTATCTGACAAACCATACAATCTAAGCTTTATAATTAGCTTGGAATGGCTTAAACGATCAAATGCCTTGCTTAGATCCGTGTAGACAGCATCAACCTGTTGTTTATTATCCATAGAATTGGTTAAATATTGACTCATATAAGTTAGGTTAGAGATTGTAGAGCGTAACGGAAAAAATCCGTGCTGTTGGCTAGACAGAACTAATTTTACATGATTAAATAAATTATTGTATATCAATGATTCAAATAGTTTGGCCGGAAAACTTAAGATGGAAATCGCTCTATAGTTTTCGATATTACTTTTATTGCCTGACTTGAAAATTGGACAAATTTTAGATTTTTTCCATATAGTTGGAAAAGTACCCGTATTTAAACTCAAATTAAAAATTGTTTTCAGTGGGGTTATGAGTTCCCCCCTACATGCTCTAAAAATATACCCTGGGATTCCATCAGGGCCCATTGAGTTGGATTTAATTTTTTTAGCAGTATTTATTATTTCGTTGTCGTCAAATGAGTTAAGTGAGAGCAAACTATTGATAAAATTTTTTCCTTGATAAAAATCCTCAAACAATGTCAAAAAGCTGTCAGAACTCGTAAATGTGGAGAGAAAAAACTCTGCAAAGCCATCCGCGATGTCTTTGCCACCCCTTAGCCATCGATCGTTTAAGTTCATTAAACCAGGAATAGTGGAGTTGCCTTTTTTATAATTAACATATTTCCAAAAACTTTTAGGATTTATTCCAATGTCATTTTCACATTCCTTTAAATAAACAGAGTATGCAGATTTTATTTTTATGGCTACACTATCCCTTATACATTCATATTTTTGTTTATATTTTAACTTATGATAATTTTTATACAATTTAAGATAATGGTATTTACGTTTCAGATCTGAGATAATTTCTCTGTTATACCACTTTGGGTACCTATTTGAATATTTGATTTTTGGAACAGCTTGATCCATTAATGACTTTATTAAATCATAAAATTTATCCACATAAACATTCACATCATATTCAAACCGCCTAAGGATGTCCCAATCAGTATCACGTATTAATGTAAATAAGAGTAAGAAATTCGCCTTCTTAAAATTATATTGTTGAGCATTGTTAAGTGCACAGTCACCAATTTCACGTTTACAACTAATTTTAATAAGTAAAGTTGGGTGACGTGGATCCTCGCTTACTAGTGGAGAATTATACCTTTCGACTTTACAGAGGTTGGAATTGTATAGTACTAGGTCCAACAATACACCATTTTTGTTTTTGATCGTATTTTGTTGAGTTAAATTAAGAAATGACATAAAATTTTGCATTTGATTAACTAATCTAATATTAGAATTTGATTGACAAAATTGGGGAATATTAAAATCGCCTATTATTAAATAGTTATTATCAGATCCTTGTATAAGAGTTTCTAAATAGATATGAAGTTCCTCATGAATACCCATCTCACAGGATGGTGGTATATATACAGCTATCACTAAAATGCTCTTATTTTTACAAAATATTTTAACACATCTGACTTCAAAATTTCCATTGGAGTAATTTTCATTCAAGTCTAAAGAAAAGATATTTTTACGAACGGCAATTAAAACTCCACCACCAGATTTTTTTCCAGAACTAATTAAGTTTCTATCACATCTATACACAATAAAACTTTCATCAAACAACTCACTACTCAAATAATCAGAGTCTAACCATGTTTCGGATAAAACAATTATGTCATAATCAGTTGTATGCGAATTCAAGAAGAACTGCTGCGATTTTGATTTTAAACCTCGGACATTTTGATAAATGATTTTTATGTTTGATTGCCTACCTTCGGCTCCAAGTTTCCCTGACGAGTCGGAAGTTTGGCTAAAAAATTTTTACCTGTCACAAATTTTCGCACATATACGCCTTCCGGCCAAAACTCCGGTGTTAGGAGAGATTTGTGTATTTCATAATCCACCTCAACTTTAAAAGAAGTATAGCAATCGCCTCTGGAATTAAGTTTTTCCACCTTAAAAGACCTCGATGGAAAAGCCTGCTTCAGATACATATTCAACGAATTCTCAGTAACACTTAAAGAAAGACGGAAAACATGAATATTTATTTTTTCCGGCATTGGAATTATAGCGGCCTGAAGGGCAGTTCCAAGCTGCTCACCTGAAATCTGTTTAGATCCCTTAACCACATTTAGTTTCGGTTGACGCCCGTCTTGACCTCCGATTTGGTTGACCCGACCACTGCGTGACGACGTCGAAGCCAAACTGTTCACATTGTTGACTGGCGGAACGATATTGTTTACGGTTGTTTCGTTGTCAGTGGTATAACTCTCTTTATTCGGATTAGCGTTTTTTCCATCTGAAATTTCGGTTCTTGTGCTACGCAAACGGCGACGATTTTGCTGAATATTACTAATGTCTTCACAATTTTGTGACTGATTTTTATCAGATAATTGCTTAATTAGTGCTGCTTGTTGTTCAATAACCGTATTCTGCTCTGCAATGACTTGTTTCACCTGGTCGAGCTGATCCCCGATTTCAGAAAGGATATCGACAAACTGGGCTTTTAAAATTTCCTTCGTACTTTCACTTCTTAAGAACGTTTTAATCTTTTGCGATTGCTCACACGCTTCCGCACTCCTATGCCCACGAACCATTATAAATTCACAATCAAAATTGCGGCAAGAAAATCGAATATTTTAGGGATTACAATACACACACTCACAAACGATGTTTACAATAAGGATTACTTTACAAGACTATTATGTGCACTAAATATGCTATAGAATGTTAGATATTTTTAAAACTTGCCGTTTTAGATATAAAACTTTTTTATTAGTTCGTACATTAAGTTTTAATAAAAATTTTGCAGGTGGTTGTGGAAAAAACTTCCTAATTTGAGTGACGTATGATTGGTGGAAGTGAATAAGACATAGTGTAAGACAAAACTAGAGTTAGAGGATGATTTAAGGAATTCTTCATACAAAATGATGAAAAAATAATGGGGGAAGAAATTATTACAAGCGAGGTTTGAAAGACGAGTTTCATTTTTTTTTCTTCGACCTGCAAGATAAAGCAAATGAGGGACTAGTTAATAGATTGGTTTTTCTTTTAAAATAAAAATTGTACTGTTTTATTATTTGAAAAGTAGACAGCCTTTATATTGAGCTGTCTATATAATATGGCCGATGAATTGTAATAATTGATAGTATTTTTTTTTGTATAACTGTAATGGATTGAAATATGTACCTAAATGCAACTCAGCATAATATTCTTATGCCTTCTTTTTATAGCAATAAATAGTTTTCTTACCTCGATATAAGCAATGCCAAGCTTCCGCGCATAAAATACTTGGGTATTGTTCCTGGCAGTGAATTTGTCTTCTCCATTGTTGATACGAGATTCCCGTTTTTCAGCCGTTAGTTTAAGTAAGTAACATGTCAACCATTGATAGATTTGCAAAATACCTAAATTAAAAAAGTTTATATGAAATTTATTTAAAATAAATTACAAAATTCTGAAATGGTTCATGTAATATAAAAACAATAAAGCAAAATTACATTTAATTCTACACCAGGTGATCACGGACTAATGTACCCCTAATGTTTTTTTTTTATTACATTAGTTTGAAAATTTGTGAGGTTGTATGGAAAACCATTAGTCAACTTTTAACCTATGTACAACTATTTTCTTTATTTTTGGTTTAACCGAAAAAACCTTAATTTTTTATTTACAGAGAGAAAATTTACAATTCTCTACCTGTCAGTTCTTAGATTTTTGAAATCGGGTAAAAAATGGTGATGCTCTGGTATTTGTTTGCCTAGTTGGCTGTGAAACAAAATTTAATGCAATTTAAGATCCTAGGACAGACTTGATTAGTAGCGCAACAAAGGAAAATTGCCTTTAACAACAAAAACTGCCTAAACTTTCTTGCTATAAAATAACTTTTTAGTATTAAGTATTTATCAAAAGAAAAAAAAATGATTTTTTTTTTAATATTTGGGTCCATTTATTTTAAAAGTAAAATAGCATTGTTGCTATTGTATCGTTTTATTGCGATATTGTATCGTTTTATTGCATTTTTTGGTAAAAACTGAATTGCTGTTGTATTTATTTTAAAAATGTTTGAAAATGAACCATAAATAACGTAATTACGTACATAGTAACTTTATTTTAATGCACTACCCATACTCAGATCCATAATAAAAATTTAACGTTTTAGAGACGGCGTCATTTTCAGAAAAGTTAATACTAATTACTAAAGCAATTCACTATTTACTAAAAAATTAATTAAAAATATATTGCTGCTATTTAGGTTTTAAAAATACACCTAATATTAAAAAAAATTGCTAAATAATTTAAAAACATTATTTTAAATCAAGAAAATTTAGAAAGTTTTTATTTTAAACGCAATTTCACTTAATTACGCTACTTACTAAGTCCAAATTAGGAGAATAGCATTGCATTAATATTACCGAAGTAAAGAAAATAAAGCAAATGTCTATAGCCCCACAATTTTTGTCTGATTTCAATAATCTAAAATCTGGCATTTATAGAATTTCAGAATATAATTAAACATTCGGGTGTTTTCATTTAAAAATGGATAGATGCTGCCACTTTCGGCTAAACCGGAAACCGGAAGTGAACGAAACTGTCAGTTAAAGTTAAAAAGGGGGCGTACATTAGTCTATAGTCACCCGGTATCTCTTGGAAAAAGTTACATTATCTATAATATTTTAGACGCATTTGAGAACGGTTTTCCAATATATGGGTATAGAGTGACTTCAGAAAATGTACAGTAGAGTAGAAGAAGAAGATGACATTAAATGCTTTAAATGCCAATAGCACTTTCATCATATCGGGGAGCAAGATAAAATATGATATTAAAATACAATACGTATACATTTGTACGATAGCTACATTATATAAACTTATGTGTAGCAAACTTAGGCAAAACATATTAAGTAGTTTTAGCGCCATTTTAGCACATGATAATTTATGAACTGTTTAACCCTGGTTACCAGGGACAACTTATGTAGTGAAGTAATAGCGTTTTGTTCAGACCTAGTTCTTTTAGATGGTGAGATCGGCAACATGGATTTTATTCAGAAGTACCTAGATATTGATACAAACTGAATAAAATGCTGTTAAAAAATGTGTTTCTTACTTGTGTGTTACTAAACGGAATATTATTATGTTTTTTTTTGTATTTTCATGAACATTCTAAATACTCTTGGTGAGGTTTCCTATACTTAAATTCAACTGTTTTCGTGAAAATGACGCTTGAGAATTGACATATTTAACCTTTTGAAGTCCTGTAATTCCCAAACGACTTAACTAGGAACAAAATGAATAGCAATTTTTTATCATAAATCTGTTGCCTGACAGCAATTTCTACTTTAACAGGAAATGTGAAATTTTGACACCTACATAAAAATTTGTGTGGGAAAATAGACAATTAAAAACTAAGATAAGAATGTGAAATCTTAAGTCGTTTGTCAGTTAAAGGGCTTCAAATGGCAAAAATAGTCAATCTTCAATAGCAATTTTCTCGAAAACTGTTGAATTGGGTTATAGGAAACACACACAAAAATTATTTAGATTGTTCAATATAGAATAATTTTGAAAAGAAAATTTACGTTCATCTATGACCCGAGCCACATTTTTAAAATAATATATTCATTAGTTCTCCAGATACTTCTAACAGGCCACTGAGTTTGGCATTGGAAAATCTTAAGAACAAAAGACAAAGTTTGTTGAACAATGTAGATAACCTTTTCAACGCGAGACCAAATTTATCAAGTTACGTTGAATCCAATAGAGAATATCAATAAATAGTTACAGCTGGTCTTTAGTATTACACCTTCTAACAACCAATGCAGGTAATTAAAATAATGTCCAGCGATGTATTTTTCTAGTTTTAACCACACCATTAACGGTTTTTAAAATATAGCCGGCGTTTTCTTTTAGTTGACCACCCTATACTAATACTATATAACGCAATTGCGTATTGCTACAAGGAGTTTGCCGTACATGCTAATGAGTTACTTATACGACCATCCATCGTATAACATAACGGTAGAACCATATAGCACTGACCTTTTAAGCTATTTATTTTAACTACGACATAATATGTTATTTGCGTTGCAATTACTTACCGCTTAATAATCGAGAAGGCGTGCGTGGTGCCGATGGCTGTGTGTTTGCGGTTCGGCGCCCAAGGTCCCTGCCTCGATTCCGAGCTTAGGCAGACTTTGTTAAGAATACATAATGCGCTCGCCTTCTGATTGGTTGGTGGTTACTATACCTGTGTAAATTACAGCTAAGACTCACAGCATAGGTATATGCGAGAGGTAGGCCGCGATATCCAGTAGTAGATGAAAAGGCTGTTGATGAATAATCGAGAAAGGAAAGTTTCCTCAAAATTGCTATTAGAATCGACATAAAAACTGGTAATTGGGAGTTTTCGGGGATGGGGAATACGATTAAATTCTATTTTTTTCATGTAATATGTAGAGGTTGCTAATTACAACCTATACACTTGCTATTTGATGCCATAACTTTTTTGTTAGTATTGTTTCATTATTTTGTATTTAAAATTGTGACAGAGTGATGATTTCTAAGAAAAAAAAATTTATTACATTTAATTTGATTAGACAAACCAGTTTCGAAATATTTGCATTTTAATATTTTATTGCGAGTGAAATCGCAGCCCCAAAAACAGTGCGAATTATATATCCATTATTTAGAAACTATACACACTTTCTAGTAATTAATGACGTCGTATGTTTAGATTAGAATGCACATATAAATACCGCCATTTCTAATTAGTCGTCAGTCTAAGATGTAACTTCGTCGTGTTAACGTATATTCGTAGAACTTAAGAAAATTGTAATTTTGGAATTGATCGAATAAATTCATTTTAAATAGTAATAAATGTTTTTTAAAAACGGTCTTTCCTAAAAATTACACGTAAATGGCGCAGTCGTTGTAGGATCCTCAAAGTTCCAGATTTTCACTATCCAGAAGTCTTACTTTCGCTGCAACAAGAATTTCTACGAGTGGAGGTCCAGATCTTCAGTTTCAACTGTCAATTGAGGATACAAGAACATCATAAGTCTCCAAGAAGCATTTTTGTAAGTTACCTTTCTTTCCTAAAGTGCTATTATAATTTTGTGAATTGGTGTTCTTTAAACTATTAAGTCCTTTTGTAAATTTTCACCCGTAAAATTTTCAAGTTAATTTACGTTCCTTTGGAAAATTTTCATACGAAAAATTTTCAAGCTTTAGATTTTTAGAAATCCTCATATCAAAAAGTTCTTTTTGCGAGTGTTAAATTTTCATAAATAGAAATTTCTAATTCTATTAACCTTATTTTAATAATTCATACAAAACTTTAATTTTATGAATCTTGACTCAATCTTAGAAGATCTCCAGAATCTTAGTTTGACAGATAATAAAATGGCTGAAAGTTTAAGAGCAACTGTCCAACTCTTAAAATCTTTTAATGGTAACCCCGATCATTTAGAATATTTTATACACGCAATAGACGAATTTTATACACGTTATTATACTGGTGATGAATCACAGAAAGAATTTGTTTTACTTTCCATAAAATCCAAATTAATCGATCAAGCCGGAAACTTTCTTATGAGTCGACCCGATTTAACAACATGGACAGATATTAAAAATGCTTTAAGACAAAAATTCGGCGACCCCATTTCTAGACAGAACTTAACAAACCAATTAACCTTTTGTGCAAAATACAAAAACGAATCTCTCTTAGAATTTATTGATAGACTTAAAATTTTAGTACATAGAATAACCTCTAAATTACACTCAGAACATTTGTCACAGGTAGTAAAAAATGCCTTTATTGAACAAGCGGAACAAACGGCAGTTCAAGTCCTTATGGCAAATGTGCCCTCTGAACTAAAAACCATTTTGTTAATTCATAACCCTGCAACAAATTTAAGTTTAGCTACTAGCCAAGTTATGAATTTTACAATGTTAGAAAATCAAATTAACTTTAGGCCTAACCCAAATAATAATAATAATAATATTCTCCAAAGACAGATACAAAAAACGCCTAACTTCTTTAAGTCAAATCTATTTCAACCAATGCCAAATAATTTTCCTTCCCCAAATAGTAATTTTCGCCCTCAGCAAACGCAATTCCCTAGCCAACCTATAAATGTTCAACCTCGCAGGCCATTCCCGCAACAAAGATTCCCGACTAATTCGCAAGTTTTTGGAAAACCAAAAAATGTTTTTGCACATCAAAATTCAAATAAAAACTCAAGCCAACCTACACCAATGTCCGGAGTTAGTGTCCAACAAAAACATTTTAGGCCGAATAATTCAGGTCCACAACAAAACCAATTTTCTCAAGTGCCTAACAATAATTTCCAAAGACCAACAAACTCCGCTTCACAAAACTTTTGGCAGAAAAATCCCTATGCTAACCCCTTACGATTTCAGGAAATCACTTATATGAATGATTATCCCGAACCAGAATCCGAATATTTTGACAATTCAGATCTTTACAATCCTGATAACCCAGATGATATAGAATATAATTACAGCCAGTTTTCTAATGACCATGAAAATTGTGAAGAACAGACCTTAGAGGAAAATGAAAATTTTCCATCGGAGGCCTCTGGAATAGACCATCCAGTTTAACTTTAAATAGCTTTCAAATTAATGCCCTTCCATATATCGAAATAAAAAACCCCCCTTGTAAACTTCTAATAGATACAGGTAGTCACACCTCCCTAATTAGACCAGCTATTGCAGAAAAATATTTTGCAAATAAAATACGAAATTCCAAATACACCCTAGTTACATGTATGGGAAAGCAAACAACACAAAGTAAAGCTGAAATAAATATTTTATCAGACTTTGGTATTTCCCAACCACTTGAATATATACTCTACAACTTTCATGATTATTTCGATGGCATAATAGGCATTAGAGATTTGAAAAAACTACAACTGAATATAGATTTAATGAACCAATCGCTATATAATAACAAATATACCATACCTTTTTATTTTCGTACAAATTTTGAAGTTCAAAAAATAGAAACTCCACCTAATAATAGTTTATTAGCAAAAATTAATACTGATTTGCCTGAAAACACGGAAATTACCATTCCTTATATAAAAACTAATCAAGTTGAAGTATCTCCTTGCATAACAATGGTAAATAATAACCAAATTCTTCTCGAGTTAAAAAACTTTACTGATAAAAGTGTAATTCTTGACTTTTTGCCATATCATATAAGAGAAATTAGTTCACCGTTTCACTCCGAACAATTTGAATTATTTAATTTAGAACAAGTCCGAAACGAGGTATATCAAACTGACGACTATATAAAACTTAATAACCCCTTTTCATTAATACGTTCAGACCATCTCAATTCCGAAGAAAAGAGTGCATTAGAAAAATTAATTAATCAATTTCCTAATGTCTTACATAAACCAGGCGATAAACTTACATTTACCAACCGTGTTAAGCATGAGATAAAAACAACAGATGAAATTCCTATACATACTAAAACATATCGGTATCCCTATGTCCACCAACAAGAAGTTAAAAGACAAATATCTCAGTTGCTAGAAGACAATATTATTAGACCTTCCCAAAGCCCCTGGTCCTCTCCTGTTTGGATTGTTCCAAAAAAAATGGACGCATCTGGCAAACAAAAATGGCGTATGGTCATCGATTACCGCAAGGTCAATGAAAAGACCATTGATAATAGGTATCCTTTGCCTAATATCTCTGATATCCTTGATAAATTAGGCAGAGCTCAATATTTTACTACGCTAGATCTCGCATCAGGATTCCACCAGATTGAAATGCATCCGAATTCTATTCAAAAAACAGCTTTTAATGTAGAAAATGGTCATTACGAATATACTCGTATGCCATTTGGTCTAAAAAACGCCCCAGCCACTTTCCAGTGTGTCATGGACAACGTCCTCCAAGGCCTTCAAGGTAAAATTTGCCTCGTCTATATGGACGACATAATTATTTTTGCAACATCCCTTCAAGAACATGTTAAAAACCTAAAATTAGTATTCCAAAGGTTAGTAGAGAATAACATGAAAATTCAGTTAGATAAATCAGAGTTTCTTCAAAAATCCGTTGAATTCCTTGGTCATGTCATTACGCCAGAGGGAATAAAACCAAATCCCCGAAAAATAGAGGCTATAAAAAAATTTCCAATTCCTAAAAACCCAAAAGAAATAAAATCTTTCTTAGGTCTTATTGGATATTATAGGAAATTCATAAAAGGTTTTGCAAAACTCACTAAACCAATGACAAATTGTTTAAAAAAGGATAGAAAAGTAGTTCATACGCCCGAATTTGTCAAAAGTTTTCAGATATGCAAAGAACTTCTTATGAATGACCCAATACTCCAACACCCCGATTTTTCAAAACCATTTCTGCTAACCACTGATGCTTCTAATTACGCCATTGGAGCAGTCTTATCCCAAGGTCCAGTAGGTCAAGATCTACCTATTGCTTATGCCTCTCGTACCCTCAACCCCGCTGAATGCAATTATTCAACGATCGAAAAAGAATTATTAGCTATAGTGTGGGCAACCAAATATTTTCGACCCTATTTATTTGGAGTAAAATTTAAAATCCTCTCTGATCACAAACCATTACAGTGGCTAATGTCAATTAAAGAGCCAAACTCTAAACTCGTACGATGGAGATTAAAATTAGCAGAATATGACTACGAGATCCAATATAAAAAAGGCTCTCAAAACATGAATGCAGATGCATTATCTAGGCCCCCTGTACAAATAAATACCCTAGAAAATAATGACATTCCGGAAATACACATACCGGAAGATAACTTAACTTTAGCCGACATAAGTGACTTTGAAGAAACTTTCGAAGAACTTATACAAGACAATTTACTTAACCTTCCACCAACACCGTTTGGGTATAGACACCCAGTACAACATTTAAAACCCCCTTGTATAAAAGCCCCTGTTAAAGTTCTAAAACAACCTGACAATTTAGAAATACCAGAATTTTCAGACGCAAGTTCAAGTACCACTAGTCGACATTCTTCTGAAAAATCTGCAAATAACTTTAGAAATAAACTTCCTCCAGATCAAGATGATAACCAAACTGTACATACATCTGAGGAAAATCCCATCTTAGGAGCACCCTATACAATAAAACACCTTAATACCTTCAAAAACCAAATAATCTTTCGTTATTCAAATAATAATTCTAACAGAAAAGAAACACAGTACTCATTTGAAGGAAAGAAAAGAATAATATTCTTTCTACAAAATGATCCTTGTGAAAATATAATTTTGAAATTAATTAAAGAAAATATGCCTCCAGGTAACTACTGTATGCATTTCAAAGATAAAACTCTGGAACCCATTATACTAAGAACATTTCGGAAATTCTTTAATGCTAATTCGTTCCAGCTAAAAATAAGCAACACCCTTGTCGAAGACATCACCGACAAAGACGAACAAACTCACAAGATACAAATATATCATGAAACAAAAACATCTCACCGAGGAATTACTGAAAACATTACGTCACTAAAAAGAACTTGTTATTGGCCGAATATGGAAAAGGACGTACAACAATACGTTAACACATGTGAGATTTGTCAAAAATCCAAATATGAAAGACAGCCACATAAAATTAAATTAAAACCAACCCCGATCGGTAACGAACCTTTTGACCACTTGTATATTGACGTTTACCAATTTGACAAACATAAATTTTTAACAATAATTGACAGCTTTTCGAAATTAGCACAAGCTTATCACATCTCTTCAGAAACAAGCCCCGAGATAGCCGGTAGACTAATTGACTATATTAAACACTACGGTATCCCAGGAAAAATAACAACAGACAATCACTCATCTTTTAAAAATGCATTTATACAAGACCTTTGTAAATTGCATCATATCCAATTGCATTTTATTACTCCCCACAATCCAAATTCCAATAGTCCGATAGAACGTTTTCACTCGACAATCAGAGAAACGCTACTTTCTATACTCGAGAAAAATCCCAAAGAACCTGTAGAAAAATTAATGTCACTGGCAATCCTCTCATATAACAACTCGGTACATTCAACAACGAAATATACGCCCTTTCAAATAATTAAGGGAAAATTAGATTGTAAAAATCCCCTCGAACTTTCAGAAGAAGAATTACAAACACAATTCATGACTGAACAACGCGAAAACATAGACTTTATCAATAAACAAATTTACGACAAATTAAAAGATTCTCAAAAGAAAACTTTAGAAAAACGAAATGAAAATTTAGATGACCCTCCAGAAATCAACACGTCTAAACGTGTGTACGTAAAAACACCCAGTAGACAAAAACGAATGCCCCTGTATAGAAAACTTAAAAACCCTCGTAACTCATCACAAAAAGAGAAAATTTTTGACAATAAAACTCCTATTCATAAGAGACGTCTTAAGAAACAAAGAAAATAAAAAAATGATTTCATTGTTTCAGACGATGCTCAAGATATGGATTCTGCTGTTTGCCCTAGCCACAATGAAAAGCATTAGTTATGAAATAGAGGAACTTCGGAACCCTTTATTACCCATTTCTTTAGGAAATAGTTATTTAATTAATGACCAACATACTGCCTTTTATCATATAAACATTTCAATAATTAGATCATGTTTCCAAAGCATAGAAAAATCCTTAATACAAATTCAAAAGGCCATTTCACAAGACCTTAAACATGACGCGTTATCATTCATGATTCAAAGTAAAGTAAATCAAAGCTTATTTTTATGACCAATTAAATCGAACCATCTCTTTATTTAAAGAAAAAAGACAAAAACGTGGTCTTATTAATATTGTAGGGAATGCACAAAAATGGTTATTTGGAACTTTAGATGCCGATGACGAATTAAAATACGATAATTACATACACATTCTTAATAACAAACAAAAAACCCTTAGCGACGATTTAAAACAAAATAAAGACGCACTAAAAGCTATTACGAATACTTTCACAACTCAAATTAGAAAATAACCAAAAACAAATTAAAAATCGTTTAGACTCGTTAGAAAGCCAGGAAGCAGGCTTCGCAAACACTTTCTATATATGTGTGATAATCGACAACACTAATTTGCAAATACAAAGAGTTAATGAGCTTTTACAGAATTTAGAAATCGCAGTTAGTTTCGCGAAAGTTGGTGTTATGCATCATTCCATATTAAAGCCGTCCGATTTAAAAGAAATCATTGAACACATTCCTAACGAAAGAATTATAAAATTTAATAACTTAGTTAATTACTATGAGATAATGTCAACCCAAGTGTTAATACAAAATGACTTAATAATATTTTCAATACATACACCAATGGTATATCCAACCCTTTATATATTGTATAAAATATATCCTATTCCTATCCTTAACCATACTATTAGTATCCAACACCCTTATATATTACTTACAAGAGAAGACTACAATAGCCCATACGAGTGTCCACGGATCGAGAACAGTCATCTTTGCAAACTAGACGATTTGACCAAAGATGAACCTTGCCTGTACAACACTCTAACAAAAGCCAGAAGTGAGTGCCCCACTCTAGAAATTACATACACCTCTAGTACTATTAGGAAAATACAAGACAATACTGTACTGGTTATTCCTGAAAAACCTATTTTATTGAAAAGTCAGTGTCAGTTTTCAACCAAACAAGAGTTGATAAACTCCCCTTCTTTGATATCTCTCGATGAATGTAAAATAGAAATTAATAATTTCTCATTTAAAAGAGATGTAAATGAAATTGTTGATTTTCAGTTAAAATTACCTGTACTGTAAGTAGTAATAAATGTTTTTTAAAAACGGTCTTTCCTGAAAATTACACGTAAATTGCGTTAAGAATGGAGTATTGAACGTATTCATGGATACTTATCGTAGTGTAACTTTGTGTCGACATTCATTATTTTGAATAAAACGTCTGTTAAGGTTAATTTAAATTGTCATAAAAAATAACTTCTAGTTATATGTCTAGGCATAATGAATATTCCAAAAGTGAACTGAGAGATATGATTTGTATTTATGCTCAAGTAAATTTTAACAGTTGTGCGGCAGCACGATACTACCAACAGCAATATCCAATTAAAAGGTAGCCGGATCGACACATTTATCAGAGTTTATACGGGGCCTTTTCGTCCTCAAAATCATGTTGGGCATTCTAAAGCTACATCAATAGAACAAGAAGAAGAAATTTTAGTGCGAGTAGGTGAAAATTCAAGTATAAGTACAAGACATTTGACGAATGTTACTCATGTGAATAGGACAACTGTTTTACATTTTACAAGTTTTATACACTATAAAACTACATCCATATACTTTCAATCCCGTTCAACACCTACTACCAACCGATTTACCAGCCAGGCTTCAGTTTTGACAATTTCTGCTTTATCATCACAATCAGGATCTAACGTTTATCAAAAGAATCGTTTTCACGGACGAGGCGATGTGGGAACTGGAAAATCCACACTTAACCAAAGTACGGCATTTTCACCGAGAATTTTCTATCTATATATGAGGGCATATTTGCTGATTTTATTATTAGAAGTCTTGCCTTCATGGCTAAATGGTAACCACTTCTTGCAGTTTCTACAAAATGATTTGCCGAATCTGCTGGATGATGTTTCTTTAAATTTATGGCAAAACTGGTTGCGATGATGCTCCACCGCATTATCCAGTTGCGGTTCGTAATTTTTTAGACGAATGGTTGGTTCACAGATAATTTCGTCGTGGCAGTAGATTTCCATGGCCGCCACGTAGCCTGGGTTTTTTTCTTTGGCTATTCTTTTTGAGGTTATATTAAATCTTCAATTGTTGAAGTGACGTTTTTTATTGTTTCTTCATGATAAATTCATTATTCGTTATTAAAGTATGTTATCTGCGTTTTAGTGTTCAACTATTTTTTGACTTGCAATAAAATATCAAAATGTAAAATTTTGGAAAACGGTTAATTTAATTAAAAGGTATACTAGCCTTTTTTTCTTAGAAATCATAACTCTACCACAATTTTCAATAAAAAAGAATGAAATGGGATTAATAAGAAAGTTATAGCATAAAATAGCGAGTGTAATAAACTACATATTCCCCATAAACATATAAAGTGAGGTCTTCGGACTGGATCCAAAGTATAATATAAGTATATTAGCGCGTAACAAATTCTTGGAAGTGCCAAGGGCTTTCTTGAGTCTGAATCGATTAATTTGTTGATGTATCCAATTACTTTTAATAGTAAAATAGAAGGCTTAAAGAAATGTCTATTGGCTTTATACACTGCACTTCAAAATATGGCCTTCTTGGTTTGTCCAAATGTAATATTGTGATATGTAGTATCCAGAGTCCAAACTAAGATATGTAGTATCCAAACTAATTAACCTTCAGTCTGTCTTAAAAAAAGAATTATTACTTACTTTCCGGCTTCCTGAGATCTTCAAACGATTGGAATGAGAATTTAGAGTTAAGAATATTAACTGCGTTGTTAATAAAGTCGACAGATTTGAGCGGAGAGGTAATTTCAGCTCCGCTAAGAATATCAGGCCAAATTTTTAATAAGAAATTGCTGGTCTGTTGAATTAGGACCCAGTTTTCTCCTTCGTAGGTTAATGTCGCGTCTTGGTTGTTCCTCAGTTCTCCAATTCCTGCAGCTAAAAAAAATATTGCGACGTCAGATATAATTTTATTTCTTGCTCGTTATAGGGTCGAGGATAGACATCTTTTTTTTTTCAATTTTTGCTAGAATAATTATTGTCAATTTTAATGATATTTTGTCACAACTCATTCAAATAATCAACATTTTGAATATGTCAAAACTATGGTTGGTTTAATTCTTTTGTAAAATAATTAAGTGCGTGGATAAGTGGAAAGCTTTCACGGATGGAGGCAATTAACAGAAATCATGGTTTTAGATCATGTCAAATTGCGTCCGAAGTTTCGCCTGCGATTACACAAGTCATCTTTAGGGATCGTCGCTGTGTGATACCAAAATACTAGAGCAGCCCGGTGAGCAAAGTTCTGGTGTTTATACCTTGCCTGTACAATTTTTTAAACATTTTGAGAATGCTTTATCATTGAATTCTAATAAAAATGCTTGGAATTTGCATTGTTGGATACTTTGGCAGGAATGTATTGAGCGAATAATGTACCACATCAAGACGAAATTACAACTCAATTCCGTGTTCAAAAATGCCGCTAAGGATATTTACGTTATTAAGTTATCTTTGTCTAAAAAATGTATGGAAGAATACTATGCAGTCGTCGGTGGCGTATTTACGGAGGGACAAAAGGGGCAAATACCGCCCCAGAGCGAATAACCACCACGATTTAGTATTTGAGGACTTTTTTTTAGTCGTGGATTATTTTCATTGATGTAATGCTTATACTGTTATAACAAAAAGCTAGAACTTTTGTTGATATAAAACAACTTTTTTTGAAATGTAAATGTTGCACCCCCAGGAAGGTATTCTAATTAGAGAGGGTTTTTACTAGCGTGCATAATTAACTTTCTTAAATATAGACTAATTAACAACTTCACTACATAAACCCATATTAAGGTCTAGCTTGATCTGGGATATGAATATACTTCCATACAGTGTTGAAGAATGTATTATGAAGATCGAACAGTGCTACAATTTAAAATTCAGCTCGAAATAAACAGGGTTTATTATCACTTTTTCTATTAATTTTTCTATAGAATTTGGACCAAATTTCTTATGAGTTACCTATACTTAAGTTATGAGATTTTCGAGATATTCTTTTTAATATTGTTTTCTTTCAAAGTGTCAATGAAAATGAAAATAATCAACGTAAAAAAGGCATATTAAACAATAAACCCTAATATAATAATTATGTATGAGGTCACACTGTGTTCAGTGACCTAGTATAACGTAAAATATGAAACCTGTATTAGTTTTGCCTATACCTTGCCTATTTTTCAGCATTGTCAAAGTTAAGTTAAAAACCTCGAATTTTTAAAATTAGGTATCCAAGGTGTTGAAAAGCCATCTTCACTGCAAAATTACAAAAATTAGGTACAGTAAAACTATTTTAATTACATGCCAATTTCTACTTGCTTATACATTTATTTAAATTCGCTCACATCAACTGGAAGTGTGTTTGTCGCCATTATAGGACAGCTCCTCAACAATTTCAGATGTGCTGAAATTTGGATTCTCTGTAGGCGCCTCACTGTCAATCAATGCAATGTTTTTTAAACTCACAATTCGAACTCTAAATTTAGGAAAGAGGTGCTACCTCTTTCCTAAATTTCGTCTTCTTTGCAAAAACTCGCATCTTTTTAAATAACCTCAGAGACTCTGTAGTGAAGTGGTGTTAGGAGGTAGGAAAACATTTTCAAGAGAAATCTTGGAATTTAAAGTAGCATTATCTAAAACAAAAGCACATTTCTATTTTGGGTTTTTATCTTGTCGTTAAATGATGCATCCGTTTTATTATAATTTCCTAAGTTGTCTAAGCTTTTTTGTTAGAAACTCATACTTTGGGTAATTTATTAACAAAACTATCTCTAAATCAGCGAGGCTTTTTACTTTTTCCGATGATTCTTCTTCTCACCTCCCATATTTGCACAGTAAAATTGTCACACGTTGTTTGGCTGCCTTCCTTCCTTTGGCTGTCACACGTTGTTTTGCGGCCTCACCATATATCAACTTAAAGGTGATATTTTACCTCCGATAGAAACAATCCAACCAGCGATTTGAGGTTGCAAAATGTTTTACTTTTACTTGTAGAACCAACTGTAGATAGACAACTTGATCCACTGATAAATCTCCTGATTAACATTTTCTTTAGATCGTTTTTATTTATCATAATATAGTTTATTTTGATTTTCCCGACATCAAATTTTTCGGCTAACTTTCGATTTTTCACTTTCCGCTATGATTTTAATTTCGTCTTTCAGAGACAATCGTATTCTTTTTAGCGACATAACTGAAAACTGCGCGAAGGCTATGGCAACTCTACAACACTTAAAGATGTACCGTAAATGTAAAATCCCTAGCAAATAAAGTCATTTAAGCCAGATGACAATTACTAATGCGTATTTCTAACCATAACAATAAAGTATCCACAACAAATAAAACAAATATTGAATCAAAAATTACCCGCCATTATATTTACCTGCAACTATAGGTCATACAAATTTTGGCCGGCCTAGCAGTGGCCGTTATATAAATTTCACCTATATTAAAAGGTTTCTGTATATGGGATCACCATTAACATGGGTGCCCGCAGAACTATTTCCCGGGGAAGGGGGGGGGGGGCAACAATATCGTAGAAGCCGGGCAGAGAAAATAACTGAAGACTTAACAAAAAAGTCATCCATATTCCACTACTTGTATATAAACATAACACTCGAAAATAATGGCCGAAAGGAAATTATATTTTATCCAGGGAGGCCAAAACAAATGTTTTACCATAAAATATGCATATGCAATTTTTGTATATTACGGGTGTCATCACTGTATATGTAAACACAAAACAGCTTAATAAACATTTTAATTTTGCATTCTACCGAGTCATTCCATACAGGGTATGCTTATCATCAATAATAAAATACGTAATTTAACATACGGTAACACTGCACCTACTAAGAAACCGCAACTTACTATTACATTAATTATTTTCAGGGTCACTCACTCATTAAAAAAAGATAATTAAAAAAAATTTGATATAACACCTAATAAAATTGGCATAACTTTTAATGCAGAATTAAATTACGCAATAAAATGCAGTGTGTCTTTTTAGAAAAAATTAACTTTTGTATGCAAAGTTTTTTTAATATGCTTACTTATAATTTTAAATTGTAGCTTCCTGCTACATCTCTCTGCACATATCCTCCAGGTGGTATTTAGAAAAAAAAAAAAAAATTTAATCAAGAGTTCTTTAGCTAAATAGTAGTTCTTAAAAAGTACTCATAAATAATATTATTTATTAATATATATTTTTAATTGCTGCTATGATATTTTTGTATTATTTGCCTGCTTTTTTACTGGTTTTTCTTACATTTACAATTTTCTGCTTAGTTGGTAATTATTATTAGTTATTAATTATCGACCAATATTTATTGATGCCTATATACCTTTTAAGTATCCATGGCCAGCACACGCCTCTCTACATGATTGAATTGCATCTCTCATTATCCATCCAGACAACGGTTTTACAGCAGAAGTCACCACATGTAACTCTATCGCTAACAAGGAAATTGAATTGGCATCAATCTTCAGCTGCTCAACAAAATCTTGAAACACCCCATTTATATACCTTGAAGCATGTTTTAGGATGTAAGCAGCTGCTAAGTATGGAAGGAGGCGATATTGCTGAGAAATAACATAGAAGTATAAATATTTCCTGTAAGAATAATCGGAAACAAAATTATATATATATATATATATATATATATATATATATATATATATATATATATATATATATATATATATATATATATATATATATATATATATATATATATATATATATATATATATATATATATATATATATATATATATATATATATATATATATCATCTAAAAGTCAAATATACCACAATTTGATATTTTAGTATAGTTTTAACTTCGTCTAAGCCGTTATTTTTAAAATGTAGTATATCATTGTGAATGTCTGATTCTACTCTAAGGTTTAAATTAAAAAATAGCAAAAAATTATCTTTAAATTCGTCAAAAAAACGTACTACGATAAGAACACCTTTTTACCTAAAACTGTGCCATGAGTTGCCTGGCAAACCACTAACTTGTTACCTATCATTCAAATATAAATAAATAATCAACATGCATTTTTCGAGGTATGTAACCTTATTTTATTAATTTTGTAATAATTATTTATCAATAGTATAACATTTTAAATTAGTTTTAGAAAATTGTAAATGTCTTTTTATAATTAGACCACTAAATGTTTTTTAAATTAATTGTAGATAGGAAAGGAAAGCCTTATATACCAAAAAAAGAATGAGCAATTTTTGAGAAAGCCTACTATGATAGGCGAAACGTCAGTTAATCCCATTTTTTGATTTTGCAAATAATCCTATACCCAAGAAAGAAGTCCAATTATATATATATATATATATATATATATATATATATATATATATACTATATATATATATATATATATATATATATATATATATATATATATATATATATATATATATATATATATATATATATATATATATATATATATATATATATATATATATATATATATATATATATATATATATATATATATATATATATATTTATATCTAAAACATTTTATTATATCGAAATTAAATAGTCTCTGTTAAGTTTTATTGTCACGTAAATGTAGAGGCTAAAAAGTAGGGGTAAGGGGACACCTTTCAACAGGGGCATATTTCAACATTGAAGGTTATGGTTGGTGACCTATTAAATAGGCTAACTTTTTCAATTTGGCAACGCCGCCTAATATATAAACGACGTATAGAAACCGATGTGTCCTTTAGGCGTTTGTCGTTTGGCTAGTAAGTCATTCCTTTTCTTGCGATGAAAATTTACAAGAGATTAGAAGTGCCTTATTTTGTCACTTACAACTTCAATACATGAAATATTTGTTCAGTTTGAATTTTATAGTGTGATGTTGGGTTAAAAACTACTGGTCTGCTCATTTTTGGCATCTAGGATTACCTGATTTTCTTAAATTTACATTCAATTTATTTCTGTTACATGGGGGAACCACTGTTGAGTGCCAAAACTGGTGTAAGTTTTTACTACGAAATTAGTACAAGAGAAAATTATTATAGGTTCCTGATTTCGACAATGTTTAGAAATGACATGAAAAAACGAACAAAGCTACAATTTAGAAGGAAAGGTAGGCAAGAAGTAATTGACTGTGTTAAAAAAAGAGCTATCAATAAGGCTCCCGAAGTTTTTGAAGTAACTCATTGATCTTTATCGAATAAAGAAATTGGGTGATCGTGATAGTCTTCCAGAACCCCTCGAATATTTTTCGTCAAAATATACATTCAGGCTTGAATAAACCATTTTTGCTGCAGTCTATATGTTAAATATAAACTGCCGCAAAATGAGCTCATGAATATGCGGTAAGTTTGGGTAGAAACTTTTCAGAAACACGGACGGAAAATCATTGTTCGGCAACCTTTCGGAAAGTATTCAATTCCCAGACGCTTTTCCTTTGAGAAATTATGGCATTTCCGGCCTTGTCCGGGAAGTGCAGTCCAGTTCAGAAGTACGTATTTCGCTAGGCCCGAAAAGCGCTACTTGCTCAAAGAAAAAGCGTCCGGAAAGTGAGTAATTTTCACATGGTTGCCGAAAAAAATAGTGTACGTAGAACGAACGAATACTGTTTTTTCGGATCCGCAGATTTTCAGAATTCGCCTCAAGAATCTTGTCTACTCGTTCAAAAAGCAGTATTGTCTTGACTTGTTACATAAATTACACTTAGCAGGAATGGACTGGGTAATAGCATTCATGAAAAGACATTTAATCAGAAAACACTAGTCGGCCAAGTCGAACCAGTTTCAACAAGGCCAATGTTATGGAGTTTTTGGAAACTGTAGTCGGGCTCTTTAAAAACAACCATTCACAACAAATAAAATTTTCAATTTGATGAAACTGGTGTGATGACAATTTTTCAGGCTCCAAATGCCATTAATGAAAAAGGGGTAAAGCAGGTGGGAAAAGCAGTTTCCAGAAAGCGTGGAAATCTTGTTACTATGGTAGCACTTGTCCTCAGAAGACTTAGGAAAACTGTACCGCCAGCTTTAATTTTTTCTTATAGCAAGACGAGACATTTATGACTGGTCTAATTCCAGTAAGTGTGAAACTAGTAAATAATCCGATAGTGATTGGATGACTGCATCTCTTTTCCTGAAAGTTCTAGAGCATGTAGAAATTACACAAAAAGCAGTAGCCACGACTCCATTTTACTTCTTCTAGATAACCGCGAAAGTCATTTTCACTTGAGGCCATTATATATGCCAAGGAAAATGGAATTATAATAGTCTCTTTCCCTCAATTGCACCCACTGATTACGGCCGATGGATGTCAAATGCTTTGATATCCAGGCAAGACAATTTCCATTCATAATGTTGCGGAGAGTAAAGAAATTCAGAATGCATTTATAAGAAACAATATTATTGCTGATTTTCAAAAACCAAGAATATATTGTTCGGGGAGGAATGCATTTAGAGTTGAATATTTTGATGCGGGAAACATTACTGACAGACTCAATGCAGCCTATTCCATATTAGCTGTGGAGCGGCCTCAATTACCCTTGCCAAGTGGACCGCAGCCAACAACTAGTTGTAGCACAGTGCAACAATTCACAACAATGTTACAGGCTTATCTGTTTCTTTCGATACTAGTTTTGTACGACCATATATATCCAAAGGCACCATCTAGAAGTGAGAAAGAGGAACATAAAAATTATCACCGAAACTCCGGAGATAGAAACTTTGGAATTACAAGTAGCAGCAAAACAAAGTAAAATAACACATTTAAAACATCTAGCTCTAGTGATTCTTTCTCCTTTCATGACGATTCCGATGGGTCGTTATCCGAAGGACCTGGGGATAAAGAATCCCATTCTGAAGTCAGTTATGAAGATTTATCAGTGTTGGTTTTAATACTTTCAAATTTTGCACCATAAAAACTGTAGTGCACTACGTTGCTCAAATTTAAAAAAAAAAACAACTTTTGAGATAGAATGGACTCTTATTTTATTTTGTATCGTACGGATATTTTTACTCTAGAAATTGGAGATGTTGTCTGCAAACTGACTGACAAAACTCCCTCAAACGACAAATTTACTTAGAGAACATTTAATTTCATTTAATTTTAATCATTCTTCATTTAACTTGCCATTGAGTGTAACTAGTGGCTAATACTCAACAATAGTGTAATTTAAAATTATTTAACCTTCCTATGATGTCTTCTTTCCTCTACTAGCATCAATTTATGAAATTTATTTTAATTAAAATAAGTTTTTATTGAGACTATACTTATTAATTACTTCACTTAAGTAATGTGTTAATTAATTAATTATTCTTGTTTAAATTTGCCCCTTACAAAAGCTTCTTTAAATTTTAAGTTATTTTTAAATATAATGTTTCCATTTATACAGGTACAACAATTTTGCTGGGTTGACATGAACTATAAAATTTTAAATGGACTACCCTGCATTTTTGTATATTATTTGATTCGTTGTCAAAAATAAGCATGTTACCAATTTAAATTATAGTCAATTTCTGCGTAGTTTGCGAGTTAATTAAGGTTATGTGTGATTTTTTCAAAACTGAAGCTATATTTCAAAACACTATAAAAAATAGCAAAAATCTAAATCTGGGCGTTTAGGTGGTAATTTTCAGTTATCATATCACTGCATATACGGAACACAAAATCTTTGTCGGCACCTATATAGGGTGGACATAGTATGGAATCAATCTTGCACCTTTTTAAAGTAAAAAAAATCGATATCGATATAACACCAACTATGTATTTTATTTATGCAAATAATCATAAAAATACCTATTTTTTTCATATATAAATTTGGGAGATGTGTCTTATACCATTGTCTTGATCTTTTTTGAATTTTAGTAAAAAAATTACTTTAAGACATTTTTTTTATATTTATAATTTAAAAAAAAATTATTAACGAGCACAATACCAGAGCTGAAGAACTCGAACATATTTTAGAGTACATCTTAGAACTATTTTGTTTTCTAAATTCGATAAAGATAAACAAATGTAACATAGTGTCTCTTGATTAAGACAAAGGTTTTAGAGCTTTCTGTTTTTGAAATGAAAAATAAATGCATTTTTTGAAAGTTCGTATTTCCCAAGGCTATTGACTTATTTTCTTGAAATTTGGTATAAAGAGGTTTTTGATGATGTTGAGTAAGAATCGAGAATCATAATTTTGTTAAACAAATTTCTAATATCTTTTTCTTAAAAATTGTACCATTATCCCCCCTCTAGACTCGCACGCCAATGAGCAATGTCAAAGTTGAATGTGTCAAATTAATCACATTAAATCATTAAATCGATATACATCACCAAAATTTGAAACTAACCTGATAGTTAATTCCTGAGATACAAGGGTGTTGCTCTTTCAAATAGGTTACACTGTATATATATATATATATATATATATATATATATATATATATATATATATATATATATAATTAATGTTTGACAAAATTTGCAGTTATTTATCAACTCGTGGAGTTCTGAAATTTAGAAAAATTCCCTTCAGTCGTCTCTGAAGATTTTTGAGTTGGAGGTTTTATTATATTTTATTGAATATCCTACCAATTCTTTAAGAGATGCACACGTGGATTTGAATTTTGCCATGACTGAAGGTGTTTATCAGGCCAGACTGTATTTTTATATTCAAATGATGAACCTGCATTTTGAGAGAGGGATTTTAAATAAAATCCTTTAGACAGATAAGGCGATATGTTCCACTGCAGGAATGCATAACAAAAAAATACTACACTACTATTCAATTTAGACAAATAAACATTTGGTAAAGAAAATTAAAAGGCAAGGAAATCAAAGTGTTAAAGTGTGGTAACGAACGCATAATAGGACCTGTGTTTTTTGACCACTATTTGAATAGACAAACATTTTTAAACCTTCTAAGAAGTTAAATTATGGAAAAACTCAATAATCTTCCTGAACATATTCGCCTGGACTTGGTATATCAACAAGATAATGCGCCATACCACTATGAGATGATATAAGAGCATTTTTGAACGAGCAATTTAATTTAAGTATATATAGTAACAGAGAGATTCCATGGCCGCTGCGATATCCCGATTTGACATCCTCAGATTATTTTTTATGGATAAGAGAGAGTGTATAAAAATTCAAACAATTATTCTGTAGATTAATTAAAACAACAAATTCGTGTAAAAATGATTAGTCTTAATAATAGTGACGACGTCCGAAACGCTGTGGCAAACTGCTGCATCATCACAATATTCAAGAAATAATTGATAGTTTCTGTTAAATTGCGATTTTCTATGAAAATTGAATTTAGGTATAGAACATATGTATATAAAAAAGACGGCATTTTTAAGATCATTTGCACAAATATGTGTTCTATTTAAAAAAGTCGACTTTTTTCACATTAAAAAGGTGCAAGATTGATTTCGTAGTATGTTCACCCTGTATAGGTATCGACAAAAATTTTGTATTCCGTATATGTATTAATGCTTTATATACTGGAAATTACTACCTGGATGTACAATTTTAGGTTTTTGCTATTTTTTATAGTGATTTGAAAAATAGCTCCAGTTTTTAAAAAATCACACATAACCTTAATTATATCGGAAACTACACCGAAATATATTATAGTTTAAATTAGTAACTTATGTGTATTTTTCACAGGGATTCAAATAATGGAAAAACATACAGGGTGTCCCATTTAAAATTTTATAGCTGATGTCGTTCCAGCAAAATTGGGACACCTTGTATATATGTAAAAATATTAAATTCAAAGACACTTTCTTTCGTATCTGTTACGGATTTTCAGATAGTATAGTGGGTACTTTTAAGTGGAACACGGTGTCCATAACACATATGAGAGCGTCATTTTGTGAAAATAACTGTACCCCTGCATATATATTTGAAGTTTTAAGGCATTATGTAAAAATGTGTTAAAAGATTCCCCCTTTACCCCCTTCAGAAAAGTACAAATCTGTGAGTTCGTTCCTTCCTATGAAGATAGGAGTAACTCCTCTAAAACACGTCGATTTGTCAAAGTCTTATTTACTGAGAAAAAAAATGCCCCTAGTAAAAGTATTTCGTTTTTCGTTAAGATTATCGGAAAGTCAGTATGTTTAAATTATATTTAATTTTTTAGTGTTTCAAAAAAATCCGTTTATTAAAAAACTGTAGACTAATAATCTTAACCAAAAAACAACATACTTTGGTGGGGTCATTCTTTATTAGCCTGCAAATAAGACGTTGAAAAGTTGACTCGTCTTTCAAAGTCAACTGCCATATCCTCTATTTGGTTCGGTGGACTAATGAGGTCTCTGTCGGTGTTCTACCTCGACCCATCACGTTACAGATATCATGTGATTTATTAAAAGCTACATTTGTGTAAAAGTTTAAAACTCAACAAAAGACTGATACAAATATTCGTTTAATAAAACTTGAATGACTAGATCGTTACTTGATGAAAATCCATTATCAACAATGTAAATAATACATAAGTCACAAATTGTGAATAAAAGTGAAAATCAAAAACAGTTTAAAGTGTTTTATTTACATTCGTTTAATAGTTTTTAAAAAAAAAAGTGTTAATAATTGGAGAATCTTACTTGAGTTTGATATTCAAGAACTGGAATTTCTATATCTCCGGGGCCAAATTGTGTCCTTACGCCAGAATATCGAATAGCCGTCGTCAAAGCAAATCCACCATAGGTTTCTGATTGGGCAATCACGTCTATTCTTGTGGCGGAAAGAGCCAAAAGTGATACTCCAAATCTTTCAGATTCCTTTTCGAAAGGTGTTACGTACTGTCCGTTTTCATAAACATCTCCAGTATGATTCAATAAGTATTCACGCGGGATTTGGTAGTTGTTAAATAGTAGAAATCTATAATAGAATATATGTCAGCCAGTGAGTTGAAACTTCCGTTAAAGAAATAAACCATTGATCAACGAGTAAGAATAGTTCAAATTTTCCTAAATTGTTAACTCATGCTCTCAGTTCTAGAGGCAATATTTACAAAGGTAAGTGTAAAATGTAAAAATACACCGTGCGCCATCCCATTTCTGCCGGCCGGGTGAGATATATGCCTCGTAGGGTGGATAGATCAAAGGCTAGACCGTAACAGGAGAGTTAATGGTGTAAGCCAGCAACCATTCAAAATAGGACTCCCGGGTTTGGAATATGTGGAATTTTTCCGTTTAATTCCAGCCAGATTCCCAATTACGCATTTGTCGTTGACAACGTAATACAGGTTAAAGAATATCTCAACTTAGAAGAAAAACTCAATGAAGGGCAAAATTAGAATGGTAACTTTCCAGATGGCTACAGACACTTAATCATCGTGAAGACAAAACCCCATTCGAAGAGGTTCTACCTAATCCTCGCATAGAACCAAGTAAAAATTTGCACCAAAAAAGCAAAGAAGGAAGAATAGGGATTAAATTACAACAACAAAAAGAAACATGGAGAAAGCCTAAAAATAATATTGGGTAAGAAAAGCCTAAGCTAACAATTTCAAAGAAAAAAATTGGAAAATTGGAAAGTATTCCAAATTCCAAAAAAGCGAACTCTTAAAAGAAAATTAGCTATATTTTATCAGACACCGAAACGATGATTCAGAAATTGATATCAATAAGTCGGAATTTTGCGCAGGGATATTTTTAGGACAAGAAAGGTCCCAAATGAAATTGTCCATAAAATCGGCACTCTATTTGCAAGGTTTTGCCAATACTGTACATTGAAGTGTGACATTTTCAGCAGTTAGAAACCTATAAATTAAGAAATTGAGACTTTTTTACCTTTAGCGTTTATTAATGAGAATAAAAACTTATTTTTGCAATTATGCACGTTATTTTTTAAAATGCTGTAATTTTCAATTTTCAAATTATAAATTAATGTTGCCTTATTACCCAATGTTAGGTACCATTACCCATAGGTGTGGGTAACATGCATGCATAGCGTATATTTGGACATTTCAACTTGTAACATTTTTGTTAGTGGAATTATAACCATATATATATAAGCTGTAACATGCCCCTCTACATAATGGTTGGGTCGGTTGATTGTTGGAATGTGAGCCCTTTAAATTAATGTATATTCCTCGTTTTATTCCTCATGACTTTTTTTCGAGCTTAACAATTCGCGGAAAACGCTTCAGCAGCTGCCACTGTTTTAACTTCCAAACTCCCGTAATGCCCAGTTCTCAGGTTTAAACTAATTTTCATATGATGTAACCACGAAATTTCCCTCTCACATTTTTAAATACCAAAAAAATATTTGGTGAGTTCTTATAACGTTAGTCACAGGACGCATTGACAATTTTCAGATTTTTATTTGACAGTATGTCATGGAAGGATATTAACTATACTCTTTGATCGATTTATCTCAGAAACTATCGTATTTAGAAAAAAAAAATAAAAGGAATCATTACTGTTTGGATATCCTCGTCTTAATTTTTTACACATGCAAATTTTGGCAGATACTCGCTAGTTCAAAAGAATTCCTAACTTTAAGATTTAAAATAAATAATGTAAAAAAAACATTCTAAGAATTTTGGGAGAGGGTTGGCTACGTGATTGGCTGCCTTACTTTAAATTAATATATTTGTCAATATATCTCCTTTAGATTACCCTGTATTGTAATGTTACGATAAATAAAAACAAAAGATATACAGTTTTTTTACAACTTCTTTTAGACCCAAGCTTTAATAATGCAATAGTCTACTTAACGCAAAAAAAACGAGTTTGATTTGTTGTTTTCGATGTGGACGAGATTCGGTTTAGAAATAATAGCAAAATGTTAATTATTAATAGAAACTGATGAGTAGCTTATTTTGAAATATTAGGTAAGTTATGTAGAATTGAAAAGTAAAGACAATTAGAATATTACATGATTTTATTGTGTTATATTTTGCTATTTATGAATTTAAATGATATCGGCCACTAATTATTCTTTTTCAAGTCCTGGTTCAAACATCTCATTCCTCTAGCATGAGTGTATAGCCATATTAGTTGATATATAGTTCTAAATAAAATAATTTGTAATATGTCGTTGTTACCCGTTATCAATGCCATTTAATCCTATTTTTTCACCCATGTCACCAACCATGATCCCAGGAAAGGGTATTAAGGTATCAGGATCCCGAATAGGGACTACAAAAGTATGTAGTCCATAATGTTTACCATCTATGTATAGCTGAGCGTAAACTATTGCATGAGTTGCGGCATTTCCCAAACCTAAAAAAATTAATGTCATATAAACATTATTTTTTCTATGACGATAGTATAACGTATTAAAATATCTGATCAATTTTAAACCTTGAGTAAACAAACGTATTACTTATTAATTGGTCCATGTTCGGTTGTACTTAGTAACAAAATATTATGCATTTTTAGCTAAGCATGAACAGTCGATAATGGGTTGTAATTTTACATCATATGTCAAATTAAATGATTCATATATATGTACGGGCTAATTTTAAATGAATATTTGTAGGGATAACATACTTCTTTATGTCAATCTAGAATAATTACATTTCATTGGCCTATTACACGCTTAAAAAGTATACACACGTATCATTGTCTGTATTTGTTAAACAGTTTGCATTTTCCAAATTACAAATTGATCAGTTTGTACTTTACATTTTTTATTTTATTAAACAAATAAACACAGTAATACCTTTGGAAGGATTAAATAGATTTCGGGGTGCAGAAGTAATAATAAGCTGATAAAAACCAGAATAAATATCGTGTTTCCCATTCTGTTGCCAATAGCAGCAGCAGCAATTTTATTTTGAGATATGATTTTTTTTTGAAAAAAATAGTTTGTTTCTCTTTCATTTTAAGCTGCAACTTTTAATATCGGTCTGACGTAAAGTTTTCTTGCTGAAGAGCACTTAAATCTTACTTTATGGATAGTCTAAAGGGTCCGTAGTACCCAGAAATTATACAAGTTGTGCAAAAAATATCATAAGATTAGAAATAACGTAGCGATCCTTCGGCAACATTTATTTTCCCTCTAACTTTATTATTTTTCAAAATACGGGTCTTGTTTTTAGAAACTTTGCACACATATATATATATATATATATATATATATATATATATACATATATTTATTTATGTATATATATAGATATATATATATATATATATATATATATATATATATATATATATATATATATATATATATATATATATATATATATATATATATATATATATATATATATATATATATATATATATATATATACATATATATATATATATATATATATATATATATATATATATATATATATATATATATATTTATATATATATATATATATATATATATATATATATATATATATATATATATATATATATATATATATATATATATATATATATATATATATGTTGTTTCTTAGTCCTTCACGTATGGAAAAATACGATGTGTTTTCATTTCGGGAGTACATCCGTTCACTACTGTCGTTTTGAAAAGAACAGCTTTGCTAACGTCAGCAAAACACGTATTTTTCCATCCTTGAAGGACTAACAACACTATACAGCTCTACGGGAAGGAGATCTTCAAGACAATCAGAAGGTATGAGAAACTGAGAGGTAAAAAAACTAATCTTTTATGTGATCTGACCTTTCAAATTAAGTGTCGTGACAGCGATTTACTACTTTTACACGTTTGTCTTTTCATACTAAAAACTAGAAAAACTAATACCGTACTTCGAAATGCTAGTAAGGCCTTACTAAGAGAACAAATCCATCAAACCAGAAAACAACTAGCCGAAACGGAGAAAGACTTTTTAAAGTTACACCTTAAATTAAGTAACATTATTCACCCTTTATTGTGGAATCGCACAGAAACGTTGGATTTTTGGCGAACAGAATCAAATAAGAATATTAAGACTAGTTAACTTTCGAAAAAGTATGATAATCTCCCAAAAAATTAGATATCTTTTAAGGAAATACCTAAAGCAGAAATACTACCTGGGCGGGAAGCAGTTCTTGACTCCTCTGAAGAAACGAATATGGAAAAAATAGAAACTGCAATTAAAAAAAGAAAGAAAGAAATCCTTTTATTTCTACAGACATAACAAATACAAAGAGAAAAAGATACATCTGAGAAATACGTCATTAAGAATGGTAAAAAGTCTGTCTTATAAAATTGTCAAGCTACGGTATCAACAACATATAAACAAAGACATACATTAAAAAAACAGATAATAATTACCTTAAACAAACATTAAATACACTTAATGAATATGGATATGCAGTTGCTACAATGAGATTAAGACAACAATATAGTAACAACTCAACACACTATTTTCCAAAGTTCAAGAACTCTGGGATAGAATAAGGTTCCACCAAACACAGATGCTCTTTTAAGTAAGATAGAATTTTTTTTATCATCAACGATAGATTTAATGTTACATGGTAGACTATAAAATAGTTTAACAATACTATATAATGTAGTGTTTTCATATAAAGTTGTGCGATATTTAGGGTAATTATAATTTAGAGATCTAGTGCTGTAGCTGTGGTTCATAACCAGCTCATTGAAAGTAGCAGGATTACTAGAAAAATATTTCGTAGACTCATATATATATCTACACCACATATAGTTAAAATTTTGTTTTCTCGGATTACCTAAGGCATGAGTCCCTAAAGCCCATTTTAAACCCAGTTTTGATTATTCTTTTTTGACATCTAAATATTATATCCACGTCTAAAGTTCCTCCCCATATCACAATGCCAAACTTAGCCAAGGAGTAGGAACTAGCAAAGTAAACAGTCCTAAGGACATCTGAGTTAACACTTTTTGATAAAATTCTAAAAGTATATGTAATAGAAGAAAGTCTCACCGATAGGTGTCCGACATTTTGGCTCCAGCTCAGTTTATGATTTATGACAACTCCCAGAAATTTAGTAGTGAATCCCAATTGAACTATCTCATTCTCCAGCATCATCTGGTTGGGAAGCTCCCTAACACCGCCACTGAAAACTATACATTCTGTCTTATTATTGTTAAGAATCAACTTATTTTCATTAAGGTAGCTTTTGGCACGATTTACTATAATTTTACTTTTCTCTTGAACCCCTTCAAATGATTTGCCTGAAATCAGAATATTTGTGTCATCAGCAAAGCACAAAATTTTTCCAATGGTTTCATTGAGAGCAATTTGGTTAAGATCATTAACAAATATTATGATTAATAGAGGTCCGAGGACACTACCCTGTGACACACCGACACTCAAGCTTCTTGGCTCTGATCTTACCGATCCGAGAGTCAGTTCCACCGATTGTTGCCTATTTGACAGATACGAAGCAAAAGATTCCAGTGATTCCCCACGTATCTCATATCTGTTTAGTTCGTCCAACAGTATGCTGTGATCAATGCAATCAAAAGCACGAGAGAGATCCAAAAAAATGCCACAAGTCAGGTCACCAGTCTCCACTCTGTTAAGAACAAAATCTGTAACACTGAGCTTGGTATCTCATCCTCTCCAGTCCTCTTTTTGTTCTACATTTTAGATATTAGAGTCAGTATTTCCTCTGGTGTTGTTATGATTATAAAAAAAGATCTCATATTAAAAGGTATGGAGGATGTAAAACCACCATCTACACCTATTGCACTGTGTTGTGATAACAGCGATTCCGCAATATTTACAAGGAGAGTATTAAAATTATTTGAATGCAGAAATCTGAGCCCTTCCCAAAACCTGTTGCCTCATTGATGACCTGCCACATAGCCTTTGACTTATTCAATGACTTTTCAATTTTGTTCTCATAATAAGTTCTTTTAGCGTTCTACAGAGCTTGGCTATATAATACATTAAAATAATTGAATGCTGGCTTGAAATTTGGATCTTTTAGAGCCATTGATTATTTAATTCAGCAATATCAGATTTATTATATAAAAATTTTTCTTTTGAACTATGTTTAACTATAATTCTGGGAAAGCCCGTATTAAAATAAAACGGAAAGATGTTATAAAAAGAATCATAGGCCTTTTTGATGTTTGAAGCAAAAAAATTTTTCCCAGCTTTCCTGACTTAACCTTGAACAAAACTGTCCTGGCTAATATCTCTTTTATTAATTTTGGGCATATTTATAGTTACGCTTAAGTTACAAGCCAATATTTGACCACAATCATGTGAAAAATTTGATTTGACTACACGACCAATGACCATTGTCTAAGCAAGACTGAGTACCTTCAGTTATTCTAGTAAAATCTTTTATTGTAGCAACTGCATTATAACTAAAAAGTAAACTACAGAGCTCTGAGCCATTGAATTTTTTAGAAGATTAATGTTAATATCACCGGCAATAAAATATATGTTATTTGCAATATGCAAGACATTCAAAAGCAAAGACATTGTTTCTAAGAAACTCTTGATATCACCAGTAGCAGGACGAAAAAATGAAAGTGTTTTTTTTGAGACGCCCTGTATAAACAAACATATTTTTTAAGTAACGTTTTCGGTATTTATAGTTTATGATTTCATTAAAAAAAATGTAAAAAAGACGATAATACACGAATTATAAATGAATTTAGATAAGGTAAAGAGCCAATATATTGGCAAATTTCTCTTCCAAAGCAAAAACTGTATTTTAAAAAATATTAATTTAAAACAAAAAAAAAAACGGTTTGGGCAGAATGTTCAGTACTCCCTAAAACTTAAACAAAAATGTTTGAATTCAAATTTATTTTTATTAAAGAGGGTTGAAATATAGAGTGTGTTCAAGACTTGACATACGTGTATTGCTATATCGAAAACTATTTAGCTAGAAAGATGGTTAAATTCGGAAAGTTGTAGAGAATTTCAAATTTAATTCTGACAAAAGATTTAAATTATCTTCAGAGGTTTTTTAGATGATTAGGAAAAACTAAATAATGTACATTTTCAATTTTTCTTTCCAACTCACCAAATATGACTGTTAAAAAGAATTTGATGGAGTTAAAATTAAAATTCCACCTCTCCCTGTTTCTGAGATACGATTACCAATTTTCAAATTCTTATCGACGGCATATTATATTTTTGCATTTTTTAAATAGCTTTATTAGGTGAAATGATGTTTTTAATTACTGGAATAGTTTGCCCTTGTAACAACTGCAGATATGTATTTCTAGTTAGATTTTCTTGGGCCCAATCAAATGGTTGTCTAAAATACAAAAATCCAAGCAGTAGGTAAGTCAAATCTTGGACAGACTCTATATACATGATTCTTAGGATTGCTACATTGTCAACTAACTAGAATATTTTTGCACAACTTGTATATTTTGTAAATATTGTAGACCTTATAGACTATAAAGCTCTCTAAGTAAGTAAGAAAACTTTAAATCAAACTGTCTAAAAAAGTTACTGCTTAATATATAAGAAAAAAATCTAAATTTACAAAAAAAAAAACATAAAATATAAAACTTTTTTTACCAAGTATTAGGCTGATATAACGGAATAAATAAAATATCGAAAATTTTTTTTTTTTTCAAAAAAATTTGAACTAAGTATGCATAAAAATACCAGGTATTTTAATAATTAACCTTACTACTATGTAACTAACCTCCAGCCCAACATTTAGCTGATTCGAAGTCTGGAGAGTGAATTACAAACTGCTTCGTTGTCTTATCATATGTAGCGGTAGTTTTCATTCCCTTTACATTCGTTCCATGTCCAACTTCAGTTAGGCAAAAACAACCACTTATCTATAAAGAAAATATATATTATTATATTGTTTGCTCGATATATACGTGCCGTATATATTATATTATATATAGTACATTACATAACGAGAATGGTAAGGTGATTATTACAAACGAGAAAGATTACTGCACGGGCTAGCGAGGACTGCAGTTGAGCGAGTTGGTGATAAGCTAATTACCATTCAAGTTGTGTATCTACTATACTTTTCCTACGACTATTTTTAAAATACTGGGTAGTGTGATATTTCCGATGTTTAAGTCTTAAATTATAAAAATAATCACTGCCGATTTAAACACCAAATCTCAAATAATGTCGCTGTTACCGGCCAATACAAACAATAAAAAATGTCAAAAAATCAAAACAGAGGTAATGTCATGCAGAAAAATCTCGCGACGTGACCGGTTCAAGGCTATTTGATGGCCACATTTGCATCATAACGCACAACTGTACGTTATTATAAGACATAATTGTGCGATATTATTCTTTACGTACAATTGTGCTTAAAATGGATTTATGGTAAACTATAAGTAAGATAATTATTACTAATACAAGTAGAAAAAATATTATTCATTATCATATAAAGGATTTCTACAGCTGACGCTGCCTCCCTTCTCTTAACGACCACCTTCAGTCGTATCTATCTTCTCCACACTTTATCTTTCGTCCTTTCATTGCTTCGTCTGCCCTGTCTGTTCAGGAACGTCTTGGTCTTCTTTTTTGTGTATTCCTCTCCATCGGCTGGGGTCGGTTCGTCTGACATGTCCATACTAGGTTTGTCGTTTTTCTTTGATGTAATTCAATATATCATTCTCCACCACCATTCGTCACATGATCCCTTCATTGCTTATTTTATCCAGTCGTGAAACTCTACAACTTTGCGAATAATTCATTTTTATTGCGTGAGTTTAGCTTTAAGTTTTCTTTTATTTCAGGACCAGGTTTCTACCCCATATATCAATATACTGCGTATTATTGTGTTATAAATAATATTTGCTGCTTTTTTGTTATTGCTCTTCCAGTTTTTGTACCATGCAACTTAGGTCCTCTTCATCTTGTGCTATAATTACCTCAGGGGCGTGCGGTGAAATTTTAAGTTTTAGAAACTTACCTATTTGTAATGTATTTCGATTCTTCGATATTTTTTTGCAAATTCGTCAATGACGTCCTCATAAAAACGTCGATGCTGGAGATGTTTATTTTCAATGGACAATAGCGATGTATCCGAAAGTCTCTCCTGCCCCGTTGAATTCCTCACGACATTTTTTATACGTTTAAGTATTGAAAAATTGCGTTCTACTGATGAACTTGTCAATACTAATTCACACAATTTCGACACTTCGGTGTAGGCATCTTCCAGTTCCTTGTCTTTTAAAAATTGCATTAGTTCCTTAGCGTTATTTTTTGCGCTAATGTCATCAGTTTCTTTCGTAAATCACTTTTAGTTCAGATCGCAGTAACACTCGGTCGAAAAACTGGTCATAATGAAGAGGAAGAGATTTAAACTCATCTTCTGGAAAAGTTTTTCCTTTAAATGCATCAAAATTGCAGAGCTCGAGGAATTTAAAATCATTTAAACCGTTAAATCTATAGTTTATTTGTTGCTGAATTTGATCGACTATTTCATAAAAGAGGCGTCTGTATGATGTTTGATCATCTCCCATCTTGTCTGTTCGAAGACGCTTGGCTTGTGGCTCTACATTTAACGTCATCGTTTTCTCCCAAAATAGGTCAAAGTCATTTTTTGGCTTAACATGGACTAAAAATTATCTACGTTTTTAGCAATATCATTTGTTTTAGTTTGTAATATACTAAAAACATTGTCCGAGAATGGAAATATTTCTAAAAATGTTGTTCAACAAATAATTAAAATCAAAATCTTGTTTCAAACAGTCCAAAAACCCCCTCGAACTATTTATGGCTTCTGTGTCCCAGGTTTTATTATTTTCTATTATATTCTCAAATATTTCAATCAGTGATTCACGATTTTCAGATACTGTTAATACAAGTCTTCCATTATAGTTCCACCTAGTAGGAGCTACTTTGGGCAATCGTTTGTGGACAATGGAGTGTAAAGCTTGTGTATGTTTTGTTGACTTGGAAAAAAAGCAGCCATGCCACTTAAAGTAACGAAAAATACTTTACATTCTTTAATGTGATTGATAGACTGGGATAAAACTAAATTTAATTTATGAGCAAAACAATGGACAAACACAGCTCTTGGGAAAGTTTCTCGAACTTTAGCTTGCAGAACCCCTAATTGTCCTGCCATCACTGCAGCTCCATCATAGCTTTGAGCAACTAATTTTTTCTCTATATTAATTCCTTTAGTAACGTTATAAACTACGGTATATAATGCATCTGCTGTACGATTTTCGGACACATTCTTAAAACCTGTCTGTTTTAACATAGCGTGTTACTATAGATAATAATTGGCTAAAATTAGTGCTAGCAGTTGTTTCGTCCAGAACAATAGCAATGAACCGCGCCTCGCCAATCCCCTGCTTAATTCTTTTTAGAATAATGGTTGAAACGGCGGAAATTAAATCATTCTGGATTCGATTCGACGTTCCGCGAAAAACGCTAGACTGCTCTAAATGATTTTTTAAGCAATCATCATATTTAGCCATTAAACTAAGTAAATCTTGAAAATTTCTCCTATTTGAAGAAACCCTTGTTTCGTCATAACCTTTAAATCCCAATTCGTGCTGTCCGAGAAAACAAACAACATCGATAAGTCTTCTTAATATTTGCCTATTTTTATCGACTAGTTCATTGTGTTGGCGGTGACTTATTGCCAACTGTTTATTAAGGGCGTGTTCAATTCTGGTTTTGCCCAAGACTTTTTCTTTTATGACGGCCTGCAAATGCGCTTTGGACATAATGTGTCTTTTTACAGCTTTATGGACACTGTTTAAATCGGAAAAACCAGTTTTATTTCAGAGACCTTTTTCATTTTCAAAAAATAAACATGGCCAACAAAATAATTTACTTATATTTTCACACCCTGCTAACTAGTTTTTCATTTTTGTGGTTAAATTTTTCATAGGCGGTTTTGACCTTTCTTTGGAAATTATTTGAAGCTTATCAGCGAAGTTTAATGTTGAAAATCCCCTTATTATTAAGACACATACCACGCATTCACACACACTCTTCTTACTAAATTCTCCAACATTTTCAACGTTATTACCGACAGCCGAAGTTATTGTCTTCCATGCGACTGAAATGCAAAAATTGCAAACAGCTGGGGGAAAGTTCAATAACCTCTGGCTCGATTCACAGGAAATCAAGCATACAGGACTTGGCTGCAGAGAAGCTAGCGGCCCGCATAGGTTCTATTCCATTTTCTATTGTCGTTCGGTCGGAGTCAAGGCCGCATTTATTATGAGCTTAATAATTAAGATAATATTTTAGCATTTTTAATATAAACTAAATTAATGGTTCCTGCTTCCCTTGCTTCCATGGACTGCACGCCCCTGAATTACCTGCTTAACAGCGAAGCACAGTGTATGAAGATAATCATTTCTAATTGGAACTCTCCTTCCCTTTCCTCATATTCCAAGTAGTGTATATCTGAGAAAGATTTTAAACATTATATCTGTCGTAGAACAGCTTTGCAGGAGGTCTTTTGTTGTTCTAGAAAAGTTGCTGGTTTTATTCCCTACTTTGATACCAACCGTATTATATTTGTACAGATTTGACAGCATTGATTTGGGCATTTCTATAACTTCCAAAACCTCACATATCTTTACTCTGGATACTGAGTAATAAGTTTTTTTTATGCCGATAAAAGATAAATGAACTGCTCTGCCTTTAGTCATTTTATTATATATATATATATATATATATATATATATATATATATATATATATATATTTATATTTGTTATATATAATCCCTGGGTTTCAGTTCCATTTAAGGCTCATTGAAATATGTGGTTGCTCATACGAAACAGCTGTCGATTTCAAATTTTATTAATTTAGGCGGCATCCCTCTTGATCCTGCTAACTTATTTTTCTATTAAATTTGTTTTTGTCTTCTTCAAAGATCAGTTCTGAATTCCCTTGTTCATTTTCTGTATCTTCATTTGGTTTTATGAACTGTGACCTGTTAATCGTTTTTATAACCATCAATAAATACAAAATTAATGCAGTCTATTTATATTATATATATATATTTGCAGCTCACAGAGTGTCTGCAATATTTGGTGTGTATATTCGAAATAATTAAATGAGATTTTCACAAATACTTGAAGCGTCCCATATTTGATAGAGTAAAATCCCAGGGCCCCCAAACGTAACTTGTTTTGTGGAAGACAAAATGATAGAGTAGGGTTTATATGTACTTTGAGCGCATGCGCACCTGTTAAGTTGGGTGGTCGACCTTTTCACAGGTACAAGGTAGGAAAGGTAAGTGTAAATAGAACTCACCTAACTTAAATTCTTGTAGGTAATTTCTATAAGTTTTGCAGAATATTATTAAAAAATGATATTCAACACTGCCAGACATTTAGCGTCGGCCATAACTTCCGCCAGACGCTTTAAAGCTCTTAAAAAAATAAATGAACTTTACTTATGTTCTGACTCTTGATTTTTATATACATTATTTAGGGGACTATTTCAAAACTATATGTGATCAGCCAGACAAATCGTATGGGCCAAACATCCCCCCAGACAGAAAAAAAACTCTGTCGTGAGTGGGAAGGCGAGGATACTATGTAGGCGTTTCAGCGCGAGTGAATATCTATGATCACATATAGTTTTGAAATAGTCCACTGTTATGGCCCAACGGAAAGTGTCTGGCAATGTTGAATATTATTTTTTAATAATATTCTGCAAAACATATATAAAAATTAGCGATAAGAATTTAAGTTAAGTGGCTTCTATTTTCACTTACCTTTCTCACCTTGTACCTGTGAAACGGCCGGCTACCCAACTTAGCATGCAAGTTGCAAACAACTTGCATGCTAAGTACATAGAAACCCTACTCTATCCCTCACATTTTGTCTTTCACAAAATAAGTTACGTCTGGGGGGCCCTGCGATCTTGGACTACGAATTTTAAAAGTGTACAAGGCATCTAAACAACTATTCTGGCAAAATAAAGTAAAGTAAAGGTCATTAATTAACTGACATTAAAGAGACATAATTTTGAACATTCACTAAATCGAACTTATTCTAGATTTGTTTACTAAATATTCATAAATACATACCTTGCCTTGTTCTATTTGTTCTAATAGTGCTTTATGCCGTTCACTTCCTAATTTTTCCAACATTTTAGTAAAAAGTTTTATAGTTAAACCCATTTTAACAATAGCTGCTGGGGCATAGTTACTGAATTGACCGAATTTTGGAGTATATCTAAAAAGAAATGGTAGGTTAATATACAGCATGTCCTGAAAAGCTCTTAACAAATGGAAACTTATTTTGTTTTTCATTTTATGAAAAATGTTATTTTTCATACAAAGTTTTGCATCCTCCGAAAATGTTATTGGAATTATAAAACTTAAAATATTGTACAGGGTTGTCAAAATCTAAAATTGCCTGAAGAGAAAACTACCCGTAAGTTTAGTTTTAGAGCAAAATGTCATAAGAGAATTATTCTGAGTATTCCAAGGTGTGTAAATTTCACAGAGAAATTCGGAAGTACAGGGTTTTTTTTTATATATTGCCACCCCCCTTATCTTTTTTATTTGACATTTTAGAAAAATGTGTCCCAAATAAAAGTTTAATGGTTTTAAATGAATTTTCATGAAAACATTTTTTTCATATACAGGGTGTTACAGAAAGTCTGGGCGTGGTCCAAGTTTCTTATTTCAAATAGGTACCCCATTTTTTTATTGAATTTTCGGATTCTCCTGAGAATTTTACACATTTTTTATAAGGGATATTCTATACTTATATCTAAAGCCTAAAGAGATATTGTTATTTTTTGAAAACTATTATGTAAAACAGGTAAACATTTTTCTGGTCGTAAACTGGTCATTGACGGTGACTGTTTTACTGTTTGGTAGACTTTCTGTCAATTTCCGATGAGGAAAAATCCGACAACCTTCGCATAGCTTATGAGAATAACGAAAATACACAGGCAACCAGAACAGAAATCACCATCTTCCAATGAATCGCCATCTAAACAAACATTTTTTGAAATATCAGACGTGGATTTTTTTCCTTCTACGGGGTATTCCAAAAACATCGAATTTTGGAAATATGCATATGAATCTAATTAAGGCAACACATGTTTTTAAAAAATATATGTATAATATTAACGAAAACAGAAAAGAATATTTTAAAAACTACACACAGCGTCAAAAAACTTGGACCCCTTCATAAGTCGCAATGCAAATAAGCTTTCCTCAAGACCGCGTATCTTCAGTAATAAATGAACCAACGAAGTTATTGAAAAATGATTATGTCAACGAATAGCGGGACTACCACTTTTAGTTAACTGAGCCATGATATTGTAATCAGCAAGCTAATAAGGAGAGTTTAATTTTTTTTAGCCAGACCTCCCATTTAATTTGCATTAGGTCCTGTGTTGAGAAACTTTTAAACACTCTGTAGAGCGTTCTAATTACAATAGAATATTTCATGTGGCTAAAAGTGGCAGCCCTGCTATTCGTTAACATACACTTTTTTTAATCACATGGTTGGATCATTTATTACTCAAGATACAAGGTCTTGAAACAGAGCATTTTTGCATTGCGTCTTATGAAGGGGTCCAAGTTTTTTGACGCTGTGTTTATTACAAAAAACTACATATTATCAAATAATTCAATAATGAAATGAAATATAAATATTATAATTGCTGAATATGTCCACCATTCATTTCAATACAATTTGTATAATCTGCTTCGATTTTATTAATCGCATTAATAATGAATTGTGCATGATTATTGTTTAAATCCTCAATGGCTTCAATTATTCTCCTTCTTAACACCTCTATATCTTCCGTGGGAGTTTCATATATTTTATTCTGCAAAAATCCCCACAGAAAAGAGTCAAGAAGTGTTAAGTCGGGACTATTGGGCGGCCACCGAATCGGTCCAGTCCGACCAATCCACGTTTCAAAATTTTGATTTAAAAAATTTAGGACCGCAAAAACATTGTGTGGTGGGGCTCCATCTTGTTGCCAAATAATTTGGTTGTATTGACGGAGGGGTAAGTCATCCAAAATAGGTTCCAGATCATTATTTAATAAATTTAGATATTTTTCTCCATTTAAAGATCCATCAATGAAAATCGGTCCAATAATTTTGTTGTGAAGGAGCCCGCACCACACATTTAAAGTTTTCCGACCTTGGGTTTTAATTTCACGCATGGCCCGAGGGTTTTCCGTTGCCCAAAATCTAACATTTTTCCGGTTGTGAATCCCGGCTATTTATTATTAAATATTGTTATCTTCATCTTTCATCAGCAACATTTCCTGGCAAAACATGGTTCGTTGGTTTTTCTGATCTTCAGTTAATTTCTGGACGGGTAAAATTTTGTATGGGAAATATCCATGCTTTTTTAATGTCGAATAAATTTTGAAAATAGATTTATTAAAAAAAATTGATGCGTCTTTTAAGGCTGCATTTGGATTTTCTGAAAATAAATAATATTTGCGTAAGTTACTTTATATCCTGTTGGTAATTTCTATTAACCTACCTTGAAAAAATAATAAAATATTTAATTCCTCCTCCTCATTAATAACCGCAGTACGTTTTTTTCTTTTAACAGTCATTCGATTTCGAAAGCCAAGTTCAATATTTTTGAAAGTTTTTCGAGATGGAATAGCTCGCATGGGGAAAAGCCGCTGATATTCTCTTCTTGCCGCGCAAGCATTATTATTATTCTTGTAGAAAATGCGAAGAATATCACATCTTTCTTCATCAGTGTAATGCATCTTTTCAATGAATTAACAGAACGACAGATCACCGTCAATGACCAGTTTACGACCAGAAAAATGTTTACCTGTTTTACATAATAGTTTTCAAAAAATAACAATATCTCTTTAGGCTTTAGATTTAAGTATAGAATATCTCTTATAAAAAATGTGTAAAATTTTCAGGAGAATCCGAAAATTCAATAAAAAAATGGGGTACCTATTTGAAATAAGAAACTTGGACCACGCACAGACTTTCTGTAACACCCTGTATATGAAAAAAAATGTTTTCATAAAAATTCATTTGAAACCATTAAACTTTTATTTGGGACACATTTTTCTAAAATGTCAAATAAAAAAGATAAGGGGGGTGGCAATATATAAAAAAAAAAACCCTGTACTTTTCTAGTGGCAGAAAATGTAATGTTTTGCCCTTACGCTAAAAAACTGAGTAGGCCCAAAAAAAATTGAACATGCTGTTGTTAAATCATAATTTTGCATTGTACTGACAGTAGATAATTGAAGTGTTTGGTTATTTTACTACTTTGAATATTTTTCTGTTATTTTCATCATGGTAGTTATATTAACAAAACAGGAAACAATTGATATTGTGTTAATTGTTAGAGATCATTATAATACATGTCGTGAAGCGGATGAATTTTTTAATAATAGACATCCAGACTTCAAAGAAAAGAATAAACTAGTCTCGATCTCAGTCAGAAACATAAAAATTTTTACATTAAAATTTATTTTGTGACACGTGTCATCATCAGAACCTAAAATATCCGAAAAACCTTAAATATATTTACAAAAAGGATAAAAAAGTTAATATTACCTTATATCTAGATGTCAACTATAAATTAAAACATAAAACAACTAGATATATAGTACACAGATTAGATGAACACTGAGGTGCAAATATTAAAAAGTATAGGCCTACTATCTACACTTATATTGAACCAAAAAACTTCAATAAAAACAACGAATCTAAATGTAAACATTTTAAAATAATCAAATATTGTTGTATAATTTACAATAAAAATCTATTGCTTACACTGAGGAAGGAGTCTTTAATATTGTTATATTGAATATTAACTGAGGTTCGAAATTTAAAACATCGTTAATACAGTTAAGGACTGGGCTTCTTTTTGCTTTAGTAATTCTAATTTTCTTCTTTTGTGACATTCATGCAAAACACTGACGTTTTCAGAGGTTGAAAAATTGTGCCCTGAAGCTAATAAAAGATTAGCAAGGGCCGACTAGGTTTCTGTAATGTCAGAATTTCTATATTTATTAAATAAATTAAGGTGCTCCTGAACTCTTGTTGATATTTTTCTTCCTGACTGGCATACATAAACCGCAGAGCAATTTGGGCAATTTAAAGAACATACTACCGATTTTGAAAAAAGCTCAGTTTTATCCTTTATTTTAACAAAATGTTTTTTGAGAGTATTAATAGTTTTAAAAGAAATAGAAATGTTATAATTTTCAAAAAATTTAGCCAACTGCAAAGAGATGTTACCAAAAAATGTCAAACTACTATATTTCTTGACTGTAGATATTAATTGAATAATATTGTAAGAAAGCTTATTCAATTAAAATCTACAGACAAGAAATATAGTAGTTTGACATTTTTTGGTAACATCTCTTTGCAGTTGGCTAAATTTTTTGAAAATTATAACATTTCTATTGCTTTTAAAACTATTAATACTCTCAAAAAATATTAAGTTAAAATAAAAGACAAAACTGAGCCTTTTTCAAAATCGGGAGTATATTCTTTAAATTGCGGAAATTGCTCTGCGGTTTATGTAGGCCTATCAAATATCAACAAGAGTTCAGGAGCATCTTAGTTTATTTAATAAATACAGACATTACAGAAACCAAGTCGGCCTTTGCTAATCATTTATTAGCTTCAGGACACAATTTTTTAATCTCCGAAAACGTCAGTGTTTTACATGAATGTCACAAAAGAAGAAAATTGGTTTTATTGGAAGAAATGGAAATTACTAAAGAAAAAAGAAGCCCAGTCCTTAACTGTGTTAACGATGTTTTTAATTTCGAACCTCATTTAATATTCAACAATATTAAAGACTTCTAGTAATAAACAAATTAATTGGAACAGGTTGGTGGTGTAGTGGTCTTGATATCGGATTATCAACTGTCAGGCACGAGTTCGATTCTTAGTGTAAGCAATAACTTTTTATTATAAATTATACAACCATATTTGATTATTTTAAAATGTTTACACTTAGATTCGTTGTTTTTATTGAAGTTTTTTGGTTCGACATAAGTGTAGGTAGTAGGCCTATACTTTTTAATATTTGCACCTTAGTGTTCGTCTAATATGTGTTCTGTAAACCTTGTGGTTTTATGTTTTAATTTGTGGTGGCCATCTAGTTACAAGGTAATATTAACTTTTTTATCCTTTTTGTAAATATAATTAAGGTTTTTCGGACATCTTAGGTCTTATAATGACCGTAAGGTCGAAACACGTGTCACAAAATAAATCTTAAAGTAAAACATATTATGTATCTGACTGAGACCGAGATAGTTAATTCTTTTCTTTGAATTCTTATAATCAGGTCTCTTGGAGAAATATGGACGATTTCTTTGAAATAGACATCCAGATATAAACTATGTTACTGTTGCAATTGCCATGACCAAGTTTAAATCCATTGGGTCTGTTGATAATACGTTTAAAAGAAAACTCCGAGCCTGGTCTACTACCGAAGAAAATCAAATGCAAGTTTTGCAAGCGGTCGTTGAAAATTACTTCCGGGCAACATAACAAAGTCAACAGTTAGTACGATTTTACGAGAAAATAAATTCTATCCTTATAAACCTAGATATATCCATACACTTTTACCTAGAGATTTTGAGGTTCGTTTCCTGTTCTGTGCATGATTCCAAGGAGAAGCTGTAGATGATTCTTTCTTCCCTAGAAAAATATTATTATCCGATGAGGTGACATTTACGTCAAACGGAGTCGTATGCTCACAGAACTGTCGCTGGTGATGTGACGAAAATGCTAATTTTCTCATAGAGTGTCAAAACAAACGTTTGCTTCGGTATTTTGAATAACCAAATAGTAGGGCCGTATTTCTTTCGTGAAAATTTGACAAGCCAAACTTGCTTGAATTTTTACTCAATTATTTGAATTTGTTGAAGAATTGCCATTAAATATCAGGCGTTCACTTTGATACCAACACGACGGAGCACCACGTCATAGTACAGATAGTTCCAATTTTTTACAAAGAACTTTTTCAAATCGCTGGATTAGAAGGTATTCTGTAATCCCGTGGCCTGCTAGGTCTCTGGACCTAACCCCGTTGTATTTTTTTCTTTAGGGACTGTTAAAAGAAAAGGTTTATCTTCACAGGCCATTCCAAAAAAAAATCACCTGGAAACAGTCATCAAGCACTGTGTAAACGCATATTCTTCATCTAAGGAGTAATATTTCTTCAATAATAGCAATTTTGTTTAAAGTTAGACTTTATATTCTGATAAAACACTTACAATGAATTTATTTTTCAACAATTTATTCAAAATTTCAATATTTAAAATCTATTTGGGGGGTGTACCTGTTGATCGATTATTAATCATTTACAAAAGTTACAAAATAAAGTCATAAAATGTATTCATAAATTACCTCTTTTAGAAAAAATAATTTGTATAATGAACGATTATATAAATTAAAAATCAGTATATCAATACATCAATAATAATGAAATAGAAAAAACATATATGAAATTTGATCTAAATAACAGTTTCCATAAATACAAGAATATATCAACACCTAACTCTTCTAAATGTAAATAGTAATTTCCACACAAAATCTATTCTTTACAGGGTGATTGTTAACTACAATGAGATATCAAATCCACATTCATATTATATCCAAATTTATAAATTATTTTAAAAAAATATTTCTGAAAAACAAATGTGTGATTTAGCCTATTGTTTTATTGTTGCTGTTATGTATTAATCATTTGTTTAAATTTTTTAATTTTTTTTTAATTTAACATAATGTATATTTTCCTAATTTAAATGTATAATAATTATTACACTGTTGATTTATTTCATATACTTTAGGTTAGTATTTATTTATGTTCCCTATAATAAACTTTGTATTTTGTTGAGAATAAAAAAATAAATAATTAAATAAATAACATTTTTTAAAATTGATGAGGTGCACAACATCCCGCAAAGACTTTGCCAAAAAAAATGTGTAGAGAAATGATGATTTTAAAAAGAAAATTGCGAAATTATAGAAAAAAATTAATGAAAACAATATGTTTGTCAAGTTTTATGCTGTGCTGCGTTATCTGTACATGAAAAATACTATGAAATGTTGGATTTGTGTCTGTTAGAAAAAAAAATCACAATAATAATTTTTTCAAATAAAAAAAAACCGCTGCTTTGCATTATTTCATTTCCGTTTCTTGTAAAAACTTTTAGAAAATAAAATTACAATCCTGCGATTTTTTTAAATATTGCTACTATCAAATAAACAATGGTGTTTTATAGAATATATATTATGTTCGCATGTTTAGACAAGTCCAATTTGTTTATATCAAAATTTTCTAAAAATATCTCTGTTTCGTCACTACTCTTCAATAAAGATAGTTTTTCAAAAGGTAACGAAACTCTAAAGCTTAAAATGTTTTGAAAATAACTGTATTTTGAGACGAAAAACAATTTTATATCTAAAATTATCGTTTTTTCTTATTTTGATAAGAGAAACAAGTGACTGAAAAGTTTAGGTTCATTCTGTATAGACAATTCTTATTTAAAGCAAAATTATTTAGTAAATATGACTCGAGACGATTCCTCAAATGCCTTAAAATGTTGAATTCGACATTTGGTATGCAAGAATTTGTCAATTGTTCCTACTACAAGGTAAAATAAATGTTTGATCGAACACATTTGATATAATAAAATTCAGTGAAGAAACATACAGTGGGCTTGGCAAACGAAGACGAATGTGGGATATGCGGTATTTGCCATGCCGTGAATGACCAATGTGCTTAAACGTTCCCACTGGAAGACACAATAACAGACTTTTGTTGCAATTCGTTGATATGAGCATGGGCTATATTATAGCTTTAAAGGTATTCTTTGCATTCTGGTGGTTCTTAAAAATCAGTTTAGTATAAAGTATTACTTACATTTTTTCTTGGTTCCCTCTGATTATAGCATACTGTCTGTAAGTAATGCGACGTTGTTCATCAAATGAGAGCGGCCTATTTGCAGGATGGAACTCGGAATATTTTTTTAATTCATTGTAGACATTATGCTAAAATTACATAATAATTTGTGCATTCTTAGAATAGTCATTTGAATATAAAGGGTAATTATAAGCATACAGTTATTAATAAAGTTTAGATAATGTCAACCAAAAATATTTTGATGTATCATGAATATATTTGTGTTAGTAGGTAATTTTATTAGGAACATTTATTATTTCAAAATTTTAGATCTCACTAAAATCGTTCGATTTCTTATTCTGTTTTGCAGTTTACTATATTAGTAATATGTAGGTTTGTGTTAAATTCAGTTTTGGATTTAGGAGATGATTGTGATGATCTCAAGAGGCATAGGAGACACTAACCACTTATGGCGAAAAAATGACTTATCTAATATTTCATCCAAACTTTAAAAACCTAACAGCGATAGATACCCATGACATGGTAAAACAAATTATTAAAAATTATAATAATATTTCCTTAATTCCCAAGACCTATCTAGGGTTAAGAATACGAGTGAGACCATAGACATAATAAGATAAAGAACTGGGCTTTGCAACGTTTAATTTCAACGCATTTCGAGAGAGATGGAGCTAATTAGGGCGGAAATTTCATTTGTTTGGAGGGAGATGAAACTAATAAAGGCAGAAATGTATCTCTCTCACGCGTTAGCATCAATTCGATACCAACTACATATAGTTTTAAAATTACACCTGGAAACTATAAAATTAATAATGGCCCCCGTCTAGACTTGGCGGTATTTACATTTACAGCTTCTTTGCGTGCTTTGGAAATATTAGCAGTAGAAGTTAAATTAGGGCATATTTCTCTTAAGAGATAGATTCAAAAACAATAAAACTGAAATTCTAGTCCTCTCCAAATAGAAAAAACTTACATCGCGGTCTTGTCAATATTCCCAACCGGAACCTTAAGGCCAAAAAAGCCGAGTGAACTCAAATTCAAGCCAGTTACTCACTATTCAGTTCGATTCGTGGCGTCGGTTCGATTCGTTGACTCATATGAATAAACGAATGTGTGAATATTTCATCCACACTATTCATCAATTTTGATTTAATTCGTTCGCATGAATTTCATGCATTTGAATAATTGATAAAACACAAAAAATAAGAGATTCGATCTGAGCGAATGGTTTGCTGAAGTCAAGGCCTACTTGGTTATTCTTCCAAAAGACGGAATCGCCCAACGAGTCGCATGGACGAACGGGACCCTTCACCCTGTGCGGACGAATCAACGAATGGACGAATGAACGAATAGTAGCAGGCTTTATTCTGGAACATGAGAGTAGTCAGCAGCTGCGTAGCGATCGCCATCGTGACCTTTCGGATTTCCAGTATTTGGACAATTCACTGATAAAGTACGCTGAGTACAAATTAATATTCATATTTAGGTCTTTTTAAACGTAGTATTGTTAAAAATATGTATTTAAAAATTCCATATTTATTTAAATGCACTAATTTTATTAGACATTTGTACAAGGTACTTTCTTAGGTGGCAACTTTGCACGGTTTTTTTGCCAGCTCTCCTGTTGTGGGTAGACAGCTTTAATTTAAAAAACTATCCAATTTGGTCGAGTGGGAGCTGCCGGCGAAACCGGCAAAAATCGCATTGAGTTTTAAATCTATAGATGTTTGTCAATGGTATTACAAAGTGTGAGTTAGAACGATGTTTTTTATTATTATCGTTTATTAAAAATATGTTAAGATCCTCGACGAGAGAAAATAGATTTTTGGCGTTGTCAATTTTCAGAATCGGTTGACATTATCTAAACTTTATTAATTAAGCGGTTTTATTTAAAGTTTTTAAATCAAATAAAGGGGAACATCTTTAAAGTAATTTAGGCTGTATAATATTTAGTTTAAAATTGCTGGACTGGCAAGAAAAATAAACATCTGTTTTTTCGTTACTCTAAATATTTTAATTTTGGGAAAACGGCCCACAAAAATAACTCATCGATATATAAATCAGCTGCTGATTGAACTATAATTCTCGGCCTAAATAATATGTTACCGAGGGATGAACAAAATAAGTGATATTATAACTTCAAACAGTTTTAATCATATCGAATATCTTTTTAAATTTAACCTATCGAACTGATGAGAATTGAATGAGAGATAGTCATGGGTCGGAGTATATGGACAAGATTATGAGAAAAGCTTTCCTATTAGAAATTCATACAACAATTTTTTAGGCGAAGGTTACAAGTAACAATAAGAGAGAATGTCAAGCAATATGAACCAAGAGATATTTATACATACTCCCGATAGCTAGGAGCCAAGACGTTTTAAGGGCAGTCGCAAAACCTAGGATTAACTAAGTATTCACAGGATGAATAATGCGGGTGAACGAGTTGGTTAGCCACAGATCCATGACTCCTACTTTCGTTTATAAACAGCATTTATTTAAGATGCTAACCAAATGGACCTGGAGCAAAACAAGAGAGAGCTGAAGAGGACAGGAAAAAGCCAAGAAGATAATTTCCACCTGATGGTTTGGTCAAGCCCAACAATATTTACAATGGCGTTAAGAAGTCATCAAATTACAAGAGATCTGGCGGGAATTCTCATAGATCAGTTAGGACTTGCCCATTCTTTCCAAGCTGCCAGTCCAAAAAAAAAATTGACCACGTTTTAGGGAGCGCGATAAGAGGTCTCCTCTTGAAAGAACAAATTTAAGTACATCCTTATACGATCTTAGCAGGAACTTGGTTTTGAAGTTAGAAAAAATAATAAAGGAAGAAACTTTGAGTGATCATGGGTTAGTTAAAAGGCACACACACCCGGCGTCAACCTCATGTCACGTTTCTCGCTAATTTTTACTTCACATTTTTTTCTATTCATAGGTCAGCCTCGAGGTCCGCGTACGTAAGTAATAAAATTCTGGAATTCTGGACTTTGGAAATAACGAAAAATCTAATAGAATATCATCATATGCCCGCAATAATATGCCTCCTTAATACAAGGGGGGCTCGGACCCCTGGACCCCCACCAAAATACGTCCATATTAGTATTAAGAGTTTCTGGTTGCATTGTAGACGGTACCCAGGGTTTTTATTATACGAGTACGGAAAAATGTTAAATACAAAAGTTTTAGAGTTTGTCCCGAACCGCCAGAATCAATTAAGAAAGAAAACAAAAGGCTATACAATGATAAAAAATGAACAACTTCGTTATTTCAAATACAAAATCTCGTGTATTTTCCATTATTCTGATAGCTGGTTTTTCCTGCTTCCAAAAATATAAAATTGCCTATATTCCGATATCTAGTTTTCGTAACATTCGAGTTTAAAACTGATAAAATGCGTCCTCCGGTTTCTTTGCATCTACGGCATAGTGTGCTTTGCTTTCAATTATTTTTCAACGATCATGGTTTACCTTTTATAATAGTCTTAACGACCAAGTTTTCGACAACTTAAACATATTGAGCTCTCGTGTTCTAATTTTTCCGTAGATAAAACTTATGATATGTTTAAAAAATAGCATCTACTTTAAACTACCTCAGTTAATAACAAAAATTGATCAAGTTAGTTTGAAAAAATTATATAACATAAATTATATACAGATTTTAAAATTATTCTATATAGATGCCGCCATTATTTAGACAATCTTGTATGTTATTTTTTCAGTTTAGGAGTAACTGCGATCTGGATATGCTTAGCATTTATTTGATTCAAATATCTTACTTCTTCTGTAATTTTAATACTCAATTCATCTAAATTATGTGTTCTATTATGATACATATTATTTTTTAAATACCTCCAAAGAAATAGATCAACTGGGGACAGATCAGGGTTGTTGCTGGCCAACGAATAGGCCCATGTCTCCCTATCCACAAGACAAATTTTTTGTTTAGGAAGTCGGGTACAGGTGCAACATTGTGTACAGGAGTACCACCCTGTTGCCATATTAACTCATTGTATTCTCTTAAAGGAATATCTTCTATATCATTTTCTATTTTATTGTCTAGTAAATCGAGGTATTTCCGTCGAAAAAGAGGAAAAAAGAATAAGGTACCCAGGATTTTGCTCCTCAAAATTTCATACCACACTGGTAATTATTTTCGGTCTTGAATTTTTACAACTTTTTTGAGGATTTCGAGTTGCACAGAAATGTTTTTTTTTGTTATAGGTACATGCAAGCCATCGTAATAGCCACCTCATCAGTAAATAAAATCTTCATCTTCAAAAAATTTGGGTCGTGATTTAGTTTAACAACATTTCTCGATAAAATTCAATCCTCTTATGTTTACTTTCTTCTCTTAGGTTTTGCTGGGTTGGAATTTATATAGTTTGTATTGAAAATACGAAAAAAATTCGTGTATTTTCCACCAAGATTTATCAAATGCTCGTGCCGCATCTGCAATAGACCTTTCCAGGTTTTCTATAAATAAAAAAAAATCCTTTACAAAATAAAAAGTTTTTTAATTATATAACAAATACCTTCGAAATATATTGCATTCTCTCTTAAAACTTCTTAACTATATATAATATTTTTGCTTTATATGGTGCCGCGTTATTTGCAAATTCTCTTATATATGTATTTCTTGCCTCACGTAACTCCTTATTATATTTATAATAGATTTTCACAATATTTAATTTTTCTACTTCGGAGAAACCCATTGTGATAACAAATTTATTATTGTTTGACATATAATGCGGCCATCTATGGAAATTAATTGAAAGCAAAGCACACTATGCCGTATATGTAAAGAACACGGGGGATGCATTTTATCAATTTTAAACTACAGGAAAAAAATTGCTGTCAGAATAATGGAAAATATACAGGATGTTGTAGTTAAAATCACGAAGTTGTCGTTCATTTTTTTGCATTGTAATTGGTTTTGTTTATTAATTGATACTGGCGGTATCAGACCTTAAATTTCTTGTATTTATCATATTTCCGTAACTCATATAATAAAAGCCATAGGCTTCGTTTAACATATAAAAAGAAACTCTGTACGTTTTCCAGTTCCATGTATCCCTTTGATTACTTATTATTTTATGACGAAGTAATAAAGGCTAATATCGATATACGCTACATTTATATTTACGTTTTGAATTTATCCTACAAAAACTTTACATACGGTTCTTTCATAAATTTGATTCTCCACCCATGACTTGTTTCATCTCATTTCAATCCTGCTTTATATTAAATAGTTCCATGGATTGTATGGAAACATTCTTGTATTATAAGATAGAAAAGTAGTATACTACCATAAAACTGCCGCAATACATAAACCAGGACAAAACACCTATAATAAATTCAATACCTATCCTTTAATACTTCATAATAACTGAAAAACAGACCAGTGTGTCGAAGTAGTGACCTTGTTTATATATAGATATCTATAAACAAAGGTAGTGGTAGCTATAAAATCGACTTATCATATTGGGTCAAAAAGAAAGAGAATAAGCTTGCTATGACTGTATGAAAAATTCCCATTTATCAGTAATCGCAAAACAGAGATTTAGTACCCGATAAAAAAAACTAATATGTTTATGTGTTTGTAAACCAACCCTACTACGAATATGTAAAAAATATATGTTTTTGTTGTACAAGTTATAATAGAAGAAATGATAAATGTGTTAATTCAGACTTTAAAAAGACCATTGAAGAAATGGAGTTAAAATATTTTCAGTTTAAGGCTTCGTATAAAACGAAAAATTGCAAAATAAATCAAAATAGTTTACTGACTTAAAAACTGGCATTCAAACGCCGAAAAGCTTATCAAAACAAGTTAATAACTAAACATATTTTTATGACGAACAGCTTGTTAAAAACCGTGTTTTAATTAACACTGTTTGTCTAATTCACAAACTCAAAATGGTGTTAAATCTTGCTACTGCTAGTAAAAATATAAGTGAGGACCCATTGGATTCACAATATAGAAAAATGCGCAAAAGTTTCAATCCCGCACATAAGCAATTTGAAAAGTTATTTAAAAATATAGTATATAATAGAGTCTAGTTTTTTGCAAATAACTCGAAAACCATTACGTTTAAGAATTATAATAATTATATAAAAATTATAATAATGTTGAAAATAGCTATAACCTATTAGTTATTAATTATTCAAGCTAACAAAAAACTAACGATTTTTTTTGTTAGCCTCTATTATTAAGTGTTAGTTTATAATAATTAAAAACATTGCAATGTCATAATCTAAACTAGTATAGTTATGATAACGTCTTTTTAAGTTTAGTGGCCATTGTTCAACAATTATCCGACTTGAAATATAAAAGAAAACTTACTTTTTTTTTAATACTATATTTTACTTGCTTAATTTAAGAAAATTTTTTGCTTAACTACCCCAAGAACTAGACGTTTCAACTGCGAAAGGCACAAATTCAAAACAGTATTTTAGCTCGTCATATTTATGATGTTTTTTTAATTCTCCGCTACGGGCAGCATCACCTGCTCTTTCAGAAGTTTCTTTGGTATTACCTGCTTTTTAGGGAACCAATATTATACCATCCACTTGCTTTCCATCGCTTCGACAAACTCCAGGCGGTTCTAAAACTGTGGAAAATTCCGCAGACCTCTTGATTATGTCGTTGATTAATCTGTGTACTTTTTTTGCAGCTTAGCCCATGTAGGCTATAAATATCTACTGTTTCGCCACAAGTGCAGATATGTCGTTCACCAACAGGCAAACCAACTCTTAAAGCAATGAAAATACGAAAAGATGAATCATCCAAAAAATTCCCTAGAGATGCAGAAGAAGCAGTAATGCTTTCAGGCATTTGAAGAGCAAGAAGACGTGCTCATTTCTTAAAAAATCATTGAAAAAATAATTTTGTTCCGCGGGATATGTTTCCTTTAAATCTCTAGATAAAACTGCTTAGCATCATTAATTAGAATTATTAATAATAGAGATAGAGTTCCGGGAATCCAGATTTTTTATTGGAAATTTCTTCCTTTTTAAGAATCTTTAATCCTTAATTATTTATGAGTTATTTACAAAAACTGTGTGGCTTTGAGACTTTTGCACATTTTTCTAGACGACATTCTGGATTCAATAAGCCCTTAGTTATAATTTTACTAGCAAGAATTAACACTATTTTGAGTTTGTGAGCTAGACTATAGAGACATGTATTTGGGATATATTGCACTAAAATTACAATAAAAACAATTAAATACTTACCGTATATCTTACTTCTTCTTCTCCAAACAAAAAAATTTTCATTTTTTTCCAATCAAATGAGGCCTTTTTCCGATAATTGTCCAAAGGACCTGGTGGGAAATCACTAAGCACTTCCGTCATTATGTCACAAATGCAGTAGATACAACTTAGAAACAGCAAACTCTAAAATATGTCAGTTTATTTTATATCTTTTTTATTAAAATTCAAGATACATTCTAATCGTAGTACAAAGTACAGGCCAAGATATCATTAGAGTATAAGTAGACGACAGACTTAACCTTTACGCGATACGCTTTTTAATCTAATCACTAATCTTTCCTAAACTGATTACTGCATTTGTTCCGGAAATTGTATACCGTTTTGATCGTGTAATTTTACTTTACTTTGAAATTGTTATACATGGATAGTCTCAAATTAGTAATGATAGAAAAGCTATTTTCCTTGTGAAACGGTGGAATTTAAAATAGGTTTTATAGACAGCGATACACTTTTCTGTTATTTAAATGTTTTTTGTTAGCTTTCCAGTTCTAATAAAACCTTCGTATATTCACTATTAATATTTATTAATTAAAAAACCCTTGTACAGTCACTACCAAGTTTTAAATTGATACTGCCGGACTTGCTTTTAACTGCATGGCAGACACAATTAAATTGCTTACAGTGGTCATTTCTGACTCATAAAGAGCGTCATTATTGTAACGATAGTACAATAATGGATATAGGACCTTTTAGAAACTCAACGGTGTCTTTGACATATTATTATATATATAGCCTGTTTTCATATTATCTACAATGGAAATGTTCTCTAATTTTTGAAATATATTTACGTTATACCAAATCACTCATCGGAAAAACAAATGTCGAACACTATATATATATATATATATATATATATATATATATATATATATATATATATATATATATATAACACATCGGAAAAACAAATGTCGAACACTAAATTCGGTTAACATGTTTAACTGGATTGATTCCATTAAATACCTGTGCTGTAATATTAGCACATCTACCATTTTAGATGTAAATAGAGTTATAAATAGTAATGGTGGGAGGGGAAGGTTTAAACAGTCAAACCTCAGGAAAATTAGAAAGAAATACGCTTATCTCAAATTATTTTTAGGGTTTCGGAGTGGTCTAGAGTCCAAGGACTCCTCTCTGGCTACGTGCCTGTAAGGAGGTAATTGGGGGAAATGAAAGCCAGGTCAAAATCGTAAGGGATTGGCCAATACCCATAGACAAGCATGAACTACGAAGATTTTTAGGATTATGCTCATATTACGGACGGTTTGTAGAGGATTTCGCAACCATTTCAGCTCCTTTACATAAATCAGCTGAAGAAAAAAACTGCATAACAGAACTTCAGAATATGACTTTGCGTTTAGAAGATGAAATCTATTGTACTTCAGCACACATTCCGAAGATATATTTTAACTAGGTAGTACACCCCTGTACTGTTAACCATGCACAAGTCCAGAAACAAAGACAAAAAATTAGGCAGAATATAGGTATCGTCAGGGTTGTTCCAAAGCGTACTTTTGTACCAAATTTGGCACACTTGGAAAATGTTTGGCACCATGGTACCCCTTTCAACTTTTTGGCACAATTTACTTTATTAACTAAATTAATTTACTTGAAAGTATCACAATATCATAAAAAAATAAAATGATATACGAAATGTAACGACACATCTAATAAATATAATAATAAGCCTTTTAAATCACCTTTTTGTGTTACAAGTCATAACATAGTAGGGGTTTTTACGAAATAGAAATAGGCGCATGGCTTCATAGAGAAAGACACAGCTTTAATCTCGTGTGATTGGGAATATATTAAATGAAATTGTTTGTTTTCTCTCTCTGTCGCTAAAACCCCGGCCCGTTCAATGACTGATCCATATCATTCTTGCCCCGTCTATCCAGGTTAGTTGCCTATTTGTCTATTTCTATTTAACAGTATTAAAAGCGGAAAGTCTGGTTATTAGTGGCTATTCAGTTAATGATTTGAGTGTCAAGTCGAGTTTGAATAAAGAAAGTGTTTTATTTAAATAATATCGTGAATAGTAGGAGCTGTTAGCAGTGTATTCCTAATCTTTATAAAATTATATCACCACTTGTTCTACGTTATTGTATTGTATGTGAACGGAATAATTCAGTTAAAAGTTGGAACTGTATGAAATCAGTTCATCCATGGAGCCATAAGTACACAATAATGTTATTGTTAGCAGACGTTCGACTTGTTCATGCGGGTGCTTGTAACTTAGATAGGCATGAGCAGGTACATGGTCCTTTTTTAATCTAATCTATAAACAAGGACATGGTTGATGATTATATCTTCTGGTGTAAACTTGGCAGCCAAAAGTTAGCAGCTAAAATGCCGATGGCAGCCGAACAGCCAGTGGTGTCGGATATATTTTGATATTAATAATATTCTGTAAAAGAGTATAATGCATTTTAGTTTTTGAAAATTAGATAATGGAACCTTCCGTTTAATTTTAATATTTTAGTTGATATTAAATAACGGGCCAATACGGTTACTGAACACAGGTTTAAGAAGTTGCTTAAAAATGGGACTTTCTTAGTTGGCAACAATTTTTTCTCAATTTTTCGGACAATATACATAAAATTCAAATACATCCATATTTTTGGATACCAGTTTAATATTTATTTAGTAAATAAGTGCTATAATTGTAGTATTATTTTATTTATATCTGTCGTTTATTTTCATGGGTGACATAATCGTCAAAATACAAAATAGTACGTTGTTAAAAAAGAAACCGCTAACGGCAAACTGAGTATGTATGGGATGTATAACTTTAGTCATATTACTACATACAAATCTAATTTGGTACACTTTTACGGAATTTGGTACAATTCAACATAACCGTTTGATACAAACATTTGAGGCTATGGAACAACCCTGGGTATCGTCTTCTTACCACTGCAAGCTCACTTTTTTTGTGCCTTAATCATGTCAACAAGTCTATTTTTTTTCCTTTGGCGTTTTGAGAAATATAATCTGTGTAGCGTGTAGCAGTGTTAAATATATTTAAAAATAATGGGTAAGCATAAGCATAGACATAACAGATATTCCCGTTTTTCTTATTGTTGTAGAAAGGAAGGATCTTTAGATATTAAAGAAATTCTTCAGAGGTTATGCAGCCTTGAAAATCAAATAAAGGAAGTTAGGATATCAAAATCAATAGAGAGTAATTTGGCTGAACAAAGTCTGAACGTCAAAACGGCATCCACGTCCTCTTTTAAATCAGATAGAACTGTAAATTCGAGCGATAATCAACTATTAACTGGTAAATTTAAGAAGAAATATTCTGACGACCACCGTCTGAACGGCGAATTGGCGTCACAAAAACGTATTCGTTCCTAATCTAGGCAGTCTCATAGTTGCAGTCCACTGGATCGCTTCCATTCTCGTGGCAAATCTAGGCGGGACGCTCCAGATCTACTCTGCACAGGACAGCTGATCGGGATGTGCAATTCAGGCACTGCCCATCTCTTTCTCCCTCATTGGATATGTCGTTAACAGGGCAAGATGACTTATATGATGTAAGTTCTAGGGTAAACTAAGCTCGCGCAGGTGATTGTTTAAAAGAGAAGGGCGTTCAGACAGGGACGCACTCGGAACAAATTAATCAAAATACCGTTTTGTCGGCGGAAATTGAACAAATTTTGGGCGCTGACCCAAATGTTAAATCTGATGACAGGTTTGATGGTGGCTTGGCCTCAAGATGGGCTTATATTTTGGTTCATGGGTTGCCTGAGAGTGAATTAGAAACATTGCTGTTAGCACACCAGGGTCCACGGAATGTAAATTTAATTTCTCCTAAATTCAGAGGCTTTGTTTTGCCTTACCGCACCTCATCAGCAAAAATACCTAATTCGGGATGCTGATTTTTAAAAAATTCAAAACCATTTAGGGGTTGTACAGCGGCGATAGGTAAAGCTATGAATATGATTTTAAGTAATACAGGTGAAGGATTAACAAAAACCGACGGGGAACAAATTTTGTCATTCTTAAGTGATGCTGGACGCGCCTCTACGGGACTTTTTAATAAGATATCCAAAAGTAGACAAAAATGTTGGTACCACTTCTAGATAAAAGTAAAAGACATTTTAATAAATGCTCCTCCAGGTGAATTTCTTTTTGATTTAAATATTGGAGATAAGGCAAAAGAAATAAATGCGTTAGAATCAACGGGCAAAGCTTTAAAAGCTACGTATAGTCCTAATAAGTTTTCAACTTTTAAACGGGCTCCAAATAAAAGTCAACCTAACAGACATTTTCAGAAAGCTAGGACATCTACGTCCCATTCTTTTAACAGTAATCGCCCCACTCATCGTCATCTGAGGGACTCGAGTTACAAGAAGGGGCGCAGCTCAGGAAAGTATGACAACAAACAGAGGAAGCGGTAAACAAGGTAAGAATAAAAAGAGTAGCTGGAAGATTATCTCATTTTTATAAAGAATGGGTCAAAATTACCTCTAATTTCGTAACATTGGGCTTTATTAAAGGTTATAAAATACCTTTTAAGAGAAAAACCTTTTCAAAATAGGTGTCCGTCTAAGCGGCCACACTCCCTAGGTCAAGAAATTGATATGAAGGTTGCCATTCAGGAATTGTTAAAAAAGGGTGCAATTAGAAATTGTAAGCCGATATAAAATCAATTTGGCTCTAGTTATTTCTTGGCTAATAAGCCAAATGGAGATAAACGTTTTATTTTGAATTTAAAACAATTAAACTCTTTTGTCCAGGCGCTAGACTTTGAATTAGAAGACAGTAGAACTGTTCTGAATTTGATTATGAATAATTATTATATGTCAACCATTGACCTAAAAGACGCTTATTTTTTAGTAAAAATTAATAAGCATTATACTAAATATTTAAGTTTTATTTACGATATCCAATTAATGGAATTTACCTGCCTTTGTTTTTGTACACAGGTTTGTTTAAATCTTTTTAAAAAACTAGGTCTATTCATTAATTTAGAGAAAAGTGCGTTGATCCCTTCCCAAAGAAGGAAATTTTTGGGTTTTATTTTTGATAATTCCAAGATGACTATAACTTTGACTTCAGAAAAGAAAATGCGAATTAAAAAACGTATTTTATTTTTTCAACATAATAAAATTCATAAAGTTACAGAATTTGCCAAATGTGTTGGCTTGTTAGTGTCAGCATATCCAGCTGTAAAATATGGCTGGCTGTATCTTAAATCTTTAGAACGAGAAAAATATTATGCCTTATTGCAAAATAAAATGAACTACAATACTAAAATGGTACTATCAAATAAAATTAATGAAGATTTAGAATGGTGGCTAAAAATAATTAAGACTTCATACAATAATATTAAAGAAAAAGACCAATTTCGTTTAGAGCTATTTACAGATGCATGCCGACAGGTTTTGGGTCTAAAAATAAAGGAGCTTCTCACGGTTGGTGGTCTAAACAGGAACAAAAACGACATATTAATTATTTAGAACTAAAAGCCATATCATTAGGATTACATAAATATGTATCAGATTTAAGCAATCATAACATTTTGATTAGAACGAATAATACTACTGCTTTATCTTACGTTAACAAATTGGGAAGTGTAAAATATAAACAACTAGATAGGATTGCTGAAGACATTTGGAAATTTGCCGAAAAAACGTAATTTATGGTTAGTGGCAGCCTATATTAGTTCAGAAGATAATTTTAGAGCAGATAAAGAATCTAGACGTCTTCCGGAAGATACAGAATGGTCTTTAAGTAATTTTGCTTTTAATGAAATAACTCAGGAATTTGGGGTACCGGATGTATTGCCTTCTCAGACAATTTAAATGTCCAAATTATGTCTCTTGGAGGGGGACTAGGGTTCGATTAGTGCAGATGCTTTTACTTTAAACTGGGGCAAGATATATTTCTATGCATTTCCGCCGTTTTCTATTGTGTTACGAACACTACAGAAAATCATTTCTGACCAGGCAGAGGGAATAGTAGTTGCTCCATACTGGCCATCACAGCCCTGGTTCCCCTTATTCCAAAGATTATTTGTTTCAAAATTATTGATTTTTCACCCTCAACCTGATCTTTTAACATCTTCTTTTAGCTGTGCTCATCCACTGTCAAAGAATCTTACCATGGTGGCCGGAATGTTATCAGGGAAGCATTTCGCAAAAGAGGAATCCTAGACTGTGTTATGTTATATGTTCTATAACTCAGTCAGTAAAGTCAAGTTTACAACAATATAATACTTGCCTAAAAACGTGGTGGAATTATTGCAGTTCGAAAAATATGTCACCGTACACGAGCGATGTAGGTATAATATTGGAGTTTTTACAGAGTTTACTAGAACGTGATTATAAATATAGTTCCTTAAATGCATATCGTTCAGCTCTATCCATTATTTCTTCAAAAAATTTGGGAGATGACCCTATTTTGAAACGATTTATGAGTTTCTAAAATAAAATCTTCTGAGCCAAGATATGATTTTGTCTGGGATCCCAGGCCCGTATTAAAATGTTTAGAACAAATATCTACTGACTCTTTAAAAAATGTATTCATGTAATTGATTACTTTGTTGGCTCTTACGACGGGCCAAGGAATTCATACACTTTCCTTGATTAAAATTGAAAATATATCAGTCTTTATCAGGCTTACAAATATTTATTGCTAATAAAACTAAAACCTCACGTCCAGGCAGAGCTCGAGCTTGTTTACAGCTTCCCTTCTTTCAGGTAAACAGTAATATTTGCGTTGCAACAACGCTGAAATTGTATTTAGAATATTCTAAACCTTTGAGAAGAAATGAAGTCAAGCTTTTTATAACCAATAGAAAATCATTCGACGCTGCTTCCAAGGACACGTTAGTGAGATGGTTGAAAAAAACACTACATTTATCGGGGATTGATATAGTTTTTAAGCCACATTCTGTTCGACATGCGTCACCGTCGTTAGCTTTTAATAGAGGGTTATCTGTAAGTCTTATTACGCGAGCAGCAGGCTGCTCGCAAGCCTCTACTTTTGCCAAGTTTACAACATACCATTAGTGGACAATCAATTTTCCTCCACAATTCTCCAATGTTCTAATGGGTTAAACATTTAGTTAAGATGTTGTTATAAGTTAGCTTAGTTTTTAGGGGCATTAATATTGTTAATGATTTATGGAGTCAATTCTGCACTAAAACTGTTTATTATTTGTTTGTAGTTACTACAACAAAATTATTATACTTGCAATTAAGCGAAAATCCAATTGTTTTCCGTTTAATCTCTAAACAACTACCTAGTTAAAATATTTCTTCAGAATGTGTGTTGAAGCACAATTATATGATTAAACGAACTTACCTGTGAAGTTCAATCATAATTGTACGAGGGACACATTCTGAAGATATATTAGATCCCTCCCTCCCATATTTATTTTAGCCCAGTAAACAATTGGATATATCTTTAAACTAAGTGAGCTTGCAGTGATAAGAAGAGCATACCTATATTCTGCCTAGTTTTTTGTCTTTGTCTCTGGACTTGTGCGTGGTTAACAGTACAGGGGTGTACTACCTAGTTAAAATATATCTTCAGAATGTGTGCCTCGTACAATTATGATTGAACTTCACAGGTAAGTTCGTTTAATCAAATAATTATGATGTCCTAATTCTGGTTCTCCCTTGACAACAAGTCCAAAAACTTCAAGAACGTGTTACCGAGTGCTACAGCTATGTGTAATCAAAACCTGAACAGAATCGTTGTATCACAAGAAAAGAATTACTTGCCATCGCAAAAGCCGTTAACTATTTCCACAAATATTTGTATGAACGTAAATTCCTAATTAAAACGAACCATGCTGTATTAAAATGTCTTATGAAAATGAATAATCCAAAAAGGCAGTTAGCTAGAAAAGTTACCACGGTACGAATTTCGTAGTAAAAATCGACGCGGCAGACGACTTAAAAAGGATGATGATTGCTTCCAAAGATGTTATACATGCTCAGCAAATAAAGGCTCTAGGAGAAGATCTCGGGTATCAGTGAAACAAAGTAACCATGGTTTACCATTCCAAAGGATGATAATAGATGTTTGGACCATTTTCAGAGTTTGATTAAAATAGCAAATATATCCTAATTGTCACGGATCACTTTTCTAAATAACCTGACAAATACTGAGCTGAGAAATATTGAAATTGGACACCTTATATATATGTTGATTTTTACTCCTTCACGGATGGAAAAATACAATGTGTTTTCATTCCGGGTGTACATCCGTTCACTACTGTCGTTCTGAAAAGAACAGTTTTGCTGACGTTTCGCCAAAATCACATTTGGCATTTTCGAAGCTTTCTTTCTCGCGTCCGAATAGAGACTGAAGTGTTGGTGACTGCGACGCTTCCTTTTATACCCCCACTCGGGGCCGAAGGTTATATCTGCGCAGGCGTTGATCGTTATTTATGTTTTCCGGATGGTGCTGTTGTTGTTGCGCTAATTGCGCTTGAGTTTTTGCGATTTTAGATTTGTCGATTATTGTCTTCCATACTGTTGGTAGTTTTAATGATTCGTCCCTTTTATTTAAATCACCTTGCTTTTCAATTTCTATGGCTTCTCGGATTATTCTGGTTTTATAATGTTCTATATTGGCAATCTCCCTACACCCATCGAAATTTATTTTATGGCCGGTTTCCTGATGATGTAGGAATAAAGCTGAGGTTGTTTGTTTATTTCTGATGCTGAGTTTATGCTCTTCCACTCTTGCTGATATTCGCCTGTTAGTTTGCCCTACGTACAACTTTTCACAGTCCTGGCACGGAATACTGTACACTCCGTGGTTTTCCAGTTTGATTTTATCTTTTGGGTTTCCGAGTAGTTTACCTATAGTTGTTTGTGGCTTGTGTATTGTTTGTATGTTGTGTTTCCTCAGAATTCTTCCGATTCTGTCTGTTGTGCCTTTTACATATGGTAAGACTACTCGTTGCTTTCCCGGTTCATATTTTTTGTTGTTCGTTGTTCGGGAAACTTGTGCATTAATAGCTTTCTCTATGGTGCGATTTGTGTAGCCATTTTTCTTTAAAGCACTAGATATTACCTTAAGTTCGTTTTGTCTCGTCTGTGTTTCAGTTAGTCGCACGGATCTAGATATTAGAGTATTTGCCACAGCTTGAATTTGTGCTGGGTGATTATGTGATTTTGCATTTAAATATCTGTCTGTATGTGTTGGTTTTCTATACACGGTGTATTCGAAATGTCCGTTATGTAGTTTTGTGACCAAAACATCTAAAAATGGTAGTTTGTTGTTTTCCTCTAACTCTAGAGTAAATTGTATTCTGGGGTGGATTGAATTTACGTGAGTCAGAAATTTTTCGAGCTCTGCATGACCATGTTGCCATATAATAAATATGTCATCCACATAACGAATCCATAATTTGGGTTTTAAACTTGCTTTCTCAAGAGCTTCTTTCTCGAAGTATATCATAAATAAATTCGCGACTACTGGTGATAGCGAGGACCCCATTGGAGCACCATCCATTTGTTTATACATTTGCCCGTTGAAAGAAAAATAAGTATTTTTGAGGCAATGCTCCGAGAGTTCGATTATATGTGCCTGGAAATCCTCGTTCATAGCAATCTTGTCCAATGCTTCGTCGATGGGAATACTGGGATATAACGATTTGACATCTAGGCTTGCTATGATATCGTTTTTTTCAAGGACAATATCTCGTATAATTCGAGTGAAATGCTCCGAGTTTTTTACAAATGAATCAGCTTTTTCTGCAGTTGGTTGCATAATTTCAGAAAGGTATTTCTCCAGTTTTTGTAGCGGCGAATTAACAGCACTAATAATAGGTCTGATAGGCGCCCCTGGTTTGTGTATTTTTGGTAAACCATAGAGTTTTTTTTAGAGTTTAGGACATCTGCTCGACTTTTCCCGTGGTATGATTTTTTGTTGAATTTCGGGGTTTATTGGTGAACTTTTTATTTTATTTTTAGTTGTTTTTTCTAGGTACGTTGTCGGGTCCCTTGGAACAGGCCTATAACAATTGTCTTGTAGGATATCCTGCATTTTTTGTACGTAATCTTGAGTATTTATAACCACAGTTGCGTTTCCTTTATCTGCTGGAAGGATTGTGATGTCTTTATTTTTTCGGAGGTTTATTAGGGCCCTTTGTTTAGTGGCATTTAAGTTTTGTTTTGGTGTTTTGCTTGATCTTAAAATTCTTGCCACCTCTTGTCGAATCTCCTCCGCTTTTGTTTCTTCAGAGGAGTCAAGGACAGCTTCCACTCCAGCTATTATTTCTTCTTTAGGGATTTCCTTAGGAGATATCGCAAAATTAAAACCCTTACTCAGTACGGATTTTTCATTTTCTGAGAGACTGTAGGATGATATATTATGTACTAATTTATCGACGTCTACTGACGATCTTTGTGGCTGACTCGAATCTTCTAAGAAAGTCGAGTCACTAGACGTCGATAAATTAGTACATAATATATCATCCTACAGTCAGAAAGTGAAAAATACACCTAAAGAAGTGGAAGCTGTCCTTGACTCCTCTGAAGTAAGATCAAGCAAAACACCAAAACACATGAACAGCCCTAATAAACAGATAGATAAAGAAAATTAAATGAAAAAAACAACTAAAAATAAAATAAAAAGTTCACCAATAAACCCCGAAATTCAACAAAAAATCATACCACGGGAAAAGTCGAGCAGATGCAGACCTATTGTTAGTGCTGTTAATTCGCCGCTACAAAAACTGGAGAAATACTTTCTGAAATTATGCAATCAGCTGATTCATTTGTAAAAAACTCGGAGCAAATCGTCCTTGAAAAAAACGATATCACAGATGTCAAATCGTTATATCTCAGTATTCCCATCGACGAAGCATTGGACAAGATTGCTATGAACGAGGATTTCCAGGCACATATAATCGAACTCAAAAATACTTATTTTTCTTTCAACGGGCAAATGTATAAACAAATGGATGGTGCTCCAATGGGTTCCTCGCTATCACCTAGTCGCGAATTTATTTATGATATACTTCGAAAGAAAAGCTGAGAAAGCAAGTTTAAAACCCAAATTATGGATTCGTTATGTGGATGACATATTTATTATATGTCAACATGGTCATGCAGAGCTCGAAAAATTTCTGACTCACGACCCCAGAATACAATTTACTCTAGAGTTAGAGGAAAACAACATACTACCATTTTTAGATGTTTTGGTCACAAAACTACATAACGGACATTTCGAATACACCGTGTATAGAAAACCAACACATAAACAGATATTTAAATGCAAAATCACATCATCACCCAGCACAAATTCAAGCTGTGGCAAATACTCTAATATCTAGATCCGTGCGACTAATAGTGCTTTAAAGAAAAATGGCTACAGAAATCGCACCATAGAGAAAGCTATTAATGCACAAGTTTCCCGAACAACGAACAACAAAAAATATGAACCGGGAAAGCAACGAGTAGTCTTACCATATGTAAAAGGCACAACAGACAGAATCGGAAGAATTCTGAGGAAACACAACATACAAACAATACACAAGCCACAAACAACTATAGGTAAACTACTCGGAAACCCAAAAGATAAAATCAAACTGGAAAACCACGGAGTGTACAGTATTCCGTGCCAGGACTGTGAAAAGTTGTACGTAGGGCAAACTAACAGGCGAATATCAGCAAGAGTGGAAGAGCATAAACTCAGCATCAGAAATAAACAAACAACCTCAGCTTTATTCCTCCATCATCGTGAAACCGGCCATAAAATAAATTTCGATGGGTGTAGGGAGATTGCCAATATAGAACATTATAAAACCAGAATAATCCGAGAAGCCATAGAAATTGAAAAGCAAGGTGATTTAAATAAAAGGGACGAATCATTAAAACTACCAACAGTATGGAAGACAATAATCGACAAATCTAAAATCGCAAAAACTCAAGCGCAATTAGCGCAACAACAACAGCACCATCCGGAAAACATAAATAACGACCAACGCCTGCGCAGATATAACCTTCGGCCCCTAGTGGGGGTATAAAAGGAAGCGTCGCAGTCACCAACACTTCAGTCTCTATTCGGACGCGAGAAAGAAAGCTTCGAAAATGCCAAATGTGATTTTGGCGAAACGTCAGCAAAACTGTTCTTTTCAGAACGACAGTAGTGAACGGATGTACACCCGGAATGAAAACACATTATATATATATATATATATATATATATATATATATATATATATATATGTATATATATATATATATACATACATATATATATATATATATATATATATATATATATATATATATATATATATATATATATATATATATATATATAATATCTGAGAAAATTAGAACAGACGTACAATAGGGAACTTAAGAGCCAAAAAACTGCATACGCCATGAGCACGAGAAGAAATATTAATTAAGATTGGGGACAGCAGAATATATTTGTACTTGGTCTAACCAGCACCGTATTCAGGGGTGAGAAGCTAACGTCTTAGATGATTTCATCTACGTCTCGATTTTAGTTTTTTTACTTTTTTAACTAAAAGTTAATAGTACATCTTCAATAATTGTCAAAAAATGCATGGCCCAGAATTTACCTAATAAATATTTACGGAATAATTGAGAATTGCAATCTTAACACAATCCATGTAAAAAATGAAGAAGTGAATATTTATGTGTGTAATAGTTGGATAATTAACGCGATCCTCCAAAGGAGATGGAGATATTTTAATCGCAATTCTAAGCGGTTAGTATAAACAAAACATTATAAATAAGCATATCAGTTGCTAATAAGCGATTTTTTAAGTACATTTGACTGTATATGTGAGCAGAGGTTATATTATTACCTCTAAATAAAGAATACAAATAAATACAGTACAATCTGAAGAAGTTTCTGTATACATTAAATTTAGTATGCGAGGAAAACGAATATTTTCATTCAATTTTAGTTCTCCTCAATATTGCCAGATAGAACACTGACGACATCTTATGCTATAATATAAGTTTTAGGACGCCCTAACAAAAGGCTACCAGTTTTAGCCCATATTTTTTATATTCATTATGTAAGTTTTTATGATTTATACATGAGCGATGGGTTATAGGGGTAAGTTAGATCTAAAAATAGCCATCATTACCACTACATCCAAACTTTTAGGTTATTTATTTTTTGCGTACTGTGCACTGTGCATATCCTCCAGTGAAAGATATGGACACTATATTTGTTTAAGAGGGTATCGAAGAGAATTTATAATCTTGATTCTTCTGTGGAAAATAAATTACGTGATATCTGCAATACGGTAGGTCGATGTGGGTCACCGACAGACAACTTATATAAGCTATATAGCGAACGAGCCATATGCTTAGCTAAATAAAAAAAGATGGCGGTTGATCCTGAAAAACTAATTTTTGAATTATATAAAAACTGTTGTTTTTTTTTAAATAAAAGTTGTCCACAGTTTTTCAATAAGCAAAAAGAAACACAATTGAATGTAAAAAAAACATTATACTTTCGGATAATCCAAAGGAAAAAACATGTTATACTCATTATATTTTTTGTCGGTATATAAGACAATAATTAAAATGTGTGCGTTTTAGAGTTAATCCGGTATTCTCTGATGAAGCTGGCCGTTTGAGCATAATAAAATTCCTATTTGTTAGAGACTACTTGTGCTTCAAAAGCTATAGTAAAAGCTTGTTTATGGTCTATGTATTTTATATTCTAATGATGTTGCCCGTTGCGTCTGTATGTGCAATCCGGAATGCCAATTAACTTGAATCATGCTGCTTGTTTATCTATTAGCCATTCGCAGTACTTTCTCAGGCACTTTTACAAGACACAACTTGCCTCGTTTTTTGTATTCGAACATTAATCCATTATTATGCTCACCCTTAGTAATGAATTGAAATATTAAAAGTCACTTTTTCAAATACTTATATATTGTTCCGATTTTCCTAAAATTTTTAATTTAATTCAGAATAGACTCAATACCTTGTTTAGGACAAATAAAATAGCAATATTGTTTTTAAGAGTATTTGACCTTAAAATTATAAGAATTCGGTTCTTTAATAAATAGACTATATATCTCACTATAAATCCATCTTAAAAACTGTTTGAGATTTATAATTTTCCCGTGAACTTAAAATAAACAAATATACGACTTCCAAATGGATGGATGTTTAGTTTACGTTCCATAAAACCTTTTGTTGTGTGTCTTTACAATGTGTGTATTTCTTAAACCATATGTTTATCTAGACATCCTAATCCCATAGCAATAATACACTTATTTTAAGTTTGTTTACAAGGCGATTATCTCTTGCAATGTATTTTTATATAGACGACCTATGATTCATAATTAATTTAAAAATTTCCTTCAAGAGGCATTTATGTGCAAAATTGGAAAATTGTTTCGCCTTTTCCTATTGAGCCCATATTGGACAATGATTTGTTACTACTATATACGGGAAAATAAAATTAGTAGATTTGGTTAAAGGTTTTTGCGTAAACGCTATATTTACTTGTGAATTGCATAAAGCAATATACGGGCCCTGATCTAATCTATATATTTAAAACACTAAGCCACATTTTTCAGCAAGTTCGTGAAACAGTTGTAGGTACTGCCCCGATTTGTATGACTAAATTCATACAGGGTGTTAATCACGAATCTGCTCAAACCGCTGCACTTTGGCAAACAGGTTGATAGTGGGATGTAGAAGTTCGATAAGACGGGATTTTTCACCGCCCCTTACATATTAGATTTTTTTTAAATCGGTTGGTTTTTTGAAAAAACGCTTAAACTCGTGTATTTTATTTGATTATTTTACGTATTTTAAAATTTTCTTAGAAAATTATACAGGGTGTTTCAAAAAATCGGGTCACCGATTGACCAAAAGCTGAATTTTGGCATACAGGTTGACTGCAGGATTTGGAGGTTCGTAAAAGAAAACATTTTTCAAAAATCAAATTTCAAGAGGATGAAACCGCCCCTTAAATATTACAAATTTTTTATTTAAAAAACCGTTTTTCAAAAAACATTTGAACAGGTATATTTTATTTTATTTTTTAAATATTTGTTACAAAAAACCCCTGTTGACAAAAACTGAAAGAAAATGCAACAAAAAACATGGTTTATAAAAGGTATTTAAAATAAGGCGATTTAATCCATCCCACATGCGAACGAAGTCGCGGGTACTCGCTAATTAATATTTAAAACAATACGATGATTAAGACTAAATACATGTTTGAAATTGTTTGTAAATATAGGCAATTTTAATATAATTTTATTTTTTTTGTGTGGCTCCATAATTATTTTAAATATATGTATTTGTCACTATTTAAGTTTTTGAATCATCTAATCAAATTAGTGTCACTTTCATTATTGTTGAAAATTTTTCAAGGTTACTAGATATTTGAATAGGTACCTATACCACTCATTTCAAATACTTTCCTTTAGAACTCCAAGTGCTAGTATTTCAAAAATCAAAAACTTAGTTTAGATAAAACAAAAATCCCATATAGGTACCCGAAATAAAAGCTCTAGAGAGGTAGGGAGAATAGAGTATGTTATATTTTCAATATTATTAAAAGACTGCATCATTCGATTTCCAATAAATCGATATATGACACTCACAACAGTAGGGTGAGAGACCAAAGTCTTGGGTGTTTTCAAAGATGGTTTAATCCATGTCTTTTCCATTTTTGTTTTTTACGTTTTCAATATTTTTTATAACTTGATAGCTATAAAAAAGTAACCAACTATAGACAGTTTGATCTTCAGTAAGTGTCAAACAACACATGGATCAGAATTTACCAAAATAATATTCTTACGCAATAATTTTTCGTGAATCGATGTTCAACCATTCCTCAAAATTCAGGGTTGCCATCTGTATAACTGCAACTGCTGGCACAAATTTTGTTCATACCAGGGGCGTGCGGTGAAATTTTAAGAAAGGGAAGCAATTTTTAGAAATTTACCTATTTGTAATGTAATTCGATTCTTCGATCATTTTTTGCAAATTCGTCAATGACGTCATCATAAAAACGTCCATGCTCCGACATATTTTGGAGAAGTTTATTTTCAATGGACAACAGCGATGTATGCGAAAGTCTCTCCTGCTCCGTTGAATTTCTCACGAAATTTTTTATACCTTTAAGTGTTGAAAAATTGCGTTCTACTGATGAACTTGTGGCAGGTATTGTCAATACCAATTCACACAATTTCGACACTTCGGTGTAGGCATCTTCCAGCTCCTTGTCTTTTACAAATTGCATTAGTTTCTTAGCGCTAATTTTTGCGCTAATGTCATCAGTTTCGTAAATCACATTTAGTTCAGATTGCAGTGACACAAGCATATTCTGGCAAAGTTTTTCCTTTAAATGCATCAAAATTGCAGAGCCCGAGGAATTTAAAATCATTTAAAACCTTAAAGAGGTGCCTTTCTGATGTTTGAACATCTCCCACCCTGTCTGTTCGAAGACGCTTGGCTTGTGGCTCTACATTTAACGTCATCGTTTTCTCCTAAAATAGGTCAAAGACATCTCTTTTTTGGCTTAACATGGACTTAAAATCACCCACTTTTTTTAGGCAAAAAGCAATATATAAAACATTGTCCGAGAATGGAAATATTTCTGAAAATATGTTCAACAAATAATTAAAATTAAAATCTCGTTTCAGACAGTCCAAAAACCACCTCGAACTATTTATTGCTTCTGAGTCCCACGTTTCATTATTTTCTATTATATTCTCAAATAGTTCAATCAGTGATTCACGATTTTCAGATACTGTTAACACAAGTCTTCCATTATAGTTCCACAGTAGGAGCTACTTTGGGCAATCGTTTGTGAACGTTTTGTTAACTTGGAAAAAAAAGCAGCCATGCCACTTAAAATAACGAAAAATACTTTACACTCTTTAATGTGATTGATAGACTGGGATAAAACTAAATTTAATTTATGAGCAAAAGAATGGACAAACACAGCACTTGGGAAAGTTTCTCGAACTTTAGCTTGCAGACCCCCTAATTGTCCTGCCATCACTGCAGCTCCATCATAGCTTTGAGCAACTAATTTTTTCTCCCCATTAATTTCTTTAGTAACGTTATAAATTACGGTATATAATGCATCTGCTGTATGATTTTCGGACACATTCTTAAAACCTAAAAGTCGCTCTTGAATACTTCCTTCTGTTTTAACGTAGCGTATTACTATAGATAATAATTAGTGGTATCAGTTGTTTCGTCCAGAACAATAGCAATGAACCGCGCCTCGCCAATCTCTTGCTTAATTCTTTTTAGAATAATGGTTGCAACAGCGGAAATTAAATCATTCTGGATTCGACGTTCCGCGAAAAACGCTAGACTGTTCTAAATGATTTTTTAAACAATCATCATATTTAGCCATTAAACTAAGTAAATCTTGACAATTTCCTCTATTTGAATAAACCCTTGTTTCGTCATGACCTCTAAATCCCAAATCGTGCTGTCCGAGAAAACAAGCAACATCGATAAGCCTTCTTAATATTTGCCTATTTTTATAGACTAGTTCACTGTGTTGGCGGTGACTAATTTAAATTGTTCGTATTGTTTTTCCGGATAAAAATGTCTAATACAGTTTTTCATTTTTATGGTTAAATTTTTCATAGGCGGTTTTGCCCTTCCTTTGGAAATTATTAAAGTTGACGGTATTTGCATATCCACGTCCGTATTATTGTCTTCCATATCGCACCATGCACGACGCGACGTACGTATCACACAACACACGGATAGCCGTTCAAACAAAGAACCTACTCCAACGATAGCTTCCGCCCCCTGTTAAAGCACGCGATTGAAATGCAAAAATTGCAAACAACCGGTGGAAAGTTCCATAACCTCTGGCTCGATTCACAGGAAATCAATCATACAGGACTTGGCTGTAGAGCGGCCCGCATATGTTCTAATCGATTTTCTATTGTGGCTGGGTCGGAGTCAAGGCCGCATTTATTATGGGCTTGATAATTAAGATAATATTTTAGCATTTTTAATATAAACTAAATTAATGGTTTCCTATTACAAAAATTACATTTTAGAAGATGTTTTGTAATTTTTTTTGGAGAAGCACTGCTTCCCTTGCTTCCATGGACTGCACGCCCCTGGTTCCTACTTAAAAAAGTTCTATTTCTTAATCTCAAACCAAGAATTTCTAATTTTTATTTTAATTTTCACAAAACTTTATATGTTTGGCGTTAGAATTTTTATTTTCCTGATATTACATATAAAACACATATAGAAAAGTTCTTTAGATTTAACTCTATATATTTGTATTTTTTATTCAGAGATAACAATAAAACCTTTGGTCACATAATATACGGTCAAATGTACTTAAAAAAATTATTATAATCATCGGCTGATACATATTTATAATATTTTTGTTTACACAAGCTAATTAGAATTGCGATCAAAATATGTTATTACGCTATCTCCATGTTGTTTGGAGTATCCTGTTAGTAATCCAAATATTACATTGGCTTGGTTTACTTCCTCTGTATTCTGTTAGATGGTTTGTGTTATTTGTGTTAACTTTAGAATATTATCAATTATTTTAAGTACCTAATTAGCTCGCCCATATTATAAAAACATTTCCTCAAGTTCAGTCAGAAGGTTTGTTACGAATGACAGGTTTCTTCATCTGTTTCTCCTCAATATTACCAGATAAAATATTGACATCTACTAGTTTTAGGGCCATAAATTTTTATATTCGTTATGGATGTTTTGATGATTTGTATATGACTGAATTAGACAATATGTTATAGGGGTGTGCTAGATCTTGAAATCCGTTTTTTCTTCTGCACTGCGAATAACATTTAGTAAAAGATATACAACCAACTTTTGTTTAAGAGGATATCCGAGTGAATTAAAAATCTCAATTCTGCTAAGGTACATAAACCACATGATATCAGCAGTAAGGCAATGTGGGTCACCGACAGACATCTTATCTAGCGAAGAGCCAGATGTTCAGCCAAGTACAAAATATGGCAGTTGACCTTAAAAAAACCAACTTTTGTTTAATAAAAAAACCGTTATGATTATTTAAACAAAAGTTGTAGTAAATTTTATTTGGATTTTATAAAGAAATAATGAAAAGGCTACAGTTTACTGATAACTTTTTGAAATAGAGATAAATTAATATAAAAAATATTTTATAATAAATAAAATAAACTAAATATAGAAAATATTGCAAAATAATAAAATGAACATTTTTTACTCACTACATTTTTCTTTGTCGGTCATAAGACGTTGGAAAATAAATGCGTTTTAGAGTGACTCAGATACTCTCTGATGAGGCTACGTGTACTTGTAAAGTTATTGACGTTTGTCTATTTCCCATGTAGATTCTGATCAACTGGTTAGGTTAGGTTATTTTGGTTATTCTCCATAATCTTCCTCAACTATGTGATATAATTCACGCCATCATTTTGAAAGATGTAGTTTGAGCATAATATAACCGTGTTTGTTAAAGATATTACTTTTGCTTCAAAAGCTATTAAAGCTTTTCTATTGACTATGTATTTTATATTCTGATGATGTTGGCCGTTGTGCTTGTATATGCTCGTAGAATCTCTCTAGCAGCTCTGGTTATATCAGTAAACTTGGATCATGCTGCTTGTTTATGTAATAGACATTCGCAATACTTTCTCAGGCATCACTTTTACTTTAAAAGAAACAGCTTGACTCATTTTTTGTTTTTAATATGTCTGCTAATCGGCGCATTATGCACCTCGATTTTCCGATGTATCAATAAAGCGGTTTTTGAAAAAAAAAAACAAATCGTATAGTCCATTGGAATATTAATACATAATATATATATATATATATATATATATATATATATATATATATATATATATATATATATATATATATATATATATATATATATATATATATATATATATATATATATATATATATATATATATATATATATATATATATATATATATATATATATATATATATATATATATATATATATATATATATATATATATATATATATATATATATATATATATATATATATATATATATATATATATATATATATATATATATATATATATATATATATATATATATATATATATATATATATATATATATATATATATATATATATATATATATATATATATATATATATATATATATATATATATATATATATATATATATATATATATATATATATATATATATATATATATATATATATATATATATATATATATAGGAATTTTTCATTTCATTTTTGTTGATGATGGTTTTGAATTTTGTTTTTTAGCTATTTTCTTTAGACATTTCGACCATTTATGGCTGGTCTTCATCAGTATTTTTTTTCTGTCTGTAACAATAGATACTAGAGCTAAAATATTTTCCGTAAAACTATTATATGGCGGGCGAAATTATTTTGTTATTTGGGATTATTTTATATGAATAATTACAAATTTTTAACACTTTGCTTTTAGAGAGCTTAGCATAAGAAGGATTTTTCAGATTTAATATCCTATTTTGGTTTTTATTAGTTATACACAAACACTTTTAAGTGTGCCGTCTTTGAGTGTTTGCGTATAACTAATAAAAACCTAAATAGGATATGAAAAAAAATTCACTTAAAGCAAAGTGTTACAAATTTGTAATTATTCATATAAAATAATCCCAAATAACAAAATAATTTTGCCATTTTAGGAAAAATATTTTAGCTCTATTTTCTATTGTTACACACAGAAAAAATAGATGAAGACCAGCCATAAATGGTCGAAACGTTGAACAAAAAAAAAAAAAAAAAAAAAAAATATATATATATATATATATATATATATATATATATATATATATATATATATATATATATATATATATATATATATATAGATATATATTTAAACCCGGTATATATTAATTGGACTTCTTTCTAGAGTATAGGTTTATTTGCAAAATCAAACAATGAGATTAATGCCTTATATACCACAAAAAAAATAAAGGAATGAGCAATTTTTGAGAAAGCCTACTATGATAAGCGAAACGTCAAATTGTATATATTTATATATATATATATATATATATATATATATATATATATATATATATATATATATATATATATATATATATATATATATATATATATATATATATATATATATATATATATATATATATATATATATATATGTATATATATGTATATATATATATATATATGTATATATATATATATATATATATATATATATATATATATATATATCTATATATATATCAATGTGGTAAGTAGGTTTTAACCTATATGCCGCCAAATGACAGACCGACAGGTGGACCGACGTAATTAACAGAACATATTTATATGACATAGTATTGATAATAATTTACAGTAAGTAAAACAGAGTCAGTAACAAAAAAAAAATTGCAGGTAAAAGCTTGGAAAAGGGCACTAGGATTTATAGGATCTCAATAAGGTATCCATATATATATATATATATATATATATATATATATATATATATATATATATATATATATATATATATATATATATATATATATATTGAGATCCTATAAATCCTAGTGCTCTTTTCCAAGCTTTTACCTGCAAATTTTTTTTGGTTACAGACTCTGTTTTACTTACTGTAAATTATTATTAATACTATGTCATATAAATATGTTCTGTTAATTACGTCGGTCCACCTGTCGGTCTGTCATTTGGCGGCATATAGGTTAAAACCTACCAGATTGACTTCAAATTTTAGTCAAAAGTTATGGGTCACATGACCTGGTAATATTTTGGTAAAAATCCTATATATGGGATTTTATGTATATATATATATATATATATATATATATATATATATATATATATATATATATATATATATATATATATATATATATATATATATATATATATATATATATATATATACATACGAGACCAGTCGCATATGTATTGGACCAAGGGCGTATTTAAAATAATTTTATTTTTGTCACCTAGTATTTACTGCCTGTAATATAGCTTCAACAAATGCAACTACATTTATTTGATAGTATGTGGTATTAATAATTAATTAACAATATCGCATATCTATATCACTACAATAAATACTAGGTAACAAAAACAAATATCTCTAACGTATTTCTTTGGTCCGATATATATGCGACTGAGCTCGGATATATATATATATATATATATATATATATATATATATATATATATATATATATATATATATATATATATATATATATATATATATATTCTAATGCCCTTTTCCAAGCTTGACCTGGAATTTTTTTTTGGTTACAGATTCAGTTTTAATTACTATGAATTATTATCAATACCACGTCATATAAATATTGCATTGCAAATTTTTATAACAGGTATACTCTACATTGAATTAACATTTTAAATAATTGAATACATACATTGGACACCTAAAAAACGATATGTTGTCTATCATTCAACTTTCACAATCATTCACTGAACCAATATTTTCACTAGACGTTTTAGATAAAGCGCAAATCACAATTTTTCATAACACGCCCTATACGTTGGACTGCAAACGAATTTAAACTAGAAACAGGGACACTGAGTACACGTAGAGCAAATAATTTAGACTGGCACCAGTCTAGCGGGTAGACGGGGAGTCGAGAGGTGTATTTTGACGGCCGACCGGAGTGACCCAACTTATATTTAATTCTGTAAACTTTGTCATAAGACTGTAGTTCTTCATTGAGTACAAATCGACTTTATTATCCCACAATAAACCCATCCTATAATCTATTACTTTCATGTGAAATTTTCCCGTGAACTTAAAGTAATTAAAAATACGGCTTTCAAGGGAATGAATGTTTTGTTTACGTACCATAAAAACCTATTATTATGTGTGTTTACAAGGTATTTACTTCTTAAACCTTATGTTTATGTAGACATCCTAAACCCATAACAATAATACGCTAAGTATTTTAAGTTTGTTTACAAGGCGATTATCTCTTAAAATGTGTTCTTATATAGTCAAAATTAATTTGACCTGTTACGCCGTTTTACAAAAATGTCTTTTAAAAACATTTATATAATCGAAAAAAACATAACTATCTACAGCAACGACTTCCACAATGTTTTGATGTTAAAACATGTACCCTAACTATTTATGTTTTTAATTTGTTTGATATCGGTTTACACGTTCTCAAAATATGCATATTTTACGGTTTATACCACATAGAAATATCGAAGAACCCCAACTTATATTTGCATTTAAAAATAATAAATTTTCAATCTGTAGAATATATACAGAAAATATACACCAATCCCTGTAAGCTCATATATATGTATAAAAGACATCCAAGTTAAGGAGAGTCTAAAAGTGATAATAGATGTACGATTTTCCGGTAGTCGCTCGCAGTAATATAAACAGGCCCTTGTGGTAGGGGCGATGAAAAACCCAACTGACAAAAAAAGATGTCTTCGCCTTTGTATTGGTAACGATAACCAGCTATTAAACCGTTTTAAACCGTTTATACAAAAAAATAAAAATTTTTTAACGTTTTTGATTAATAAAGTTAGGTATCTACCTTGAGTTTTTGTTGTTTTATCAATCCTTAAGCAGATCTTTATTACTTCGTAGTTCTGTTAATATTTTACAGGTCCTCTAAGTATAAAATAAACTCGGAAAGTAGAATATCACAAGGATTATCAAAAACTAACGTCTTCCACCGCGTAGATAATCTTAAACTAATTAATATATTCATTTATCGAATTATTAAATAAATTAGTTGAATCAACGAATCGTTCGATTACTTATCTGAATGCAAATTATGTTTATACTTTAACTGATCTGAGTGATCTGACTACCGGGACGATGTTACGTCGCAGTTATATAGAAATTATAACCATTAAAAGAATGGTATTTTTCAACACAACCTGTTCAACAGTTGAAATGGGGCACAGCCTGGTCTATTTTAAGTGGCACCCTTTTACTGAAAGCGATGCTTTGTAAGACATATTTATAAAAACGCAAGAAATCGGCAAGACTTTTTTTCTAGTCTTTGTCGCTTGTTTTTACTAGGTTTTTTTCCTATTCTCGCTGTTCGGCTCTAAAAGCTGGCTACGCCACTGCTCTATACATAGTGAACTCATCATCAATACATTTTTGTTATAATTCTCACTTCAAACACTTCATTTTTTATAATTCTCACTTCAAACTCTTCATTCAGAGTTTAAATTTTGAGTTTAAATTCTGAATTCATTTTTTAAACTCTGAATTGAGACTCTAATCTATTAAATGTAAATTTAATTTTTTTTTTGAAAACGCATTCAAAAATAATCACTGAGGCAAAGAAAACTGGATGAATATTCTGCATTAACACTCAATAAGTAAGTACATGGTTAAAGTTTACTTCATATTTTAATATTTAGACCATTCTGTACAGAGTGGTCTACTTAAGATGCTCCTATACTTTATCTCAATAAATAAGACACTGAGAAAAAAAAGTTAAATACAAAAAGTATTTGACTCTAAGTATATTTTTTATTTATAATATTTTTATGTCTACAGGGTGTTCCATTGTGCCAGGACAGTAACGAACTTTTTTCTTTTTAATGAAATGGTATGAATATTTTTAGAAATTCTAATTCTACGCTTGATTTTGAGTATTTTTTGTCATCATAACATACGAAATTTTGAGTAGTTTTTGAGAAAAATTAACTTTTCAAATTTTTTTCGGAAAAACAGGTTTTTGGAAAAATGTGATTTTTTCACACTTGAAGACTAAAATTGTGAATTTTGGTTATGAATCCAAGGGAGTGGTTAATATTTAATACTCTGACCTATCAAGAGCGCAAATCCATTATACAGGGTGGTCACAAATGACCATCAAAAAAAATGTTTTTGTAACTAAAAAAACTTAATTTTTTTAGATGAAACACCCTGTATTTGGCACTTTTATTGTGTTTAGGATTTAATTCTGCATCATTCCATGTATATAGTTTATAATCCAAAAATTAGTAGTTTAGAAGTTATGACCAATTTTCTATAATAATTCAGGTATTTTTGTTAAAAATCTAACTAAAGCTAAATAATATCCTATTCTAAGTTTTTTTTTAACATTATAATTAAATTTAACATTAAATCAACAAGTAATGCAAAAAAGAAAGTAACTAATTACTTATTACAAAACATTTTCGACATAACCCCCGTCTTTGGCAATACAAGTAGCATACGAAATTTTGAGTAGTTTGTGAGAAAAAATAATTAAAAAATTTTTTTTCGGAAAAACAGGTTTTTGGAAAAATGTGATTTTTTCACACTTGAAGACTAAAATTGTGAATTTTGGTTATGAATCCATGGGAGTGGTTAATATTTAATACTCTGACCTATCAAGAACCAAAATCCATTATACAGGGTGGTCACAAATGACCAAAAAAAAATGTTTTTGCAACTAAAAAAACTTAATTTTTTTAGATGAAACACCCTGTATTTGGCACTTTTATTGTGTTTAGGATTTAATTCTGCATCATTCCATATATATAGTTTATATTCCAAAAATTAGTAGTTTAGAAGTTATGACCAATTTTCTATAATAATTCAGGTATTTTTGTTAAAAATCTAACTAAACCTAAATAAAATTTTATTCTAAGTTTTTTTTAACATTATAATTAAATTTAACATTAAATCAACAAGTAATGCAAGAAAGAAAGTAACTAATTACTTATTACAAAACATTTTCGACATAACCCCCGTCTTTGGCAATACAAGTAGTATAATATTACGGTTACGAAAAACAAAACTAGTAAAATTGTTGCCTGGACACTAATAAATACACAGTTTTTATTTGACATTTAGTTGCCTCTAACTCTTTTTAAAGGAAAAATGGCTTTATACAGTGTCCAATAGCGTTTAAATCTTCATGAATGTTATATAAGAAATAATAAGAGTCCAGCATTAGCCCTGCGGGAGTATCGGTTTTTGTATCCTGCAAGACGGGTACCCACGAAACATATTTTTTCACGAATTGTTCGTGATCTTGAACGTGGAGTGGTAATCAATAAACATAAACGGCGCCCAAAAAAAAATGGTCCTAACAGAAGAAAAGCAATTAGAAATTCTCACGTATTTTGAAGGAAACAACGAAAATTCGCAAAGAGATGCATCCCGAGATCTACCGGGAATTAGTAAGACTAGTGTTCAAAGGACTTTAACTGATAATAACTACCATCCGTTAAAATTTTTACGAGTTCAGGTATTATCCCAACAGGACTTTCAAACAAGGCTTTTTTATTGTTCTCTCATGATGGACCACCATTTTGAAACTGACATTTTAAAAAATATTTTATTTACCGATAAGGCAATTTTCAATAAGGGTGGCATGTTCAACCGAAAAAATACTCATTACTGGTGTAACTCAAATGAACATCGTGTAAAAGAAATAAAAAAACAGGGTCGGAGAAGTTTTTATGTGTGGTGTGGTACTATCCGTGATCGAATAATAGGTCCAGTATTTTATGACTTTGTTCTGAATGGTGAGAGGTATTTAAACTTGTTGGAGAACGAAATATTTCCATTAATTGACAATCTGCCGAACAATATTAAAGAAGGGCTTGTTTATCAACAAGATAGTGCTCCATATCACACTGTCATGCCTGTTAGAAATTGTTTGAATCAACGGTTACCATTTTGGATTGGTCGGTACGGGACCATAGATTGGCCAGCGAGGAGCCCCCACTTAACACCCGTGGATTTTTTTTATGGGCAACCTAAAAAACGAGGTGTAAAAAAATAGGTGTAATACTGTTCAAGATTTAAAAAGAAGAATTAGGCAAGAGATAGAAAGACTTAATGCAACAGACGCGGTTAAAAATGCTATTGCGAGAATTGAAACCATGTTTACTACTTGTATTGCCAAAGACGGGGGTTATGTCGAAAATGTTTTGTAATAAGTAGTTAGTTACTTTCTTTCTTGCATTACTTGTTGATTTAATGTTAAATTTAATTATAATGTTAAAAAAAACTTAGAATAGAATATTGTTTAGGTTTAGTTAGATTTTTAACAAAAATACCCGAATTATTAAAGAAAATTGGTCATAACTTCTAAACTACTAATTTTTGGAATATAAACTATATATATGGAATAATGCAGAATTAAATCCTAAACACAATAAAAGTGCTAAATACAGGGTGTTCCGTTTAAAAAAATTAAGTTTTTTTAGTTACAAAAACATTTTTTTGATGGTCATTTGTGACCACCCTGTATAATGGATTTTCGCTCTTGATAGGTCAGAGTATTAAATAATAACCACTTCCATGGATCCATATCCAAAATTCCCAATTTTAGTCTTCAGGTGTGTAAAAATCACATTTTTCCAAAAACCAGTCAAAATTTCGTATGCTATGATAACAAAAAATACTCAAAATCAAGCGTAGAATTAGAATTTCTAAAAATATTCATATCATTTCATTAAAAAGAAAAAAGTTGGTTACTGTCCTGGCACAATGGAACACCCTGTATACATAAAAATATTATAAATAAAAAATATACTTAGGGTCAAATACTTTATGTATTTAACTTTTTTTCTCAGTGTCTTATTTATTGAGATAAAGTATAGGAGCATCTTAAGTGGACCACCCTGTACATATTCCCAAGTGTCAATATTGCACCTACGAAAATATTTTTTTAAAGTAGAATAATTATTGCTATTACCAAAATTTCATTTTTTCCTTTTTTCGAGGCAAGTTTAATCTTACCCTGTAAGTATTTCTTACGCTTTTATAAAGCAAACTAAAAATCCTTTACCTGGAACTTCCCTCACCCAACTTAGTTCAGTACATAATCATTTAGTAACACATATACTGTCTTTCAAAACATTTTTTATTCGTCGCCATTTAGTTAGATCATATTGGATTCGTACCAAGATTTTTCTAGTTTCACCCTACGCTACACCTGATTTTTTTGATAATTTAAAATAAATTCAATAAGTAGTTTTTTTCATTAACACAAACCGTCATTTTGTTACGTCAAGTTAAATTCGTACCAGTTTATCCCTATATCACATTTAATTTTTCAATTGAATAAGATTTTTTTTAGATAAATTTCTAAAAAATAAAACAATTATTTGGTCGCCGTTTTGTTCTATTTTAAAGGAATAACTTTCCCAGTTTATCTTTTTTAATTAATGCTTGCACAAAAATTTAAAATTAACCTAATAATATTGTGTTTTCAGGCTGATTTTTTAAATATTTTAAAAGTCCGCCATTTTGTTTTGCTATACCAAAATGTGTTAAATGTCTTTAATTTTGCTGTTTATGGTTTAGATTTTTATCACATTCTATACTACTTGCAAGATAATAAATAAACTTAATTTTTCTGTTTTTTTTTCTCATGTCCTAATGATCCGATCAAGTCGTGTAACCATATCATATTGTTTGCAATTTTATTCACTAGAATTTATCTCTTACACCATCAAGATAGCGTCATTAGTTTCGATTTTATAAGCCAAAAACGAAAGAAACCGCGATTTAACGCAAAGTTAAATTGTTCTGGTATAACCTAGATTTGATCTAGGAAGATCACATCAACAAATTATGTTGGCAGTAAACAAGTGAGCAAGCATTGAGTGACTATTAAGGAGAAGTAAATACTGAACTATTTCATGCATCCTGGTCAAAATGCGACATACAAACTAAAAAGTCATTTGGTGCTTATAGACCTGAAGGTTTACGATACCTGTTGGGGATGCTTGGAGGATTTTTGGAAGAATAGTGTGCTCTATGGTAAACAGCTAAAAATATTAAATGATTCGTATCAATAACATCAATATTCTAGAAAGTGAACAATACTGTCAAGGAAATAACTAAAATGTGTCGCTATATCAATAATGTATTTAGAAGACTTTCAAAAATTATTAAATTGTGACTTCAAGATTGGGGAAGGAAACTTATCTATTACTTCCCTCGTAAGCCTCCGGGATGTTTTTAGATCCTTAGGTTTAGTGCCCCTAGATGCCGAAAAACATGTTTTCTCAATTCCGTCGGTCTGTCTGTCAGTCTAAAAATTACTTATGCGAATGACTTCAAATGTTGGTCAAAAATTAAAGGTCATATGAGGATGACCTGGTAGCATTTTGGTTAAAATCCAATATGGCAACAAAATGGCGGCCAAGTGAAATATTAAAAAAAATATTAAAAATAGACAGCTTAATAAAATATTTAAAAATTCAGTCTGAAAAAACTACTTACCCCCGGTTGCACAAAACTTAATTGCCGTTTAGAATATTTAACCGAGCTTTCGAATTTGACAAACTGCTTACAGAAATTTAGGAACTCGCTGTCAAATCTGACATTCCGTTAAACATTTTAATTGAGCTTTCTGCAACCGGCCGGTAATGTATTGATTTGAAATTTAGTGCCATAGCTAATTGTGAGATAGAGAGATGCAACCGGCCGATAATGTATTGATTTGACATTGAGTGCCATAGCTAATTGTGGTATAAAGATTAACTAGTAAAATTGTGGTACTAATTCAAAATACCGGCCAAATAAAATGATTGTAGTCGTGAAAAAATCACTCTCTCAGGTTTTACATATCTTCACGTTTTAGCCTCCCTAGATGCCAAAAAATATGTTTTATCAATTCCGTCAGTCAGTTTGTCGGTCTATCCGTCTGTCTGTCAGTTCGCGGCATATCTTAAAAACTATTTACTATAATGATTTCAAATTTTAGTAAAAAATTAAGGGTCTTATGGGGATGACCTGGTAATATTTTGGTGAAAATCTCCAATATGCTGGAACAAGGTAGCGAGCTAGTGAAACGTTAAAAAATGTATTACTAAAAAACCTAGTTATCCAAATTTTGCATAATAGCAAGTGTTACATAGAAATGAGCTGATAACATTTTGGTATGAATCCAAGAGAGCACAGCATGGGCAGCGGCGGATTGATAAAATATTTAAAAAACAGCCCGAAAAAACTACTTATTAGATTAATTTCAAATTTTGTGGTTATATAGAGATAAGCTGGTTGCGGTACGAATTCAAGATGACGAAAGAAAATGATTCATAGCGATTGAAGTTCTGGGTAAAGGAAATTTACTGTTTTTTTTTCAATTTTAAATGCCGGCAACCTCTACCTCTTCGGGTTCTTAAAATATTTAAAAAATTATCAAATTTTGAGATTGTGAAAATATGCTGTAACTTATTTTATAAACATTTTTAATTTTGTAAATATTTTAAAGCAACTATTCGCCTAAATTTTTGCTGTAAAGTCAGATTTTTATCAGACCTTGTGTACATCATGGTATATCATCAACTTATTTTCTTGAAATACGGACTTTAGTTTTTAATTTTCTTTACAAGCATTCGACTTCTTAAAATCCACCATTCATTTAAAGTGATTAAAATTCTCCAATATGAATTCGACGGAATTTTTGCTATCCATCTCTCCTTCTAGCACGTGTTCTCCTAAAGGAAGATGTTAAATCTACTGCTCAAACTATAAGTGTATTGATTTTTGGAAGTAAAATGCTTCTTGAAAACTAAATAAATATACAGGACACTATTTAAAAAAGAATAAATCGATGATAGGCACGTTTATGATATGTTGGAACACATTGTAGATACATAGATATATAGATAAGATATTAAGGATTTTTAAATTCAAATCTTTTCAAGTTGCCTTGAAACTCATCTTAAAATTTAAAAAAAATATATTCCCTTTGTCTACCAGAATTTCATCACTTTCTGGGAAGCTATGGTTCTGCTACTCAAGAAAGAAGATATTTAAAATAATAAACTTGTGACATGTTAGATCACTATAGGAACAGCACTAGAATTTAAAAATATGAAAATAACGAATGTCACTATATATTGACAAATTCCAAACAGAATTTATTTTTATTGCCTATTTTTAATCGATGTTACTTTTTCTTAAAGACATCAAAAGTAAATTTAATAGTCTTGTCATCTTTCATATATAAAATTATACACTTCTAATTTTAAAAATAGTTTATTATATTTACAAAACAAAAACTCAATGGGTAATTTAAAACCAAACCATTTCAATTCTAAATATTTAAAAAACGTTCGACACCCAAAAAAGTTAAAATGTTCAGTTTGTAAAAAAAATATATTATAAAACTTACCTAGAATCCGTCAACTTATGTATGATAAAGATTTTCACTGCACAAGATCAAAAAACTAAACGTCTAATATCTTCAGTGCAATATCCGTTCGATTTTAAAGCTTCAGTCAGTTTTTCTGCTTCTTCCGGAGTTGAATTTGTATCACATGTTGACAAAGCTCTAAAGACTAATGAATTGATGACAGATTGTTTTTGAGATGGATGATGGTGAGAACTAAAATTAAAATATCTCTTATAGTATGTGCCGATTTCCTGTAAACAGTATGACCTAGGGTGCCATTCTCTTTCTTTTGTACTCATCAAAAAAGGGAATGCCACTATCTGACTCAATTTCTATAGTGAATTTTATATTAGAATGTTGTTGGTTTAGATGATCTAAAAATATACTTAAATTTTCTTGTCCATGGGGCCATATTACAAAAGTATCATTTGCATATCTAAACTAACATTTGCGTTGTAAAGCAGCAGAGCTTAGAGAAGTTTCCTCGAAAACCTCCGTAAAGATGTTGGCTATTACAGGAGATAGCGGAGATCCCATGGAGGCACCGTTTGCTTATAAAAGGTCCAGAGCTGCGAAGGATTTTTATCGTTTCATATCGAACTGAATCTGCCTGTTCTTGTGGTAGTTTTCGGATATTGTCCTCTACATTACAGGACATAATTTTACAATGGTATTCTAGTAGAGGACATAATAGCAAGTGTAGAGGACAGCATTCGAAAACTACCACAAGAACAGTTCGATATGAAACAATAAAAATTTTGTACAGCTCCAAACCCCAAATTCCAATTTGTCAGCCAGAGAAAGAACAGCTATAAAGCTCCTTAATGACAAAGAAGATGTTAAAATTCTATCTGCAAATAAAGGAAATGCAACGGTGGTCATGGTACTTCAAGATGACAGTATATGGCGAATACGAACGGATCTAACTAAGAAAATTGAAAGGAAAATTTGCAGCCTGATTAATGTCTTGGATTTGCCAGATCTAGCGAAGAAGAAGCTGAAACCAAGCGGTTCGAAGATTCCTCGATTTTACGGACTTCCAAAAATACATAAAGCTAATTTACCGTTACGTCCCATCGTCAGTGCAATAGGTTCCCCACCTTACGAAATAGATAAATATTTAGCCAATATTTTAAACCCCTCTACAGGATGCTCTGATTCTTATATCAAAAACTCTAAATATTTCGTAGAAAAGCTTAAATATTTTATTTTAGATCTCGGTGATGTTTTAGTTTTAATGTTGAATCTGTGTATACGAATGTGCCTATTGACGATTCAGTTTTTATAATTTTTGACATATTTCAACATCACAACGAAAATGCTTAGCGTCTACATATTTCATTTTATAAGAGACCTTTCATGAGCAAACTTCAGAACTATCTCCTGTGGAAGCCAACATTTTTATGGAGGCTTTCGAGGAAACTACTTTAAGCTCTGCTTGTATACAAGTTAAATGTTGATTTAGATATGTAAATGATACTTTTGTAATATGGCCTCATGGACAAGAAAATTTAAGTATATTTTTAGATCATCCAATCCAACAACAATCTAATATAAAATTCGCTATGGAAATTGACTCAGATAGTGGTATTCCCTTCCTTGATGAGTACAAAAGAAAGATAACGACACCCTAGGTGATACCGTTTACAGGAAATCGGCACATACTATAATAGATATTTTAATTTTAGTTCTCACCATCATCCATCTCAAAAAGAGTCTGTCATCAATTCATTAGTCTTTAAGGCTTTGTTAACATGTGATACAAATTCAATTCTGGAAAAAACAGAAAAATTGACTAAAGCTTTAAAATCAAACAATCCAACGGATATTGCTTTAAAGATATTAGACACGTTCACTTTTTGATCTTGTGCAGTAAAGATCCCTGAAGATGCTTCGTGCAGTCGCAGCCGAAACGTCGAAAAGAAATTTCAATTTGAAATGGACTAAACCGAAGAACCCTGATTTCTTATTTGGCAAGTGTTTGACAGAATTCCTCATGGAAAAGTATTTAGGGTTTCTAGAGATAAATGAACTTAAGTCTTTATTGTATTAAAGCACAAGAAGTATTTCGAAATCTTTATCATACATAAGCTGACGGATTCTAGGTAAGTTTTATAATATTTTTTTTACAAACTGAACATTTTAACTTTTTCTGCGTGTTTTTTATAAATTTAGAATTAAAGGGTTTTCAATTAACCATTGAATTTTTGTTTAGTAAATATAATAAACTATTTTTAAAATTAGAAATGTATACTTTTATATATGAAAGATGACAAGACTATTAAGTAAACCTTCGATGTCTTTAAAAAAAAGTAACATTAGTTAAAATATACTATTAAAATAATTACCGTTTGGAATTTGTCAATATATATGTGATATTCATTATTTTAACATTTTTAAATTCTAGAGCTGTTCTTAAGGTGATCTAACATGCTGCAAGTTAATTATTTTAAATATCTTCTTTCTTGAGTTGAGAACGATTCCTTTCCACAAAGTGATGAAATTCTGGTAGACAAAGAGAATATTTTTTCGATTTTTTTAAAAAGTTTGCCTATAATTGTTATTTTAAGATGAGTTCCACGGCAACTTGAAAAGGTTTGAATTTAAAAATCCTTAATAAACTGTTTTCTTTAATAATTTTTTCTATCTATGTATCTACAATGTGTTCCAACATATCATAAACGTGTCTATTATCGATTTATTCTTTTTTAAATAGTGTCCTGTATATTTACTTAGCTTTCGAGAAGCATTTTACTTCCAAAAATCAATACACTTATAGTTTGAGCAGTAGATTTAACATTTTTTTTAGGAGAACACGTGCTAGAAGGAGATATGTATAGCAAAATTCCGTCGAATTCATATTGGAGAATTTTAATTACTTTAAATGAATGATCGATTTTAAGAAGTCGAATGCTTGTAAAGAAAATTAAAAAATTAAGTTCCCTATTTCAAGAAAATAAGTTGATGATACACCATGATGTACACAACGTCTGATAACAATCTGACTTTACATCAAAATTTTAAAGGAGTGGTTGCTTTAAAATAATTACAAACTTAAAAATGTTTAGAAAATAAAAAAGTTACAGCATATTTTCAGAGTCTCAAAATTTGATAATTTTTTAAATATTTTAAGGACTCGAAGATGTAGGGGTTGTCGGCAAAATTGAAAAAAAAAATCGTTACCCAGAACTTCCCTCGTTATGAATCATTTTGTTTCGTCATCTTGAATTCGAACCGCAACCAGCTTATCTTTATATCACCCTTATTAATGATTGCACAAAATTTGAAATTAATCTAATAAGTAGTTTTTTCAAGCTGATTTTTTAAATATTTTATCAAACCGCCGTTATGCTTTGCTCTCTTGCATTTATACCAAAATGTTATCAGCTCATTTCTATGTAACACTTGCTATTATGCAAAATTTGGATAATTTTTTAAGATATGCCGCGAATTGACAAACAGACGGACAGACCGACAAACGGACCGACGGAATTGATAAAACATATTTTTTGGCATCTAGGGACGCTAAAACGTAAAGATATGTAAAACCTGAGAGAGTGATTTTTTCACGACTACCAACATTTTATTTGGCCGGTATCTTGAATTAGTACCACAATTTTACTAGTTAATCTTTATACCACAATTAGCTATGGCACTCAATGTCAAATTAATACATTATCGGCCGGTTGCAGAAAGCTTAATTAAAGTTTGAAATGTTTAACGGAATGTCAGATTTGCAAGCGAGCTCCTAGATTTCTGTAAGCAGTTGTCAAATTCGAAAGCGCGGTTAAATATTCTAAACAACAATTAAGTTTTGTGTAACCGGGGTAAATAGTTTTTTCGGACTGAATTTTTAGTCTTTAGTTGATACAAATTAAATTCCGGAAGAAACAGAAAAACTGACTGAAGCTTTATAATCAAACGGATATTGCACTCAAGATATTAGACGTTCGATTAGGTATTATAATAATCCCAGACCTAAACCTGTATTGGATACCTAACTGTTAAGTAGTGCAGTTTTATCTTTTATTCAAGGTACAATCATTAGAACACACAAAAATATTGGGCAATGCTTAAGGACATCAAAATATGTAATTCCTTTGAGATCAGAAAGAGTTTATAAAATTCCTTGCTTCTGGGGTAACGTGTATAAAGGTGAAGCTGGACGGTCTGTGTCTACTAGACTTAAGGAACATGAAGAAAGTATAAGTAAAAAACAAATTGTTCAATCCGCTGTCGCTGAACACCAGCACACAACAGGACACATGATTAATGTACAAGATGCTAAGGTTCTTGCATCAGTCTTTGGTTATTACAAGCGAAAAATTAGAGAATCAATTAAATTGTCAGACACTCTAAAAATTTCAATAGAGACGCGGGCTATGTGCTAGATCATGCGGGGAAACCAATCATCACAGTCGATGGGCACAGGTTGGGTATAAATTGATCTTGTGCAGTGAAGATCCCTGAAAATGCCTCGTGCAATTGCAGGCGAAACGTCGGAAAGTAGTATCAATTTGACACGGTCCAAACCATAGAACCATGTTTATTTAATTGACTCCAGCCGTGAAAGCTTCCGTACCTGTTAAATAATTCCTCCGAAACAAATTTGCCATACATTTTACATTTTTTGAAAAATCTAAAGGATGAAAAATTATGCAACTGACAAATTAAATAAGATTTGTTTACATTCGTTAAAAAGTATGTTCAATATTGCATATACATACCCAAGGTGTTATTGCTCAATATTTAAACTCATACACCCCTATTCACTAAAGAGGTTTAAATTTAGATCAGGTCTAACTTGACAGTTATAGGTTTAAGATGACATTTTTAACAATTGAACAAATAATTTTTCTAAATATCATAATAACAAAATGGCAGTGACATAAGCGAAACATAACTGGCGAACTAAGAGTTTTAAATACCATGGCAACTAGACCTGGTCTAACTCTTAAACCTTTTCAGTGAATACGGCGGTAATAGTTACACAGTTTAGGAGGCTGTCACAGGAATAATATACCTGTGTACTTTTTTCTCAGTAATAGTATCTCTCAAGAGGCTATTTAAGAATGCATAGAATGCTCAAAATTTGGCAAAAAAATGATTTTTGGCCAATATTTTCTAAACTACCTCAGAGAGAGCAAAATTAAAAAATGTGGGACACATTCTAACCTAAAAAGAAGTAAGTTTTTGCAAAAATTGAGCGTGTAAAATTTTTTTTTTGTGAGTTTATGTTATGTTACGTAACCATGGACGTTTTCTTCCTAACTCACTTTGAATTATTAAAAAAAACAATATTTTTTACTGGTATTATTGCAAAATTTGCCTTGTAACGTTTTTTTTTTAATAATTTTTCTCTTGGTCCAAAAAGAGGGATGAGAAAAATCAATGAAGTCTTTAAATTAAAAAAAGACTATTACAACTTTTTTATAGGTAATGATCTACCCTGCGTTTTTTAATTAAACCATTTTATTCTATCTGCAAATATTGTACAAAAATCGCTTTTTTCGCCTTTTTTGTGAATGTGAGTGAGCACTCCGCACATTCTTGAACAGTCCTTCAAGATGTACCATTTGCAAAAAAATATGCACTTTAGTATTTGCCATGTTCCCAACCTCCTGATTTCTGAACTAATATATTAATCTTGCAAAACATCAATATAGATGTGTAACAAATTTAGCTTAATTATAGGGATGCTAATAATACATAATTACTGGTCCTGTATAATTGTCTGCTAATTACGGATAATATGAAAAATTATTGAAAAACTGCACACATTGACCTTAGATGTTTCGCAGTCAAAAAAAATTAATAGCACTAGAAAAACATCCTACACTTTTACTTATTTACAATTTCGTCACATTTACGAATTGACGTCTTTTTGAAATGGGTAATTTTAATTTCACCATATTTTAAAGCTTGTTAATATTAAAAAAGATGTTTTAAAATACGTGCTATCTCGATCCTCTTTCAATTTTTTTTTTTGGAAATGTTTCCCAGCCGCCATTTTAAAATTTTTGATCACGAAATATATACAAAACAATTAATTAGGCCTGTCGAGTTTAAAATTTTATTTTGATTGACTCAAAAGATAAAGGAGAATGGGGGCAGGGGGCACTTAAGATCCGGGCGGTATAGGGATATGAAGTTGAACTTTATTGAATCTCAAATATGGTATCGACGTTTTCCTTCTCTTGCAGTATATAAAAAATTCAGTCTAGAAAACAATCTACAAGAGTTCTTGCTAAAAAGGATAGTGCTATTGCCAACGACATACGTGGAAACCTGGAACTACCTACATTTCAACCAACAGGCATACAACAGAAAATAATGGGTGTGTTTACAGAAATTGAAGGTAGGTACTTTTAGCCAAATTACTTCGTCAGTCGGTGATGTTACAAATTGCGGAAAAAAATGTATAAGAAATACCTAGAGCAATGATTACAAGAGGCTGTCCGCAGGAAGTGCCTTATACCTTTCCTATGGAACGAAGCCATTGACAGCTTTTTGCTGCATTTTCGAACAATGGAAAAATGGTGAAGAGACCGCACTATGTCAGTCAACCCTAAAAATACAGAGATTGCCCTTTTTACTAGGGAAAGATACACAGAACCAATGAGGGCACCTATTCTCCCAAAACTATTAACTCAGAATATTTACTTGCAAAAAAAAAACTAAAAAGGTATACATTTCATGTGATACATGATTGATGAAACCTAATTGTTAAGGCATACTGCTATGATTGTCGTTTGGTGATCGAAGTGCCATTTTTCAGCAAATCTTAATTTTAGCGAAATTTACAGGGAATAAGGGAATTTATAAAAAGCTCTTCCTAGCAACATGAGGGGACAGCATTCTTTTAAAGTTTACTTAGATAACGCAATAAAATTCACACATCCGATGAATATGAGATCGCTGTTAAAGAACACAATGGATAAAATTATAACAATACGCCACACGTTGTACTCCCAAATGCTTCTCAAACTAATAGTTTTGATTTTCTTGAGCTGCAGGACACCCTCAGTGCAAAGCTTACAAAGTACCTGACGAATAGCCCTAGGCGATGTACTATGAATGTGGGTAAAAGATAGTCAAATTACAATCAAAATTTGATATTTGAATTCGGCTTGTAGATTTATTCTACGTGTTTAAAGTGTTCTTTAGAAACTATATTATCCGGAGAGCGTAGCACTTTTAAGCTAAGTGGTAATATGATTACAGAACTATTAGGTATATACTGTTAAAGAGCTTGTATAGTGAGCTATTAAAGTAGTTAAAAAATCGGTATGTTTCTTTTACCCGACACTTCCCTCGTTATGAATGTTTTCCATTATTAGGAATAGCGAAGTAAGACCCAATTTAGTTCCATACATAGTAATTTAGTAACACATATACTATCTTTTCAAACATTTTTATTAGGTGCCATTTTGCTCCAACATATTGTATTCCTACCAATACTTTACCAGATTATCTCTAAAACACACTTAATGCTTGCACAAAATTTAAAATTAATCTAATAAATAGTTTTTTAGGCAGATTTTTTTGTATATTTTATTAGGCTGCGATTTTGTTTTATTATTTTATATCCATACTAAAATGCTACCAGTTCATGCGTATGTAATACTAGATTTTTGTGCAAAATTTGAGGAAATTGGATAATCAGTTTTTTTAGTAATAATTTTTTTAACGTTTCACTAGATCACCATCTTGCTCCGACATATTGAAATTTTACCAAAATATTACACGGTCATCCTCATATGACCCTTAATTTTTAACATTTGAAGTCACTCTGATGAGTTTTTAAGCTATGTCGCGAACTAACAGACAGACAGACGGACCGACGGAACTGATAAAAATATTTTATCTATCTATCAAGGGACGCTAAAACCTGAAAATATGTAAAACCTCAGAGGGTGATTTTTTCACAATTACAATTACTTTCTTTGGCAGCCATTTTATTCCGCCATCTTCAGTTAGTATCACAGTTTTACTAGTTTATCTCTATACTACAATTAGTTGTGGCACACAATTTGAAATCAGTCCATTAAGTTCTTTCTTCAGGTTGTCGTACAAAAATTTTACTAGTTAACTAAACTACATGCATGATTTTTGTGCAAAATTTGAGTTAAATTGGATAATTAGTATTTTAGTAATATTTTTTTAACATTTGTTTCGCCGTATTGGATTTTTACTAAAATATTACCAGGTCATCCACTAGTAGGTAGGTTTTGACCCTTAATTTTTGGCCAAAATTTGAACATGAACTATTGCTTTACATCCAAACAGTCTAGATCAAAATACAAGAGTTCTAACCACACTACACCACAACTTGTTACGTTCTGGACGCGCGTTTCGCCAATCAAGTTAGCATCATCAGCAGATGATATAAACAGTTTATACAACTAAATACCAATTGTAATCTAGATAAGAATGTTTTTAAATGACACACTTTAGAACTTTTTAAAAATATTTTAATTTATAATTTACACTAATCACACTTCACACTTTTACAATACTACAAATCTTCAGTTTGAGATCGTCTCCAGGTTTGCAGCAAATATCGACTAGACCGGGGGAAGACTAAAGAAAAACTAGGATGATTTTCCCAAAAAATGTTTGACTATTATATTACTACATTTAAAAATTAATTGTTACCTTTTTACATTAAGATAATTGTTAGGAACTTGTGCTCCGTCGTTACCAAAAATCAGATCATAGGTGGTTACGATCTGCGCAGTTTCTCAGCTAAGCAATCTTTTGCAATTATTAATTTTTATCCTTTACTATGTTCTTTTTCACTTTGTGGTACTGATGTGAAAAATTTGCTCAGTTAAGAAAATGCGTAAAGCGTAGCAATCTAATTATAGCAACTCGAGTGGAAACTTTCCTGACTGTTTAATTACCTAATCTTACAAATTAGCTTAAGAGCTGATTTAAGCAACACCAATAAACAGTAAAAATATTTTGCACAATTTTGTAAACTTATTTTTATTATTATGACCTATAGCGAACGTGTCCTCCACTTGTTTTACGTAATATGGTGCAGGTGAAATAAATATTGAAAGCATGTTCCAAATATCTACGATTCAAGAAATTCCATTATCAATTCATATAGTATTCCGGTCTTTACAAGTAAATTGAAAGAAATTTAAAACTCGACCCACAACAGGCATTTAAAAAAAAAATAAGAAAATTCTCAGCTAAAGTGTGCAACTGCTAGTTGCACTTGACCACTTGACGCATAAAAAGAAACAAATGCAGAGTTGCGTGTTGAGTAAATGAGGGATATAGAAGATTCTGTCAATAAGATAGTTCTTTCTGATGCATATCAAAGCCAAAATCAAAATACTTTATGCGAAGATATAGAAATATACCGGATGCTTCATTTTATAATACGACTTCCCAGGATTGTAAAAATATTCTGAAATGTGGCGTCACTAGCAATGGCGCGGCGTCGCGATACTAATAAGAAAAAAACTGTAAGAGTTCTAACTCTTAAATTCAAAAAAGTACGTCTATTTCTTCCATATATTTTTTATCTAACTCATAAATACGTCTATTTTCAGACAGGTGTCATCTATATCTTCTTGTCTATTATACTGGTGTCTCAGATATATAGGATGTTAAGAAAAATAAAGGAGATATCAAAATTTGGTAAAAACTGATTATCCATTTAAGTAAAATGTAATTGAACACGATTACTTATGTAGAAAGAGCACAGGCCAAAAAACACATTATATCGCTATTTAGCAAAAAAATATGTCGCTAATATGTCCTCTTTATGTTTAAAGTCATGTAATTGTCTTACTGTTCTTCACATACACATGTTTCTGTTCTATATAATTACCATTGATGTTAGAAAACTCTATTTTTGAATAAAACATGACATCTTTCAAAAATTGTAGTTGTAAAAATAAACTAGCTAGCCCTGCAGACCTTGTTTTGCCTTTTGCAGTGGAATTATAAGAATATCGGGCCAATGATAAGAAAACCCTATTTTTGAATAAAACATGACATCTGTCAAAAATTGTAGAAACTTTAGGTTTACGAGATATATGGCCGGATGCAGGAAGCTTAATTAAAGTTTAGAATGTTTAACGGAATGTCAAATTTGACAGCGGGTTCCTAGATTTCTGAAAGCCGCTTGTCAAATCCAAAAGCTCGATTAAATATTCTAAACATCTATTAAGTTTTATGCAACCAAGGGATAGCGTTTCTGTTAAAAGAATATTTTTTCTTTTTTTCAGTTCCATAATCATTTTGGGACGTATTTTTTTTTAAATAATAACATAATACATTTTAGAATTTATATTAAGGTATAAGTAGGAAGTTTAATGGCCATTCGGACATAGGTTCAAAAAATCATGGACCATTATACCGACAAGCCTTTAAGCGTTTTCCAGCATTTTCTTAATATATATATATATATATATATATATATATATATATATATATATATATATATATACATGTATATAATATATATATATATATATATATATATATATATATATATATATATGTATATATATATATATATATATATATATATATATATATATATATATATATATATATATATATATATATATATATATATATGATATATATATATATATATATATATATATATATATATATATATATATATATATATATATATATATATATATGTATATACATGTTGAAGTTTCTAAAATTGTTTTACTTCCTTACCCTTCCATACTGATGAAGGCGTCGATTTTTTCTTAACACCTGATAAATACAATTTACTCAATTAACAAGTTGCTTTTTACAAAACTTAATATAAATATGACTTTTTTAGAGCGTTTGCAATTCTTTTATGTGTCTTGGCGTCGCGGAGCCTGTAGTGGTAAGGGCATCGTTTTTAGTTTAAATGCAAATGATTACATTTTAACTGATCAAAATTAACGCTTTTTATCAAATTCTGATATCCCCGTTAATTCCCGAATAAACGGCTGGGAGTTTTAAGTGAAACACCCACGTTTCCAAATCAAATTAATTCATTGTCTGAGTCCGGAAAACAAATATATTTAGCTTTTTTCTCACGTTAGTACCACTAACGTCATCAATAGTCTTATTTCGTATTAGTTCTAATATTGAAAAAAATAATATAATGAAATAATATACATACACATTATTTTACATGTTGAGTGTGTACAAAAATAGAGCAAAAACAAGAACATAAACTGACACTGATGGAGTTCAGTTTAAATTAAAAATAAACTAGCTAGCCCTGCAGACTTTGTTTTGCCTTTTGCAGTTGAATTATAAGAATATCGGGCGCATCCACCACATCGTCCAGAAATTTTATTGAAGAAAAACATATTGGTTTAATAGAAAAAATATACAATAAAGCAATACAAAAAATAGTTTTGAAAGGTCTCGGTAACCAGACAACAAAAAATCATGTACATTGGTACAATATAAGTCTTTCGCCAATTTGCTGAAAGATCTGGCTTAGTGTTGTAAATATATAGAAGATAAATAAAGCCGGTTGTGTACTGAACCGCCGTTCAAAAAGTGTTAATTACCTATTATATTCTGTTACAAGAGGCAATTTTATGTCTTATGACGTCATGTCTTTAAAATAAATAATTAAATCCTTAAATTACTGCTTCATAAGTGTTGCCTAAACTTCTTAACTCACTACCAAGTCACTAGTTCATACATATTAAAAAAGAAGTATATTTTTATTGTCAGTCCACCTGACGATTCTACGTTATGAACAAATTTCTAAAATATTTATTTTTTAAATTTATATGTACAAAAATTAATTATTCTTTTTATTAGAGATTATCTAATTATATTATAAAACCTGTATTCAAAAGTGTTAGAACTTAAAGTGCTCTAAGTTCAAAATGGAATGCATTTAATTTCTTTATTATCTTAGAAACCAGCATAAACTATTACATTTTGCAGAGTTGCTTTCCAATTTTCTCAGAACTGGAAAGTACTGATGTCTTTTATTTTTGAACAAATATTTATTGTTGTTAGTTTTATGTTTTTTATGCTAATCTATATCTTTCTTAACATTTTTTAATAAAGATTCGTCATATATTTATGTTGTAGCTAGAATTCAGGTTCTAAAGTAATAATGTAACATCAGAGTAAAGAAAAAATAAAAGGTCCTTATTGGTAGTTTACATTGCCCCCCCTCTCACTCTGTATGGCAGCTGCGCCACTGATTAAGACCAATGACTAGTGTGTTTTAAGCTTCTGGCTCAAATTTTCAGGCTGCTAATATGTGATTTTACCAATTTCCGAAGGTAACTATTTCGATAATTTATGTTTTCTATCGTCTTGTTATATCAAAGAAATTAGCTTAGTTGATAATCCAAATAGGTATTTAGATCAGGATTGCTTTACAATTATAATTTCAATATTTCATAACTAGAGACAGCCTTGGCTCAGAGGTTGGATTACCCGCCACGGGGTGTAGGTAGAAGTGTAACTTAGAGCGGGCAAAATTTATTTTAGTTAGGGCAAATTTTTGCCTTACTAAATATCTTATATCAGTTTGAAAGTAAAAATAAAGCTTAAAGTTAAAATACTTCAGTACCAAAAAAAGCGATAAAATATGAAATGATTGAAAAAATCAGAATAGACATGCAACAAAATAAGGGTAATATAATTTGGTTGGGTAACAATAGTTGCAAACGTCAGAAACTTCTAAATCTATATTAGTGGGTCTCATCGTTTTCAAAAGCTCAGAAAATTAAATCTGCAAATTTTCGCATGGCTCTTTGAAAATCGGTGAGAGCGACTAATATTTTTGCTATTTTTGTTATCTGTGGGGATTTTGAAAACCCAAATGCATTTTATCATAAAAAATGAGTTTGTGTGCTCTGTTACCTGAAATTTAATACTAGTTTTAATTTATTTTTCTAAACCACTACCAATAAATTTAAGTGTTGATATTAGATTCTATAAACGCATCATCAAATTAAAAAAACTACATGTTTTTAATACAGCTATCGCAACTAAAACAAGCATGTTAATACTACCATATGAATACTTTAAAAACACTAAACTATGGGCGGTTTAATTAAATGGTTTATTGAATATATTTATGGGTAAAGTAAATATCCTGTTAAAACAGGCAACAATTAAAAAATAAAACAAAAAAAAATAAATTTTGGTCCACGTGTCGCAACTTCTTGGTCTTAGTTTTCCATAGACCCATAATGTTCATTATGTCTATTAAACAGCCAAAAGCAGAAAAAGAGCAAATATTCATGTTTTCATTTCATGGACTACCTGTGATTTGGTAATTTGGAGGAATCTAGGGTGTGGCATCTAGAATTAAACAATTTTAAGGCACGCATTTCTTTGCTTGTGTCTTATCTATCTATCTAAAAAATTTAAAGGGGGTTTGGGGGTTAACCGTAGTCTAGAGCCACTTTTATTTAAGCTAAAATAACAAAAGTAATAAAAAATAAGATCTTTTTTTCGTGATTAGTGGTTAAAACCCCCTCCAGAGGCAGTTTTTCTCATAATCAAAATAAAGTAATTATTTTTTTTGGTTGTCCATATTATTTACGCTTAAAAGTTCAGGACGTCCACTTATGTAGAAAACAGAAACGGAAGACTTTTTTTGTTTGCTGGTTGAAATTTTTCATCGTTTTGTCGCTCATAGATTGTTTAAGTTTAAAGAAACCCACCCTCCAAAAGCAATCTCTATATACGCCATTGGATGAAAATGGGCATATATAGGTTCGATGCTTGCCAAAGTTTTCTTGCATATATTTATGTTATAATGATAAATACAATGGTTTGACTTTTATAAAGATGATTTTATAGGTCGGGCAAAATAAATTTGAGGTCAAGCTATGCCCGACTGGCTACGGATGCTACGGTCATGTCATGGGTAGGAGTCCCACCTTGGCCTCATACTACGTATAAAATAGTGGTATAGGGTAGTATAAAATGCAAAGGGAAAATGTAACCGCAGACTATTGTTATTTCGTAGGTCACTTAATAAAAATCAAAGACGGCACCGTAATCCGAGAGTTGACAGCTCCAGGGAGGGGTGCAGTTCGGAGGTGGCAAGCGTGACCGAGGTTCGTGCTTCGGAGGCTACCTTAACAGACTATCAGATATTGACAGATTTAGGTGCCCCATTTTCTGACACAAGCCTAGAAGAGGGTTAAAGAGTACATGGATGTTGTCCATATTTTCACGCAAGCTGTGTTCTTAAGTAATTAATTAATAAAACCTGGCTTTGGAAACCCAAAGTTTGTTTGAAAAAAATCGTTCAATATATCGATTCTTCCTAGCAAGATTGCGTTCTTATTTTAACTATTTAACCACAGGCAATATTTAAGCCTTTGGTTTTCCAAAGCCAAGTTCTAAAAATTAATCATTTAGTGAACAGGCTCTACTTCTGTTAGGGAATTTTCCATATATTATCCCCATGTACTTTTCAGCTCTCTTAGAGGCTTGTATGCAAAAATGGGGTGCCTAAATCTGTCACTATCTGACGGTCTATAAGCTGTAGTCAGAAAATAGATCTTAAGAGATTATATTAAAAAAATTAGTTATAAATTAATTGCCGCCTTTGGGAGAGTTTGTAAACGTGGCTCAAATTTCTCAACTCCGGAAATGTTTGTGTAATAGACGTAATGTTCATGTTTAGTTAAATGCATTTTTTTATCGAAAAGATTGCTTTTTGCAATTTAACCAATGTGTGGAATATTACACAATAAAACAACGTATGTATCGGTAGACATGGAACTGCAAAATAAGCCAGACTCAACACCTTTAGGTATATTTTTTGGAGTCATTTGAAAAATGTCGTACACAGAAATCAGAATGAAAATGCTGAAGAAATTCAAACGAAGGTTAGAATAGAAGTAACAAAATATGCATACTAATGCATGCTAATGCATGCTAATGCAAATAATACTGAAACTATTTAATTATAAACACGCCTCAGAGGCAGAGAAAAATGTATAAAAAGTGCCAGGAATTACATGGTGAACATGTTAAAAATTTCTTTTGGTATTTTTTTTCGAAAGCAATGCCAACATTTTATCTGTTTATTTATTATTGGTGATAATCATTGGTTACTGCTTCTATATATTTTTATGCAAAATAAGCTATAAAAATTATAAATTCACGCTGACTAAAGTAATATTGCCAATCCTTACGTTACCAGAAAATAAATAAATATTTTTTGATATATTTCATATAAAGTTCAGGTGAAATTATTAAAATATAACGTAAAATGTCGAGAATTTGAACACAATTACAAAATAGCTAATATCTGTTTAAACTAAATAAACATTGTTTCCTATGTATTGCGGCTACGACATAAAATGATATAAACAACATTCGTAATACAGGTAAATATTCTTTATTGAAAAATAAAAGAGAATCATTCAACTTCTGTGTGGCGGCAGGTACTTTTAAAGAATATAGTGTAACGTATTTTGCTCTTTCCTTTTTTAATATATTATGTAATTAGTACTTTAGTTAAGTATCACTATTAAAAAATGGATACTCAGATACATAAATATAAAATTAAAACTTAGAATTTTTATAGATTAGTAGTTTTATATTCACATTTCTACAAAGCAAAACTATCCGACATAATAAATAGATTATCTAACTTGGTATAATGCTGAATTTCAAATAGTCCTATTTAAATTGTTGATCAGATGATGATCAGTTTCCATTATAATTTTATAAAATTATAAAAATCTAAATACACAATATTTTGACTGTATATGTTAAGAATACGAACATTTTCTTCTACTCTAAAACTTAATTACAACCAATTAGTAACCTAATTAGACTAATATAATAGTACTATAAATTTATATCTATTATTTCATCAGTAATTTTTCTCTGTCACAAAGACAATAACAATAACAAAGCAAACATTGATATCACTAAATATGGAAATCATTTTGGAACAGTTATCAATCTAAATATTTATTACTTGGGATCAACATTTAGGTAGTATTTTGACAATAAACAGAAGGTAGCAAATGTTAAATTTGTATTTTAAGTCGAAAACTATAAGATTTTCGTATATTAAACATACAATAAAAATGTCTTGGAATTACCGTAGAATTCAAAAATTAAATATAAGATGATCCATTAAAAAAAATGTATCTCTGTGTCATCCTTGTGAGCGCACCCTGTAAAATTCAAAATATTTTCAAAATTTGGAGAATCTTCAACAATATCATAATAAATGCAGTTGACTCACTCTGTGTTTCCTACGACCACTCAACATTTTCAGTAGAATTATTATATTTTATATTCTGGATATTTCAACATTAGTATGGAAAAAATTGTCACACGTTACGTCAGGTGTGACAATGAGACAATATTGTCGTGTTGAGAAGCATTTTTCCTATGAGCGTGTGAGAAGTAAACCTTCCGCATGCATGTTAGTGCGAAACATTAGTTTTTGCCGTACTAGTGCTTGAAAAATACAAATTGATTTTTTTCAGCTGTAGTGTGCCAAAAGAATTAGATATTTTTTTTTCAAAAATTAATAAGAAACCCGCTTAACAGAAAGAAACAATTTCTCATCTAGAGTTGCGCTCATCCCATTATTCATATTATAATTTTGACTTACATCGTATTATAATCTCATATCATTCCAGTTAGCTTAATGCTAAATAACCTTAGTTACAATCGTTTCAACAATAGTGTTCATAATTTCGGTTGCGATGACATCAAAAAGCAATCACAATAATTTATGAGCTTGATATCATTTGTGTAGTTATTTGTTATTTTGTGCTTTTAAAAGATGGTGTCGCCACACAATATGCAAGACATACACGAAGATGTAGTTCCTGGAAGTATTTTGGAAGAAGCTGCAGCAGTCAGCTTACAGGTATTGCCCGAAAAATCCCGCCATAGGTATGAAAAAGAATATAAAGTCTTTACGCAATGGTGAGAGAAGAAACAGGTAAAATCTCGTAAAGAAAAACTATTTTTAGCCTATTGTGGCTAAAACTCTGAAACCTGCAAATCTTCTACGCTATGAACAATATTTTCAATGCTCAAGTGTAGTGGTAATGTAGTAGTGGTATAGGTAAATATTCGAAATTAATAACATTTTTGAAACAGAAAAACGTCCAAAAAAAAATTTATATTTTTTTTTAAATGTGGAAATTGCAAATTTTTTTTCCGAGGCACTTGATGATGCCTATTAGTTGATTAAAGTTGCGACCATTATTGAATAGCAGGTGCATATCGATGCGAAGATCTTACTAAATTACTAAATTAACCATTGATAACATGCAAGACAAAGAGGGTCTCTCTCTAATCATCAAAATTCCTGATACAAAAACTCATATTTCCAGAACATTTGTAATTGGTGAGATGCAGTTCACCTTCAGTTTTATAGGAAATATGTAGCTCTATGTCCTTCGAACACACCGCATCTGCAGCTGATGCAGGACAAAATTAATATCAAGAGGCATGGCGGATGGAAATCCACTACCGTGACAGAAGGTTATTTGGAAGACTCGATAGAGAACAAAAAGCAAATTGCAAATAAAATTTTCAACGAAATTAAAGTTGAAGGTGAAGCTGCTCCACTTCCATTAACAAGTCGTACAACTTATGATAAACAGTGTTTAGAAAAGATATCTCCTTTAAAAGTAAACAATCCTACAAACTGTACATTTAATATAAAATAAGTATTTCCCTCTCCGCGTATTGTAAGCAACCTATTTTGACACTGCTTTGACAGACGTAAGTGAAAGTTACAGGATGTAAGTCAACTTACATCCCTAGGGAAATAATAATCCAACATTATTATAAGTAGCTCTAATTTTTGATTTCATCAACATATTACAAAAATCCGGAAAAAAATCCGGTGATATTAATTGAAATGAATATTAATGGTACAATTATTTCAATTATTCACATTATTAACAAAATTTGGAAACACGTTTTCTCGTTTCTTCTCGATGTGTATTACATTTTCTGACTCCACAGATCCTTCATTTCTAACCAATGTTTCTGTCACTGTTGAAGCACTGCAAGAGACTTCTGGCTGGGTCTTATTGCATAAAATTTTATTCACTACTTTTTTTTTTATTATTGAGGCTCTCAGCTACGTAACTTTCCGCAATAGTAGCGGATTTCCATCCACCATGTCGCTTGATAGCTAGTACATTAACTCCAGTATTTGCTAATAAAGTTACCGACGTTCTTCTAAAAGAGTGTCCAGTATACATTTTGAAGTTCTCAAACTTTAAAAATTTCGCAATTTTACTTGGAATTGACGAAAACGTATTTTTCCCGACAGGCTGGTTTAAGCACTTTTTGATATCGCATAAAGAAGCGCGGATTAACAGTCGTCATGTAGGATCTTGTATCAATGTACTTTTGAATTATTTTGAAATGACAAACCTGAGTGTCGTTACTTTTGTCACTGTAAATGTACGTGACATTTCATTTTTGGAGTCAGGGATGGTCACAATTATGACTTCTTGACTTATTTTAACTTTGTCCATTTTCATTTCACAGAGTTCATTAGAACGGCACACTCCAGCAACTCCCAATACCATTACGACCTTCATCATATATCATTGGGGGCTTCAAGCATGAACTTATTCACATCTTCCCTGTTAAACACATTCGATTTTTTGGGTCTATAGCCATCATTTTTTCTTTTCAAAAATGCTCTAAGTTTTTTATACACATAAATATATATATATATATATATATATATATATATATATATATATATATATATATTCCTCTATAAAAAGGGTGGACTTTAACATCGAATACTCACACCATAAGCTTGATGGAGACTTCAATATAGCACTTTTTTCGTGGAAATACGCCAAAAACAAGGTTTCTGAGACTGCAGGAGCCGTCTTGCTTTGGTACTAATTCTTAAAGGATTTATATCTGCTTCATACCTTTTTTTCGACTTTTCCGGTAGTAGAGATAAACAAGCAATATTCGCTGATTCTTCTATGTCTAAAACATCTATTTTGTCCACACAGAACCAAACAATTTGACTTCTTCAAAGTTTTGAACTGTCAACTAAAATAAAATAAGATCTGCTTATGTTGCTCTGGCAACGGATCACGGCTGCCTTCATAATTTAATGAGAATGCTATCGAATGTAATGGTAATGAAAATCCAAAAATATATCCTGCATTTTCTTGTAAACATACAATACAGGGAGGGGGAAAAATGTTATATACTATATGCGATGTAAGTACATTAACTAGTCTCGAACTTTTTTGCTAGCCCTTGCTCGGGCACAAACTCGTCCTCGATTAGTAAATTTTACTTACATCCCTTATAGTATAAATAACTATTTCAATACACGCGTTGAATTTTTTTTTCTATTGGCCTGTGATATATGGCACTTTCTAGCTCAATTAACAGTGTGTTTTTTTGTTAGTTTCGTAAGTGGTCGTAGGAAAGTTATTGTTTCATACCTTTTAGCAAAGTAATTATTATTATTATTATTTAAATGTTTGCGTAATACACGCCAACACCATATTTTAGTTTTGTAAGTCTTTAGACTTCTATATTCCCAGACCATTTGACAATCTCTAATTTTAGTGCCGCCGAATTTAAAAAATGGAATAAATAAGGAAAGACCTTTTCTCCAACTAAAGAAAAAATTAAATTACACTTAGTAGATGGTTAATTGTGACTTATGTGATATAAGATTTAGTTAGATATATTTTAATATGATAGATTCTTGATTCCAATTTGCATGAAATAAAACTTAAACTTAAAGATTTATATAAATAACTGAATACTTGCTGATCACTATAAAAGTAAAATGTTAGAATAATCTCACTGTGGAAAAAAGTTGAATAAATTAATTTAATATTTGTTGACATAATGGCGACTCTTTTAATTAACATAAAATTGGTTTTATATGGGGGAACGCGAAATTTATATTTTGGAAACAAAAAATTAAATATGATCAATGAGTTTCTTTAACTTTCAAAGCACATCAGTGGTGTATCTACTATTTTGTCTCGGAGGGGTTATCTATCTAAATATTTGTCTTTGACTAACAAAAAGGTTCGTTTTATTTGGTTTGGTTCCGAAATAATAGAAATGGATATTATTTTTATGAATCAGAAAGGTTTTCGTCACTCTGACAAGAAGTATCCAAACAGAATCAACTATAAGTGTGCCAACGATAATCTTGATATATTAATATTATATATTTTGACTGCGGGAGACCGCTTAAGAGAAAGTCCAATTTTTTATATTAATTTATTATTATAAAAAACGGCATCATTAATATAACTATACTTTCCTAGAAAGGGGGTGAGTGAAAAGCCAAGCCTCTTCATAGATTTGTAGTTTAGACGTTATTGTATAAAAAAAACAATTTATTTTCATATTAATTAAAACCACATTTGGTTGTATTAAAGGTTTACTTTTTTTTAATCATTTTCTTCAAAAATTTCGTTCTCCAATTATTCTAAAAATATTTTCTTATTCGTGGGTTAGGAGAAGGCTCAAAAAAACACTGATTAATTCCTGTGCGACGTTTCGTATCTTTATTGATACTTTTTCAAGCATTGGCAACAGAACACAGCGTAAAAATTGAAAAATAATAAATTAACATTAAAAATATACCTGAATTGTTAGTGTCGTTGTGTCCGCACTTTGCCCATAATTTCTAGATGTAAAGGGAAACATTTCACAAGGAAAACACTCACACGCGAGATACAGATCTCTAATCAAAACGTAATAAGGCTACGTGCGGTCAATAAAGTACTGATTTGTGCGTGTTCCGTTGGAAAAGAGACAGCTGAGTTGATGTTTTTTTTATTGTATTTCTGCCAATTGGTTTTACGGTGATATTAACAGTTCCCACTAGTTGTTATTGTATTAGCCTGTTTTGAATTTCAGAGAGCAAAGTTCAGGCACAATTACACTTTTATTTGTATAGTAAAAAGGAAACATTAAAACTAAAAGTAAATGTATACTTATTGAATAGTTACAAGTGTAATTAAAATAGTTAAAACAAAACAAAAGCAAACAAAACTTGTAGTTTAGTTATTTAAATATACAACTATTAAAATGAATTACAGAAAAAATACGAACATAAAAAACAAATAATATTATATGATGTTTTGCTACTAGTTATTCCCTTTTTTTTATAGAATTATAGATACATGTTATTATTGACCCATTAGCTAATTTTTGTGTTTTCTTTCCATTTTTTAAAAATGTTTGTATATATTGCACTAAGCCCTTGTGAATCAGTCCTAAGGTTTATGGTGTCTGATAAATTAATGTGAATCATTTCACTGATGTTTCGTTTTTACCAGTTGGTCTCTGTATCCATAATTTTAACATGGTTAAATAAGAAGCAGTGGCCTGTCTCAAAATGATGAGTTGACAAAGCAGTTTTATCCTTCTTGATGTAGTTATGATTGCAACACTCGTACTGATGTCGATATATTCTATGGCTCAAATATTGTTTTGTTTGGCCGACATAAAATTTGCGACAAGAACACGGAATACTGTAAATGAAATTTGATTGTTTTTCTATGGGTGTTGTGTCTTTAATTTTAGAAAATAAGGTAGTAGTGGATTTTATATTATAAAAGGCTAATTTAGAAATTCCTTGATCAAACATTGATTAATTTTTTGTGACAAGCCACTGATGAAAGAAAATTTATAATATTTAATATCTGATTTGTTATTTTCTGTTGTTACAATTGTTTTCATTTTATTTTCGAACCGATTAATACACTGGTTAAGAACCCGATCGGATAGTTATTCTCTCTTAAAACGTTCGTAATCTTTTTAATATTTGTGCTATAAAAATTAGGGTGACTGGATTTTTAGTTCTATTGAGCAATCCACTGACAGTCCCAATTTTTTGAGAGATTGGTTTATTGGAATAAAAGTTGAGTATTCTTCCTGAACTTGTTGGCTTGACATACCAGTTGGTTATTACCTCACCTATATCCCTTCTTGTCAAGAAATGATAGTCTTTTGTCAACTTCGTTCTCAATTGTAAATTGTATTTTTGGATGATAACTATTAAAACAATGAATTATGTTACTATGATGTTTTATTGGTATAGCTGTTATGGAATCATCAATGTACAGATAAGAAACGGCACGATAAATGGCAGCTTGTCTAAAACGGTTGTCACCAAATCGTCCATTAAAATATTGGCCAATGTAGGACTCAATGGATTGCCCATGGCACTACCATCAAGTTGGATGTAAAAAACGTCTTTGAAAGTAAAATAACTGTATTCAAAACAATATTCTATCATATTAATAAAAAGGTTCTTAGGAATGTCAGTGTATGCTGAGATAAATTTCTAGTTTTTTATCATAATATTAATGATTAATTGTTTAGGAATGTTTGTGAACAAAGAAACCACGTCCAGTGATATTAACTGGTAGTCCTAAGGTATTATTATATTTTTTGTATACTCAACAAAATCAAAAGAATTGTTCACATTAAAATAATACGTAGATGTTATTGGACTAAGAACAGAATGTAGGAAGATGGCGAAATTATAGTAAGGTATATTGACGCCAACTCAGGACGGGTGTTAGCCTAAAGTCTTGCTTATGTGTCTTTCTTAAACCATATATTCTTGGTGGGATGGAATTGTGAGTCTTCATATTTCTTTCTTGGATTTCTGTTAGACAATGGTTTTCTCTTAAAAGGGTCACAAAAGAGTTGGCTTTTTCTTGGTACTTTTTTGTTGGATCTCTTATCAATATTTGATATATATTAGTGTCGTTAAGCATTTCTAAGATTTTGTTGTCATATTCACTTGTCTCCATAATAACGGTAGAACTTCCCTTATCTGCTCTTCCGACCATCATATTCGGGTGTTCTTTTAAAAAACGTTTAGTAATTTGCACATCTTATATCGAATTATAAGATTTTGATGTTTGGTAGTGATTGTAAAAGTTTGTTAAAATGTTACTAGTTTTTCCCCTTATTTGGTTCTTTTCCTCATCATTTACGGGTTGTTGGCTGATGCAATATTTAAAATCTTTAATAATCGTTGGAATAGGTACTTCAGAGGGTTTCGATAGTAGACCAAACTTTGGACCAAAGGCAAGAGTTTACAGTGAAAAGCTTGCAATGGTAAATCTATTTTAGTATAATTGTAAATATGTTTTTCATTAAATGTTGGAGGGAAACTGGTGTATTCATTTTCTAAATTACTAATTTTCTTTAGGTTCTTAAATTTAATTTTTTTGTTGTATTTAGTATTAATTAAATTTAATAAATTTAAGAATATATCCTCTGGTATTAGGGCTCTTAATTCTCGTTTCTGTTGTTCTACACAATTTGCAAGTATTTTGTATTTCCAGAGAGTAATGCTTATTTCGATATTTAAAATCGATTTTTTGAAACGCAATTAAATGTATTCGACTTTCTTTGTGAGAGGATGATTGTCAAGTTTTAATGGATAAAGACATTTAATATTATTTGTTATGTGCTTTGGAAATATACACCTGTATCTACATTGTAAAAGTAAAAATATTTGTCGATTTTTTAATGCAGCTAACTTATTTGCGTTATTAGACCACTCTTTCAGAATTTTGCATGCTCTTCTCCCGTATGCGTGGTTGATGTTGACAAAAAAAACCCCTATCATTTAGCATTTTCTCCAAAAATTTCGTTCTCCAATTATTCTAAAAATATTTTCTTATTCGTGGGTTAGAAGAAGGCTCAAAAAAATACACTGATTGATCAAGGAATTTCTAAATTAGCCTTTTATACAACACCCATAGAAAAACAATCAACTCTCATTTACAGTATTCCTTATTCTTGTGGCAAATTTTAGGTCGGCCAAACAAAACAATATTTGAGCAATAGAATATATCAACATCAGTACGATTGTCGCAATCATAACTACATCAAGAAGGATAAAACTGCTTTGTCAACTCATCATGTTTAAACAGGCCACTGCTTCTTTTTTAATCACGTTAAAATTATGAATCGAGAGACCAACTGTTACAAACGAAACATCACTGAAATGATTCACATTAATTTATCAGATACCATAAACCTCAGGACTGATTAACAAGATCTTAGTTCAATATATACAAACATTTAAAAAAAATGGAAAGAAAAACACAAGAATTAGGTAATATGGCAAGAATGACATGTATCTATAATTCTATAAAAAAAGGGAATAAATAGAAGCAAAACATCATATAATATTATTTGTTTTTTATGTTCGTATTTTTTCTGTAATTCGTTTTAATAGTTGTATATTTAAATAACTAAACTACAAGTTTTGTTTGCTTTTGTTTTGTTTTAACTATTTTAATTACACTTGTAACTATTCAATAAGTATACAAACATTTACTTTTAGTTTTAATGTTTTCTTTTGTACTAAACAAATATAAGTGTAATTGTGCCTAAACTTTGCTCGCTAAAATTCAGAATAGTCTAATATAATAACATCTAGTTGGAACTCTTAATATTACCGTAAAACCAATTGGGAGAAAAAAAATAAAAAAAAACATCAACTCAGCTGTCTCTTTTCCAACGGAACACGCACAAATCAGTACTTTATTGACAACACGTAGCCTTATTACGTTTTGATTAGAGAACTGTTTCTCGTGTGTGTGTGTTTTTTTTGTGAAATGTTTCCTTTCACGTCACAACTAGGAATTATGGGCAAAGTGCGGATACAACGACACTAACAATTCTGGTATATTTTTAAGATTAATTTATTATTTTATAATTTTTACGCTGTGTTCTGTTTCCAGTGCTTGAAAATGTATCAATAAAGATACGAAACGTCGCACAGGAATTAATCACTGTGTTTTTTTTGAGCCTAACCCACGAATAAGAAAATATATTTAATTCTTGAAAGATAGTGTTTGTAGGCCTCAATAGTGAATTTAAAAAATAATTCTAATCTTTCTCTGATAGAGGCTGAAGACAATGAAACATTGTAAGTAAACATTCTGTTAAATTTGAAGCTGGCTTGAATTTCATGTGAAATGGGTATAGTTACAATAGTGAAAATTCTGACGGAACATTTAAGGAGTACTGTGAAGGAATTTAAATCAGGCAAGATACGCGGCGGATTATAGAGGTGAACATTATGTTACGTAGTGTGCTTCTAAATGTAAAAAAAGTTAAAAATCGGACTATTCCTATACTGTTACAGCTTAGTTTTTGAATATTCTGTAAACAATTGTCAAATATTTATGGTAAACCATAAATAAATAATTCACTTTCGCGAGACAGTGATATATGAAACAGTAAAATACAACAAACAGGCAGTTACCGTTCCAAAATGTTCCAATTTTCATACGTCGTTAACAGCGTATCGATGCCAACAATTTGAGCGGCAGTGTAAATCTATTGCATTATTTTTTATCTATCAGATGATATGCATATAATAAATCTATTGAACACTTTAAAGCACACACAAACATATAATTTGTCATATGCTTCCAAAAAATATATCAGAAATCTCTGTGAAAATAAAATGAAAATAAGAAAGAAAACATACAAATATAAATCCGTAAAATGTTTTCCACTGCCAGAAACAAAGTTAATACAATATTTCAAGTTGCCGTCAAAACAAAGATTTTTCTGAGCAATCTGGATATTAATAATAGTAGTTCCAAAAAACGCATTTATTTAAAGATACAGAATTCCATTTGGTGCCAAAAAAAAATTCAAAATTGATTTGCATTAAGAGTAAGTTTCCAAACAATAGTATACACATCATTACAGATTTCTCAGATTTCTGAACGACAAAAAAGTAAATCTAACATAAATTTACAATATTCATGTATAAGAGCACAACATTGATGCTAAAACGTAAATTTTCAAATCTAAAATAATAAGAGTAGCCGTTCCCTTAGAATTTTTGTAATACCTATATAAGGTGTTTCTAGAATAGCCTAGAAACTAGGTTACTCTAAACCCTACAAAAAAATTTATTAAACATAGTATCAGAAATTTAGAGGGGGACACACATATCTTAATTGACTTGAGGCGTAATATCTTGTTAAATCGGTTTTTTTCTGATATATTTGTTTAAGAGTTGCGATTATTCATAATTTTTAATCCTTTTAGGGTTGACGTAAAATACATGAACATTATTTTGGGAAAACAAAACTCGGTGGCTTCGTATGAAACGATTTCGGGGATATAACAGATCTTGATCCCAAAAACATACCACTATTTATTATTTTCAATGGTAGTACCTACTATTACTATAGTGAATGTTTTTAAATTTTGAACATAAGAAAATATCTGGTTACATAATTTTATACTAAGCACTAAGCACAATAGTCATTAGTATGTTGTTGCCAACTAAGACCAAGGATGCCGCTTGTAATTTTCTGTCTATGTCACACTTAGTGATGCCGCGAGATGAGACGAGATGAGACGAGATGAGATTAAGACTTTATCTCATTCCCACTTTGACTAATCTCTTGTCGTCTAGTCTCGAAATATTGGTCAGTGTTGTTAAATCCAGGGTTACAATTTAAAAAAAAAACACAACTTTAAATCATGTAAATTTCGTTTGGTACAAAACTTACATCCTGGTAACGCAGAACGCCGAGTATTCCAGTTGATATTTGCCAATCCGAGACATGGTCATTAATTTTAAAAGAACTGTTATATGGTCCGATGAGGCGCATTTTACCAGTGCTGGTATTTTAAACCGGCATAATGATAGGGTTTGATCTCAGGAAAATAAGCATGTTATATTTCCACGTGAAAGGCAAGACAGGTTTGGATTTAATGTTTCATTCTTGGAAGCAAAATCGTCTATAAAATTTATGACGGCAGCCTTACTGCAGTTAAATACTTAGAGATTTTGGAAATAACCTGAAATAACCGAAGATGTTCCTCTGGCACGACTCAATGATTTGTATTTGCAGGATGACGGAGCTCTCGGTCATAATGCTTAAGTAGTGACAAACCCTCTAGACGCAAACTTTCCAGGCCACTGGATTGAAACCAATGGACCTATAAAATGGCCACCTAGGTCAGCCGATATATCGGTTCTGGGTTTCTTTTTGTATCGATACCTCCAAAATAGAATTTATGTTAGACAGTAATAGAAGAGTTAAAAAATACTGCTGAAATGCCTTGAGGGGAATAAGTACTACGTGTGAAACTTGTTAAGATATGGCAGCGGGTCATAATCCTCAATTAGTGACAGACTATCTAGATGCAAATTTTCCGGGCCACTGGAATGGAACCAACAGAACCGTAAAATGGCCGCCTAGGTCACCCGATTTATCGGTTCTGGATTTCTTTTAGTGGGAATATCTTCAAATAGAATTTATACTAGACAGTATCATACAATAGAAGAGTTGAAAAATGCCACTGAAGAGGCCTTCAGATAGTTACAGTGGCGGCCATTTATTGTTTTAAATGCCTTGAGGCGAAACTTGTGTAGGATATAGCAGCCAACAATTTGAACAATATTTATAAAAAAATATTATTACTTTAATACTTTTAAATTAATTTTTATATGTTTAATAATTTTTAGTTTTGTGTCAGGTTTTTAGCATTTTAATTGAATTAGTAGGTACTCTAAGAGTTGTAAGTAGTTGTAAATAGTTTAAGTTGCTAATAAGTAGGTATTAAAAAGTGAAAATTCAAATCCGTCTGGGCCTACTAAGATTCTTTTAATATGAAGTGCTAATATTGCACTTAATACTGGAGTATTATATGTTTTTGAAAAGCTCTTAAAAAACAAAATTTTTAAAAATATATGGGTGTCCCATCTAAAAAAACCTAACTGTAACTCATATCATAAAAATGACTACCCACAGCAAAAATCAAAATACACCACTGGATTCTGCGTAAAAAACCATCTTAGAACCATTTTTCATTTCATCATCACATTTCTCATAAGTTAAACGATAACCGAGGGGGGTCCCAAAATGCAACAATTTCAATTTCACCCTGTATCTTAGAAACAAAGCGGGCTCTGGAAATTTTAATTACGACATCTTTCGTTTTACAAAAAAGTAGCATAGCGGTGTGAAAACCGTAACTCTGTATCTTTCCAAATAACAGAGATACCCCGTAAAACCATCGAAATCTGAACACCATGTACACTTCTTAAAAAAGGTGAACTTATAAATCACGCGCTGGGATCGTAGACTACAACCATGGTTTTCGCTCTGACGAATTATCATCCGTCATGCCCTCGTTATTTTTTAGGCACACTTCTTTATGTCATGGGGACACTAACACCGATCCACAGCATCGCTTGACCGCCCAACTATCAAGGCTAAGAACTTTCAGCTCCCTTTGCTCCCTGGCATGTCCCCACTTCTCGACATGTTCATATTCTTAATTAACTTAATTCCCAAAAAAACTATAACATTATAGTTGTTTTTATAATGACCTTTGATTTCCAATTTTGTTTAATTAATTTAATTGTAGGGTTTCTCTAGATTTTATTATACTTTTTGAAGGTATCTTAACTTGAGGTTTGTGTGTCTCATAACTTTATTTTCGAACAATTTTTTTCTAACACAAAGTTCTCAGCATATTCATTCTCAACTGACTTATTGCTTTAAAAAAACATTTGTTGTTTCTCTACTGAACTTTATTTTTGGAAATCTATTTTAATTGTTTGTTTAGTTAACATAGAACGAAAGCTTTCACGGCTGTGGTCAATTAAGAAATCATGTTTCTTGGGATTAGACCGTGTCAAAATGGAATCACTTTCCGACGTTTCGCCTTCGATTGCACGAGGCATCTTCAGGGGTCTTCACTTAACGATATCGGAACACTGAATGAGCTCGGAGAGACCCAGGCCGGCTATTTATAGTCGACCTGTGTTTACCGCGTTTAAGCGTGGCTCGGTGTGACGATTGGTTTCCATGTATGATGTAGACTGAAGCCCGTATCTCTATTAAAATTGTTAGGATGCTTATAAATTTCAATAGATTCTCTAATTTTCCGTTTATAGAGTCCCGAAACCGATGCAAGAACTTTGGTTTCTTTTACATTTATGACATGCCCAGTAGAATGTTGGTGTTCAGATACAGCACATTGTACAATTTGTTTCTTTCTGATTCATGTTCCTTAAGCCTAGTCGATATGGATCGTCCAGTTTCTCCAATATAGACATCACCACAGGAACAAGGAATGCATATACTCCTTCCGTTTGAAAAGGAATAATGTCCTTTGGCGATCTCAAACATTGTCCAATTTTCTTGTGTGTGTTGAAGATTGTACGTATGTTGGGCCGGCGAAGTAACCTTGCAATCTTGTCTGTGGTTCCGTATATAAATGGAAGAACTACATTTCCTATCGGTATCATTTCGTGGAGTAGGATTATTAAATTTTCTAATTGATCGTCTAATATCATCAGTGCAATATCCATTCCCTCTTAAGGCTTGAGTCAGTTTCTCTGTTTCCGATTGTAAAGAATTTTGGTCACAAATCGCGAGGGCTCTGTAAACCAACGAATTAATAACTGATTGCTTCTGTGCTGGATGATGATGGGAATTTGCATTTAAGTACCTGTTCGTATGCGTTGGTTTTCTATATACAGAGTGTCCTAAGGAACCATCCCCTTTCCTTTGTACAAGAACATATAGGAAGGGAATCGTGCCTTTTGAGTCAATTTCCATTGTAAATTTTATGTTAGCATGTTGCTGATTCAGATGATCAAGAAACCCAGGAAGGTTTTCTGGATCATGAGACCATATTACAAAAGTGTCGTCTACATATCTAAACCATGATTTTGATTTTAGTGGAGACGGCTTCCTCCTCAAACTCTCGATGATATTACCAATGCACAAGTAGAAAGGATACATAAGGCAGTAACAATTAAGCAACAGAAAAAGTTCGAAGGGCTGCTAAACAGCCAAAGACCACTAACACCGCCACAGGACACCCTTATAAATTTATCTTCCAAAATCCTTACTAAAGCAGAACAATCCATACTCTCTAAAGGTCAAAACTTCGCCATTACACCAAAGGACGTACCCATTGAAGACATAGTGTCATCCGTTGAAGCGACAATTAGAAGACTTCCAGCAGAAGAAGCTGACGCAATAAGGTATGAAACAGCGAAGATCATCAAAAATTCGAACCCGCCTAAGTCGAATCTATCAGCTGCGGAAAGAACGGCAATAAAAATATTAAACAACAATACAGACATTTTGGTCCTTCCAGCGGACAAGGGAAATGCCACTGTCGTCATGGACAAAACAGATTACGTGAAGAAAATACAACTACTTTTGGACGACAACATCTACAGAGTGATACAAGCAGACCCGACCAACAAAATTGAAACACGGATAACCAACCTTATAAAAGCATCCAACCTTCCAGCAGAGGAGAAGAAGATATTAAAGCCAAGCAGCTCAAGGATACCGCGGTTCTACAGACTACCTAAAATACATAAGGTTAATGTACCACTTCGACCTATCGTCAGTGCAATAGGATCTCCCACTACAAAATTGGTAAATATCTTTCAAATATTCTTAATAATTTTACAGGAAAAACACATTCATATATTAGAAACTCTACGCATTTTGTAGAAAAACTTAAATCAATCCAATTAGATCCCAAAGATATCTTAGTCAGTTTCGGTGTAGAATCGCTGTATACGAATGTGCCTATAAATTATTCAATTTCCATAATATCAGACTTATTTCACCATAATAGTATCGACAACTCACTTTTAGATCTAATTGAAGCATGTCTTACATCAACGTATTTTGTCTTTCAAGGAACTTTCTATGAGGAAACCTCAGGAGCAGCCATGGGATCTCCACTGTTACCAGTGGTAACCAATATCTTCATGGAAGCTTTTGAGGAGGAAGCCTTAGGATCGTCTCCACTAAAACCAAAATCATGGTTTAGATATGTAGACGACACTTTTTGTAATATGGCCTCATGGTCCAGAAAACCTCCCTGGGTTTCTTAATCATCTGAATCAACAACATGCTAACATAAAATTTACAATGGAAATTGAATCAGAAAGCACGATTCCCTTCCTAGATGTTCTTGTACAAAGGAAAGGGGGTGATTCCTTAGGACACTCTGTATATAGAAAACCAACGCATACGAACAGGTACTTAAATGCAAATTCCCATCATCATCCAGCACAGAAGCAATCAGTTATTAATTCGTCGGTTTACAGAGCCCTCGCGATTTGTGACCAAAATTCTTTACAATTGGAAACAGAGAAACTGACTCAAACCTTAAGAGGGAATGGATATTGCACTGATGATATTAGACGATCAATTAGAAAAATTAATAATCCTACTCCGCGAAATGATACTAATAAGGAATTACAGACAGGAAATGTAGTTCTTCCATTTATACACGGAACCACAGACAAGATTGCGAGGTTACTTCGCCGGTCCAACATACGTACAATCTTCAATACACACAAGAAAATTGGACAATGTTTGACATGGCCAAAGGACATTATTCCTTTTCAAACGGAAGGAGTATATGCAATTTCTTGTTCCTGTGGTGATGTCTATATTGGAGAAACTGGACGATCCATATCGACAAGGCTTAAGGAACATGAACGATGTATCAGAAAGAAACAAATTGTACAATCTGTTGTATCTGAACACCAACATTCTACTGGGGATGCCATAAATGTAAAAGTTCTTGCTTCGGGACTTTATAAATGCAAAATTAGAGAATCTATAACATCCTAACAATTTTAATAGAGATACGGGCTTCAGCCTACATCATACATGGAAACCGATCATTACACCGAGTCACGCTTCGGTAAACACAGGTCGACTATAAATAGCCGGCCTGGGTCTCTCCGAGCTCATTCAGTGTTCCGATGTCGTGAAGTGAAGACCCCTGAAGATGCCTCGTGCAATCGAAGGCGAAACGTCGGAGAGTGATTCCATTTTGACACGGTCCTAAGAACCATGATTTCCTAATTGTTTGTTTATTGTTCATTATGCCTTTTAAAGATACCGTAACTTGGGGCTTCTTTATGTCTTAACTTTATATATTAACTTTGTTATCAAATAAATTATACATTTTACAGTCCATATTTAGGTAAACATAGAATAGAAAGAAAATTTTAAGGTTAAAAAGCAGCAGATTCAGTTTCATTATTAGGCAACAGGCAAGTAAAACTTTAAACGGATACAAACAAGCTTACATATTATATAAAGTAAATAATAAAATCAAATTTTAGGCAAAGGAGGATGCTAAAAATACTAAAATTGTTTATGAATTATACACTATAAAAATTGTCGTAATAAGTTTTGAAAAGCTTATTTTTGACCACTACATTACTAATTTTATACATTTTTATGTGTTTTCAGTTCTTGTACCGCTGTACAGTGCCTAAAGTAGTATGTTACAGTACGCAAGAAACAATTACTAAACCTTTCAGCTGAACACATGTCTTAACCAACTAAACTTCGTCAAAAGGAATATTAAGTTCTTCAGCCAATTGTTTAGTAATTGCTACTATATGTTGTCTATCTAATATTAAAAATTGACTACTTCTAATGAGTTTAACGAATCATTCAGTATATACCATATAATAATACATTCTAACTAAAAGCTTTTAACTAATTTTTCTGGTAAATAAGTTAAATCCCTTTTAAAAGTAAAAGAGTATGAAGTCGAATTATCGAGTGAAACTATTATTCACTACTCGTGAATTATATTTTCATTAATTACAATTAATAACAAATTTGGGTCAAAGTTTATTTTTTTTAAATACAAGTTTTTGTTATTGTGGTGCTTCATTTGAAAAGCAAATTCTCACTTAATAATAATTAAATAAATATTTTAAATCTCACGTTATACTATATGAAAGCATTAAGAGGTATTTAACAAGTTTAAATCACAACACTATAAAATTCGCTTAAAGATTTGGTCCATCACTAACACAACAAAGGAAAGTCGTGTGAGAGACATGTAGAAACAGTCACCCCCGCTCGTTAATCGTTAATAAACAAACAAATCTAAGACTATATGTCTATATATAGAATATGATAAAAACAAATTTATGAAAAACATTGTATAAGTTAATATAAATTAACACAGAATATCTTCATTTTTTTCACCGGAATTTTAAATATCCCACTTTCCGAAGATGGAATGTCAAGTGGAGCCAGATATCTAATGCTTGTTGCTGTGATGTTACAGCCAATTGTGCAAAAATGTGAGAAAAATTCTCATATAGCGACCAATGCCGGATTGCGTTTATCCATATGCCCGTACACCACAACCATTATCTGCGTCATAGCGCAGTTGTACCCGCATCGAAAATGGCTAACAAAATGACGCACTCTTTCGGACATGTTTCAGTGCATTTCAATGCACAAGTGCAGTTTTCATCCTTGTGAACCCCTAGTACGGATTTTTTCCTTTAGGTAAGGCATTATGTTGAAGGTAGCGTGTTGGACAGTGAAACGAAAATGGAAAATTAGTAAATGAAGATTTAATACAAAAATAAAACAAAAAATTCTAAATTAGATATAAAAAAAAACTGTTTGCCAAGTCAAGTCAGATACAATGTGTCCCAACAGTCTGAAAGAATGCGTTTTTTGTGGAAACCATAGCTTTTTGCAAAAAAACGCTCAGACGCATCCATTTTTACTTAAATAATTTTTGCATTTGATTTATTTTCCAAAATATTCTTAGACAAATTATTAATTCTCTTTGTTGGTCGCACCTGCTTGGATTTCTGCTCGATATTTGTTGGCCGACCTGTTTGAACTCTGTTGTTACTTTTTGGTAAACCTCTATTCTTTCGTCTAGATATCGACGTTGGTCGGATTCTGGACCGAAAAAATGCTTTCGCTGCAAAATTTAACACCTGAGTTGAAGTGCCAACAATTAATTTAATTTGATTAAAACAGCAGTGGCCTCTGGTGAACAATTTTCTTTAAAAATATTACCAATCCTGCTGAATTCTTCGCGAAATTCCTCGTCAGTTTTTTTGTGGTGAGAGTTATTATCATCTACCAAATTGTGAACAGGAATAGTTTCTTTCCTATGATATATGGAAGTTTCTTAAGAGACTTCTTCTAAAGTATTCAACGGTTTCTCCGAGGGTTCCTCAGTTTCCATGTTTTTGAAAAAATCTATTGGAGCATCTGCTCCCACTGCTATTTTAACTAATTTTACTTTGCCTTCCTAAAATAAAGCTGAAGAATTTCTAAAAAGAAATTGTTGCTCTAAAGAGCATAGGTATTTACAAAAGTGCTCCACTTTTACCCTGAGGACAACCACAAAATACTTTATATACTACACTATAAAGCATTTACTTGTCTGTTGCCTATACTACATGATATACATTATCTTAGATTTTTAACATTTTTTCAATGTCTTTAGCTTTTGTACAAAATTTTTTGTAATCTATTTGATGTTTGGTTCGTCGTGAGTTTGCAAATTCTAGTAATCTCCTTTTATAGTAGTGTTCAAACGTAGTTACGATGAAATCGGCCCATGCAAAATTATAAAAAGCCTTGCAGCGTTGTAAAACAACATCTTTAAAGATACGAATAGACGCTTCAATAAATTTGTTCGTATTATTTCTTTTTGTAAGTAAATTGCTTCTCTAGGTAATACACCACTCTAATCTTCTTTCCCATAGTTTTGTAACATGTTTTTTTATCAAATCATTTTTAGCTATTTTCTCACTTGACATCAAAACACAGAAATTTTCTCAGCTTCTTCCGGTGTATTAGGTGTAATAGTCTTTTAATTCCGCTACACTATCGTCTGTCATGATAACTTGGAGAGAAAAGTCTTTTTCGCCAAATTCCAATGTTTCTTTAGCTGCAGAAAATGCCAAGGCGTAGTTTGATTCTGCCTGAGCGGTGTGCAGTATACAGGCTACAGACAGTGTTCCAATTTTACTAGCTGTGAAGATAAAGTGACACGTGTGTTTGATAAGTTTGATTGGTCACATGATCCGCTGAAGTCTATGGAAACAGTTCGTTAGAAAATTCCTCAGCCGCTGTTCGTTGCATATTTGTAGTAAAAAAAACTGTTGAAAGACGATTTTCTCGTAAAACTACTTTAACTTTCAGCTTTCTCGAATTCTCCAATTGTTGAGCGCAGTATCTGTAAAATGCTAGTTTTTTTCGCGACCTCTATACTCATTTACGCCATTTGTCGTAAGATGTTTCACTTGCCTTTGCATCGGATTGATTTGCACATTGGCTAGCAAAGATAAAATATTATGTTTCTTGCTCTCAAGTAATTTTATCCCATCTTTACATACTGAAGGTGTCATTCCTAATTTAAAATATGAATTAAATGTCTCTATATTGTTATTGTTTATTCGTAAATAGCTAAAAGCTTGTGCAACGCGGACTTTGTGATAATGGGAGAAAATAATATGTATAACTACATTTTTTTCCTCCTTTAACAAGCAATCGTTTCTGATTGTCACGATTAAATTTATGATTGCGCTATATTTCTTGTTTCTGTTTCTTCCCTTTGCCACTTAACTACCTTTTTAACATGTGCATGCTTGCATGAAAATATTTTCCAAAATATGTAACGTATAGTATTTGCAAAACGTCTTTTAGTAATCCAGTTAGTATAAGTCAGAACAGAAAATTTTAACAAGTTGTTAGACTGTTCCTCAGAATGTTCTCCGTCTACTAGTTTACATTGCATAATGACTGTAAATTGTTCATTAGTTTCCACTTTCATAGTTTTAATATGCAGGTCTATGCATAATTTCTCCAGGATATCAGTTACGTATTTTTCAGCCATTATGTAACATATTCCTATAGAAATAACGAAAATATAACAACTGCAAAATCTCTTTTGTTACAACCCACTTACCATATATTATCATATATGTCACGAATAATACAGTAAAGAAACATCATAATAACTGAATAAAAAAAATGTTCAGTATTTTTTCGCGCACCCTGACGAAATCTAATACATAACTACGTACTTTAGATCCAGATAGATACGTGCGTTGTACAGCACAGCAATTTGTCTTAATGCTATGTGCGATTATCGGCTCCATTCCCCGAACTGATGCAATGCGTTTTTATGGTTCTACTGTACAGGACAATGGAATTACGCGCCGAATAAGGGCGTCGTAAGTTTCGCAAATAAGTAGCACAGCTTCACGATAACTGCAACCTTGTATATTTACTAATAAGGCAGATACACCATAATGCCAACGAAAACACACTACACAGAAAGTAATGTTCTACTAGCGTGAGCCAAATTTAAAATTTTAATATTGGCTGGTTCAAAAAATAAAGGGGGCGGGCATAATGAGAGTATATTGTGTTCATACTGGAAAAATTCTCAGATTTGATTCGTAGACATTTTCAAAATATTGACTACATCTAAGAAATTATTGTTCTTGGGCGTAGATTGTCTCAAATTAGACCTACTTTTAGTCGCTTCTCCTGCGACTACACGAAGCATCTTCAGAGACCTTTGCCACACGAGATCAATACACTAAAAGCTCCAAAAAACAGAGTTTAGATATTTATATACCCGTCCTGGGTCTACTAGACTTAAGGAGCTTAAAAGATAAGTATAAGTAACAAATCGGATAAAATAAAAGGAATATTATAGAATCTATTGAAATAATCAAGCACCCTGAGAATTTCATTAGAGACGCGGGGTACGTACTACATTATGCGCGGATATTTAATCATCACTACCTGAACTCTGCTCACTGGAACTCATTCAGTGTTTTTATCTCGTGCATTGAAAATCTCTGAAGACACCTCGTGCAATCACATGTAAAACATCGAAAATCACTTCCAATTTAACACGGTCTAAATCCAAGAATTATGAGCCGTGAAAGCTCTTCAACTATATTGACTACTTTTATTTATTTATTAGTTTTAAATGACTTAAAATGTTAAAGGGGTGACTCTTTCCAAGATAAAAAATTATTTCATTCAATATTTTCGTATAATATACTCTTTTTTAAAATTGAACAACACGATAACAGTTTGTAAAAGAGCGGCAGCATCATTACCCAAATCAATATAATATTCTCTACATTCATACCTACATATTTCCGACTCTTATTCATATTGCAAATATCTAGGGATCTATAGGATTTAGAATTTCAACAACCTAAACAAAAGGAAATATATATATTTTTTATTTTTCATAGACATATTATTCTAAAATTTGTTCGAGCAATATAATTTTAAATAATTAAAAATTCACTAAAAAACTTTAAACAAAAAATTTCACGTGTCAACTTTATTTGAAGTCTTTTGAGATATTTTTATTTAAAAAAAATCACAAAAATGATAAAATATAATGCACCAGGATTAGTCCAAAGATAGAAAAACATCAATGTAGAAGTTTCTGTCTATATATTGGTCTAAAAGTATTGTCTTGGGATCTCGAAAAGAATGTTAGATATTTAGTTTTAAGGTCTGTCTGAACTATCAGGATTTTCTAAAGAAGTAAACAATCTCCGAGCAATAACCTACGTCTATTATATATATATATATATATATATATATATATATATATATATATATATATATATATATATATATATATATATATATATATATATATATATATATATATATATATATATATATATATATATGAGTTTGGCCATAGGTTGCTATATGCTGCTCCGTGATAAATAGGGTATCTAGTCCGGCGAAGATTTCGGATGTTCTCTTCGTAATCACACACTCCTGTTGGTGACTCTGGTATTGTTTTGTGTATTCATTTTGGAACTAGTTGTACTCGTCTTTCAACTAGTTGACTGTACTGATGAAGACCTTAAGTCAGAAACACGTGTCTATGGTTAGCCAAATTTTATTGCTTTAGCGGTCACCCCAAAGAATCCATTTTATACTACATATATATAATGTATTTTTTCAGTTGCATTTTTTGATTATAGAAGTATATCCTTAATTCGTGCTTATTGTAACACTGTCGATAAAATTAATCTAAAACATATAAAAATTACTCACTCTGGGTCATAGCAAACTTAATACCGGGAGTTTAAAATTCAAAGTGTATTATCAAGATCAAATAAATTAACCACATCAACTGATGTCTCGCCTTTTAATTAGAATGCTCACAACAATAAAAAAATAAATGCGTTCATTTTTTTTTGGTGTTTTGGCCAGTTAAGATCCCATCCATCCATACCTTCTTTTTAACATCTATTTTCAACCTTTTGTTCCATTTATATGGAATGGCCATATAGAGATTTCTCTAACATGCACATTTTTCCAAGTTTTTTGTATCCTTTTGGAACTGTCATGTATATCTCTTCATGTTCACCCAATTCACCATGTAGGAAAACAGCCTTAAAATAAAATGTTTTTATGTGTATTATATTCTCCCTTGCAGCATGAGCTAAATGTCAAGGGCTGATCCAGATGATTTGCTTGGCGGGGGGAGGGGGGTTGTGAGACGATGCCCCAAGGGTTTGTACTTGGTATGTCAATTTTTTTGAATAGATTTGATAGTCCTGTTTTCAGCTTCTCGCGCCTACTTTGGTTGGTTTAAATTAATCAACATATAAAAATAAAGATGCAAAATTTCTGAAAAAGTGTTTTAATAACTGCACATATGGCTGCGGGACGGGAACTTTACCAACTTAAACACAATTCAGATTAGTATAATGGATCCATGATACTGATTTATAAATAGATTCTTAAAAAGCGTAGCTTGTTTACTTTGTTAACTGGGAAAAAAATATGAACTAGTCTTAATCAATTATTTCACAACCACCAATCCACTATCACTCGCCTAACCAATATAAGCTAAAGATTACACTAAACTAATATTTAAATAAGTTAGGAGATTCGGTTCTTATGTACGCAACAAAGTTATAGAGTCGAACGACCGAGTTGGCGTGGCTCTCCACTGGGCGCTGAAAAGCCTGGTGAGGAATTTTATTGATACTTGGATCCGTCCTTGCTAAATGTTGGCATACTCGAACCACTAGTCGGGCCTTATATCTTCCACTATCTTTTACCTTTAACATTTACTTACTTGTGAGTACTAATTTTCTTGGTGCCTCTTCTTTATCTACAAATTTCCGTGTATGATTCTTTTTCAGTGACTCCTTTTCTTCTATAGCAGCAATCCACTTTTCTTTATGTTTGTCTAGGAGACATTTACTGTTTATCATATTTGCTTCCAAATGAATCAGATCTTCTGGATTAAAATCGTTTTCATAGTGTTTGAGCCATCTTGGTTTCTGTATATTTTTTCTTGTTCTCAAATTATAGTTTTCATTTTCTCCTCGTTCTTCATGTTCATCTGTGCTCTCTTCAGTTTCAGTATTTTGCATGTTCTCTTCATTTTGTATTACTTTGTGCCCATTTTCTTCATTATGCGATTTTTCCCATTCATTTCTTTCATCATGTAGTATTTCTTCTTTATTTTCTTCTAGTTCTTCTACACATATTATTTGTTTCTTTTTCCTGTCCATAATCATGTTTTGGCTATCAAAAATAACATCTCTTGCAGTGAATACTTTTCTTTTTTCTGTATTCCATAGTCTGTAGCCATATCACCAACAAATATTACTTTTTTGGTTCTTGATCTGGTTTTTACTATACCATTGTGTCTGCACAGCTTATTTCTACATATCTTTCTTCATGTTGGCATAAAAAAGCAAGGCTCTGGTTTTACCCATCAGTGATCTATTAATTCTTTCGGCTTTACCATTCAGTTTTGGAATAGTATAATCTATTACTATGTCTCTCAATGAAAAAAAAATGAAAATCTCCTTAAGTTCTCATTTGTTTCGAAGTTTTTCTTAACAAAAATTGGAAATTAAAATGTAAAAGTAAGTTTTCATAGTATGACACTTATGCTGATGGCCAGGAGCAAAAAAAGGAATTACTATCCTCTCATAGATCTCTAGAATTGAAATTTTCTAAAGCTTCGTATTTAATATTCCATTAATCGCTAAACTATTAGTTTATTTATTTGACTCTAAAACTAAATGTGCGTGGTATGAATATGTTACGAACATGATAGTTTTATTGGCGATGTTGTCAGATTTTCAGTTTTCCAGCAAACACACTACATTTAGTTTTTTTCTATGAAGAATATTCTTGCATTAAATGGATACTTTCTTGCTGATTATAAATATATCAGGTTTAATACCTTTATATTTTAAAACAAATGGTAAAATTGACCAAAAACTCCACTATGTAGTAGAGCATTTTCTGTGCCTGTCTAACACATTGCTTTTTATGGAAGGTTGTCTTTAAAGATAAAAGTATTATACCTGGTATATTTGTAATTAACAAGAAAAGACCCATCTAATATAAAAATATTATACAGGATCTTCCATTAGAAAATAATAAAAGTCTTAATTTCTGGAAAACTGAAAATATGACAACATCGCCAGTATTTCCAACATACTCATACCACGCACTTCCAATTTTGGAGTAAATGAAAAAAACGGTTATGGAGATCCCAACTTTGTGTTGTATTTCCTGCAGTACGAATTCATCGAGAGATTTCCGCGTGACAAAATGTACGATGCAGCGCAACGCCCAAATTTGCCAGTTCGCGACTTGCAGCATCTGATCGACTGATTACATTCATTTATACAGAAGCATAACTTTTGTATTGCATATCTAAACAAGTAGATGCTTCTGGCAACACGGACCATATATTGTTGCGTACCTTGATATTAAACTCCGACACGTACAGGTGATGTGGTTAACTTTATTTGCATTTGATAGATCGTCTGTACTATGATCGTATATAAATAAACTAAGCTAAGCAAATATTTTCAAAATTAAGACAAAATGCTATTTCCGAGAAACTTCGACAATATACAGGGTGATCAATTTTAAATAACAAATTTAATGCTAATATTTTTATTACGCGATTGTTGTCTATATTTTGGTATTACACTTTTTTATCTCATAAAATAATGAAAATCCTTTTGAAAATATAAATAAATAAGGTAGAGGACAGTTGAAATTTCTACCAGTGTCCAAAAGAATTGTAAACCATGTTAGGATGAAAGTAAACATATATATGACCCTACCGGCATCCAATATCTTATAGTGTTTTCCATTCACGGAACCAGTGTGCACTGAGCCCAAAATTTATTTTCCGTTGACCAGTCTGGAAGTTTTTATATTCAATCCATTGTGAATCTAGTATGACAGTTCTTGCACTGAGAGCACATTTTTTGGCCCTAGGTCTGGGAGCTCGTGCGGCATTAATACAATTTCAAAATTGGCGGCAAATATTCAAATTCAAAAAGCAGTAGCAGCTTCCTTTTATTTTCAAGTAACAGTCCGGATAAATTTGCGCTTCCATTTGAGAGGAAGCATGTTCCTAAAGTAAAACATTTTATTGAAGATATAATTTACAACTTCGAAGATAATATACAGGATGTTCTTAGCGTTTAATACTTTGGAAAAGCAGTTGAGTTGATTAATTTTTGTATATTTTGATTTCCTAGAAATTTAAATGTTTGCTATTTATATTTGAGCGGGGACAGCGAACATTTCAATTGATAGATTTCAATATTCAACTTTTTCATCTGCTGACAGACACATCCTTTCTTTCTTATAGTAAATTATAATAACATTTTTTTATTTGACAAAATGTATTATTACGTAGTCATATATATTTTTTGTATGAGGTATAGTTTTAGTAAATTTAAGCGGCTATAACCCAAAATTTAAAATAACTCATTTTTTTATATATTCACTCCATTTTCTACGTTTATTATCAAACGACCTTTAAATAGCTTTTTGATTTGTATTTGCAAGCCCTTTACGTGATTGTCTCAAAAGTTTTTATTTATTTTTTTTCCAGATTACTCTTTTTGTGTTTGTTCCTCACTTTGTATAATGAATCACATATTTTTTAAAATCAATCTTAGTTTTAAAAAATGCAGAACTTTTTATAAAAAAAATAAACGTTTTCTGTTAAAATCTATAATAAAAAAGTTTTCAATATGTTAACCACCTACGCTTGCTTTGATAAGTTTACAGGAAATAAATCAACATCGCAAGATGTAGCTCAAAGGTTCAACATGACCCAATCTCCCTTATTTCCCTCCAACAAGACAAAAGAACTCTGGGGTCATCAAACTCCATTCCATTGACTTTGCACTGATCAGTAATTTCGATATAACCAGTTTTGAGTTAGTGCAGCTCTACTGTAATCCCAGTGCCGTAAATGGAATACGCTATTAGTATTACCTGGCAGTTATTAGAGAACTAAACGTTTTATTTCCTGACAAAAAAAGTTTCTATCTACAGAAGCAACGATTAGGACCAGTTATCTAAATTTTGATATGAGTTTAATTGGTAACATAGTATATACTAACCAATTTATATGCTTTACTGCAATTATAAATAAGTAGGTATTTTAACGGGTATCGTGAGATCTGTAGAATTTTGCAATATTTTATATATCCTATGACTAACTGATATATTATACTATCGTTTTTCTTAATCAATAAATTACCATAAACCAACAAAATTGTTTTAAGTCTTCAATTCTGTATGCTAAATAGTGAGTTTCATGGCGTCACACAGTTGTGACTCTATCAATCTCTACGTAGCGAACAGAATTATCGCTGTGTCAGCTACATATGATGCCCTTTTCATCGATAATGGCAGTGTCAGATGAGAGACTTTGTAGACGAGTTTGAAGAATGGATCGCGGTCTTCTTCGGCATGTTTTCCATAGCAGAAAAGTGAATGCAATGCTGAAAATATCAACATGGTATTAATAGGGCTCTCTGTACAGAAAACAAAGTTCTCTCTAAAATGGAAACTATATGTACTACACTCACAAATAAATATATCTATCCTAAGTAAACAAACATTGACACTACTCCCATCAACCTAATAAAAATACGAAAGGGATTGTCCATATTAAAGAGACTTAGTTTTAGTAACAAACAAAACGCCCTTGCCAGCATCATCAGACCTACAAACAACAGAGATAATCTTAGTAAATAATCACACTCACAAATCAAAAAAAAAACTTACAAATAGAATAAAACACACTATAGTACAACACTGGCGGTCCGAGTTCGATTCTAGCTAGGGACATGCAACTTTTTTAACATTTTTTAATATTTTATTTTGTTTTTTCACGTGGGGCTTAACTTCAATATAGAGTCGATCAAGTATGTATAGATAATTGTTTGTTTTGTTGTGCTTTAGTGTGTACTATATTTTGTAAGGTATTTTTTTTATTTGTCAGTGTGATTATTTACTAAGCTTCTCTCTGTTTTTTGTAAGTCTGATGATGCTCGGGGGCAAAACACATGTCATATTAATAATTAAAATTTACTGAGACCGAGACTCCTTTTCTGTGTTTGTTAATAAAAATATGCCTGAAAGAGTGTGTTAAAAGCAATTTTTACATGACTATCATACAAGATTTTTTTCTCATCGCTTGCGAAAATGAGATAATTGTTATTAATATCTATTAATCTATAAAACAGCTAATACTTGTAGTATCTATTTTTTTTTGCCAAATTCATTGAACGACAGGGTCCTACCTGTATTTTCAATTTGATTGATATGGTGATATGTCATTAGTTATTTATAATTATTTTTCTTTGTCAAATTGACAAACCCAAATTTACTAAAACTTCTGTATGCGACTATCGATTCTTTGTAGCTACAGCAATTAGCAATGAGCTATTCAGGCATCGATAATATGGTAACTGATGTGGAAGAGTCTGCAAGACATAGCAATGGATTGTTATGGTGATACGATATTAATTATACGTGTTTTTCTTTATCAAACTGATTTTGTTAAAACTTTTGTATGCGACTACCGGTCAGACGTTATTGACACTGTAAGCGATGTGGAAGAGTTGGAAATGTTGGCAATGGGTTCATTTGTAACCTCGCGGTAAACAAGGCAATATGAAACCTTATATAAACGTTTTGAAAAGTGATGCTGTGAAAAGAAAGTGAATGATCTCACCGAGACAGTTTTATTGGCACCTTTACAAAAGCACAAGTCGACGCAACAAAAACTGTCGTCACTTTATAGCCAATATTAAAGCTGAGAACCATGCTGTCAGGAGAGACCATCGACATAAGCCGGTACTTTATAATAATGTATTCTATTTTGTTTTTAAAGAGGCAATCCAAGGGCTATAAAGTAAAAAAATTTAAAGTACCAAAGAGAACGTAGAGACTTTTTAACCAAATCCAACAATTCAGATTTTTTTTTAGTTCAAATCACACTAATCATCGAAATTGCAGGATGGATACAGGAGAGACGAGCTACCGAATGAGTGTGGAAGACGTTACAGACAAAGGTACTATATACTTGGTCATCATACCTAATACTAGAACATCACATACACATGAATTTGTTGTTAATGCTGGTAATATCGAAGAAATTAATTTGGTGAAAATAATTCGAAAATATGACCGCTTGGGTCCTCCGGTAAAAGTTATTGCCGTAAAACTGTCTGTTGGGATAAACACTTTTGGATCTGTTCCGAAAAATATAGCTACTCTCCTGGAATTGCCTGAATCGTCTAGTTACACAGGATATGGCTTGATCATCTGCATCGTTTTTAGCGGATTCAGGAGCAGATATTTTTGATGCTCAAATATCTGGGTGAATGGAAGTCTACTACTGTGGCCGATAGATATATGGATAATTCTATTGAATACAGGCTGAAAATAGCACTGAAAATATTTGGCGAGAGTTCAGTTTCCTACCAATAAACAATTCCATTGAGAATATCTTTAAAGAACTGTACAAACTGTGTAAACTAAACATATTTAAACCATAAGTTGCTAATTATGAATTTTATTTTCTTGTGACATTCTGTTAAATATTAATTTAACAGTACTCATTTTATTTACCAAACTTTGCATAAAAATCTAATTTTCACACTTAAAATACTTTTCACAATAGTGCAAAAAGTTAAGCACTTTTCGCACTAGACAAAAATGTCAATATTTGAACACTTTAGAAACATATGTTTTTTTTCCACAGTAGCTCTGGGAATATGAAGCAAAAATTGAAATTATATATATTGTTTAATTTTAAAGAGGATAGTTTAACTCTAAGGGACCAGCAATTTTTCCGTTGATATAGGGTTACTTAAATAGTTTTTTAAATCGTGGTAGACATCAAATTTTAGTTTGTATATATTTTTTTCGATTATATACGATAATCCCAGGGGGGTAGAACTGCTTATAGAAAGCGATATACGTATATTTTTATTTTGGTTTCAAATAAGATATTTTAAAAATGGTGAAACACGTCAAATTTGTACTATTTTTTTGGGCATATCGTCGGCTTCACATGAAAATTGCGTAGATCCAAAAATTCTAATTTGGAGATTTTTGCGCCATCTAATTTAGGGATACGTAATTCATCATCTGGTAAAATTTATTTTAGCTATTTATTCATAGATGACGCTAAAAACGTAATTTAGAAGATTGCGTAACTCCGGTAGCGCTGACAGTAACATGAAAAATGCCTAAGACCGTCTTTTCTTAACGTCAATGTTAGAACGCCGCAGCCGTTTTATGTTTTTAAGTTCTGTTGTTTGTTCAAAAGTTGAAAGTTAGGAAAATATAATTTTATTAGGTAAGTAATATTTAACCATAATGTATTGTGTTCCTTTCTTAGTCAAATAACATTTTAAAAGGCCTTAAAATAAAGCAAAACTAATTGGATGGAGTTACGCACATTTCATATAGAATGTTTGGTAAAAAATTACTTAAGTTAGACTCCCATTATTGTTGCAAGTCGACAAAAAAATTATATTTAGAACCCCGATTTAAAACTAAAACAGAGGTGTATAATTTTTACAAATATAACTGGTGCAGTGAAAAGCAGATAACACAGGCCAGCTTTACACTTTTTATGTATATTTTTGAAGAAATGAATCTGTCTATATTTTCTCCGAAAAAGGACGAATGCGATATTTGCTTGGATATAGGACAAAAAATATAGAAGATGAAGATCAGTACAGGGTTCACAAATTTAAAAAAGAGGAAGCACGAACTGGGAAAGAACATGACAAATCTTCTACAAATAAAGGTATTCACCATGGATATACAGTCAGTTCTTTTATGTCTAAAATCCAATGTATCGGTGTTGTACTACCGTACAAAGTTAGTTGTTCATAATTTCACCATTTTCGACATACATACTAAAGATGGATTCTGCATTTTCGGATACGAAGGAGAGAGAGAACTAAAAGCAAACGTGTTTGCCTCAATCTTGCACCGTTTTTTACAAGAAGAAGTATTACCAACTATTGACAACTTAAATAAACCTCAAATAATTTTTTATAGTGATGGATGCGGAGCACAAAATAGAAACACACTCTTGTCTAACGTACTTCTAAACTTTTCAATCGAAAACAATATTTGTATTGTCCAAAAATACTTGGAGAAAGGGCACACTCAAATGGAGTGCGATTCCATGCACTCCACCATAGAGAGAAAATTGATAGTTCGAGTAATAAATGTGCCTGCAGACTTTGTTTATCTTGCTAGAAAAATACCAAAGCCGTATTCTGTAAAATATCTTCAGCATAGTTTTTTCAAAGATTTTTCACAATGCAACTTTTTTAGCTCTATACGACCAGGGCATAAAGTGGGAGACCCTACTGTTCAAAATATTAGGGCGCTTAAAACAGTGACGGATCTATCGAAATCAAAATTCGTCCCACAGATTATTTCAAACCTTTACGTGTAAGAAGAAATAAGAACGCCAAGATGATACCATTTACCACTTTACCAAACCTGTACCAGGGATCCGAAAACGAAAAATTTGAAAACCTACAATTTTTAAAGAAAACAATGGAATCGGATTACCATAATTTTTACGATAATCTTCAACACGATTTATTTTATTGTTCCAATGCTTGTTTATTTTGGTTTATTGGATAGTTTTGTATTGTATTTGTATTCGTTTTTTTCCATATTATTATTATAAATAACAAATAAAAATAGCTTCGCATTTTTTTCTTAATCAGCTATTTTAGTAAATGAAATTTGCACAAGTTCACTGTTAATGATAAATAAATAGACGAATTGTTCGTAAGTCCCGTTATTTATACAAAATAATTTTTCTTCTATTTAACATAATTATGATAAAGCAAATAAAAATGTTGAATAATTATTATTATTCAAACATTCATTTAAATCAGCTTTTTAGGCGTCCTGTAAAATTGGTCATATTGGACTTGTGCAATTTTCATGTGAAGCCGACGATATAAATCTTAATTTGTGAAAACTATTGACATACATACATCTAAGGGGAAGTGCTTTTATTACGAAAACCTAATGACAGCCTTTATGCTCCAAAAAGCTATTTTTGAAGAATTTGTCAAAAATATTTTGTATATAACTTTTCATATTTTCAAAACCAACCCAGATAAAGTGGAGTCAAAATGTGATAAGAAACCATGTACTGATAAATTCTGTATCTGTATGTTCCTAAAGATGTAGGTATTAGGAAACTGACAAGTCGATATTCCAGATTTGAATAGCTAGTTTACAACCATCCAATCCGCTCCATATCTTGATCTCGTTGTATACAAGGTAGGACATTTCTGGAGTCCTGAGTAGTACCTGAGGTTCGCGAACAGAGAATATTTGAGGCAATTCGTCATTCTTATTTTCATACTTATTTTAGAAAACGGTGCCCTATAGTTTTGAAAAGATACGTTTCAAAAATATTGTTAACATTTAAATTATTCATAATATTTGGGATATTGATTGAATTTAAATTTACAATTAACGTATATTTTGCTATTTATTCAGGCAAAGGTGTATTACCTCTTTAAATTTGAAATTCGTATAAAATAAAAAAATGTGGATGAGTCAGTGATAAAATTCCGTCTTTTCCTGCATATAAATATATATATATATATATATATATATATATATATATATATATATATATATATATATATATATATATATATATATATATATATATATATATATATATATATATATATATATATATATATATATATATATATATATTGGGTCGATATCTAAATGTATCTTGTTCGTGTAATCACAATTGTTTTTGTTTGGAAGAAAAAAAAATAGTAAACTCGAAAAAATCCTCGAATTCGAATTACTTACCTGCAAATAATTAGAAGCAATGAGCCAAAAAATAAATAAACTGGTGGGAGCTGAAGTAATATAGAACAATGAGTGATTGCTTCATCCACTCCTGATGGACAGTCTTCTATTCCGTCACACCACACTGAAGCATTTATACAAGCATCAAGTTCTGGGCATCTGTATTGGCAGTGGTCAGGCTTGATCATAAATATGCCCAAACCGTTTGGAGGAATATCTCTCCTGAAACAAAATTGATTGGTTTAATCATTTATATTTATGTAATGTAATTTTCGTTTTACCAAGATTATTCAATATAATACTTTTGTTGGCTTTCCAGAAGACACCATTATCCAGAAAAATCAAACTCCCACTCATGCCAGTTGAAAAAAAAGCAATTATCCTATACGTATTTATGAAAGTACTAAAAAACACTGGAATAAAAAACTTTGAAATGTTATGAAAATGCAGACAAGATAGAATTGTAATTATTAACGCTGCGCGGGTAGCCAAGGAGGCTTCCAGTTTTTTTTAGTTTTAAGTTATGAGAGTCTGAGAGACCGTAAGGTCCTTTACCCTCACCCTTTCCTCATAGGGCAGAACATGTAAGTAAGCATTATTAGTTCAGGATGTTCAGTTTTTTATGGTTAGCTTTTTAATTCCCTTATACCTGCTGTAATCGTAAAAAAAGTTTATTGTAACGGTCAAAAAGCAGCCTCCGAGACTTTTGCGTGTTACATGTTCTTCAATTTCCGTCTGTTTGTCGGTATGTCTGTGGTATAGGTCAAAAACTTCCTATCCAGTTTAATTCAAATGTTGGCCATAAGGGATAAAATTTTTGCATTTTGTAACACATTCATATATTTTTATTACGCGCCATTTTGTTCCACCATATTGAATTCGTACCAGTATTTTACGAGTTTCTACCTATGCTACATTTGATTTTTTGATTTAATTTAAAATAAAGTGATTAAGTTGTTTTTACACTGATTTTTAAGACCATCATTTTGTTCCGCCATGTTGAATTCATACCAGTTAATCCGCATGTCACATTTAATTTCAAGTCAATTAAAGCTTTTTTTACGTTTAAATTTTGAACTATTTGGCCGCCATTTGGTTTCCCATTTTGAATTCGTGCTACAGTTTTACCAGGTTACCTCTATATGACTCTTAATGCTTGCACAAAACTTGAAATTAATCTAACACCTAAGTAGTTTGCAGTTTGATTATGTATTGCTACCTAAGATTCGCACCAAAATGTTACCAGTACATTCCTATGATACATTTGATTTTTGTACAAAATTTGAGGTAAATTGGATAAATCGTTTTTTAGTTGTAATTTTGACCCTTAATTTTTAACCAAAATTTGAAGTCAATTAGGTAAGTAATTGTTTAGCTACGTCTCGAACTGGCAGACAGACAGACTGATAGACAGACCGAGGGAATCGAGAAAACTTTTTTTTTTTGGCATCTAGGGTATGTAAAACCTTTCACGAATACAAATATTTTATACCACCACTATAATCAATTATTAATTTTTTCGAGTTGAATTTTTATATATTTTATTACGATGTCACTTTGTTTCGCCGTCTGGAATTCGTAAAAAACAATATCAGTTGATGTCTACGCAGTCCTTGTACAGAATTTAATGTAAATTGGACAAATAATTTTTTAACGTTTCACTAGACCGCCATTTTATTTTGCCATTTTGGATTTTTACCAAATTGTTACCACGTCATCCCCATGTAACGACAAAAAATGTTTTTCAGTATCTAGAGACCCTGAAACGTAAAAATCCGAGAAAAATCCTGGAGATCATTTTTTTCACGGTTTCAATACTTCCCTTTTACGAAGGAAGTAAAAAGTGCAAATTCGCATATTTCAATAAATTTTCAAAGAAAGTGCGAATGATCTTTTCTTTGAATATTATAAATAAAAGAAAACCTTAAATTTTTATTACCAACATTATTATTATATCTTTTCAACCTATGAAACGCTTCGAAGCAATTCTCAGTTTTTTGCTATAGCAATTTCTAAACTTTTTCTTAATATTAAGTATATTTTATAGCTATCACTGGTCATATATGTTCACCATTTTCAAGTGCTCTGAAACTTGGAAGTGAAAATCAATACTCATAAGTAAGCCAATAAAATCCTTTTTAAAATATAATACAATATAAAAGTATTATACTTAATTTTATCCATTAGTCCCCTTTGAAATTTTAGATCGCGTGATAATGGAGAAACTGACATAACAGCCACAGTCTCAAATGGAAATTAATAGACTTCTTTACTTGCCACTTGCATTTGCAATTTTCCGAGACACTTTCGATATCCAGGACGGCAGCAAATTTCCGAGAAGCTGCCAGACATTTAATGGAAATAATAACCCTGTAAATAAATAATAATGATGGTACATTTCATTATATAAAGAGGCGTGCTAAATGAATGAAAAGACGAAACCACTACTAGAGGCAACAGAGATGGAGTCTGGATACGGGTAGTACGAAAGTTAAAGTTGGGCAGAAGTAGAAATGACAGATCGAGGAAATAGTTGAAAACACAAATTAAGATAAGGTCGACTACATCGATAAACAAGTGCGAATGAAAACACATTGTATTGAATAAGAATTAACAACATATATATATATATATATATATATATATATATATATATATATATATATATTGTTAATTAAATAAATCTTGTACAATACAATGTGTTTTCCGTTCACTACTGTCATTCTGAAAAGAACAGTTTTGCTGACGTATTGCCAAAATCACATTTGGCATTTTCGAAGCTTTCTTTCTCACGTCTGAATAGAGACTCTATTCAACATCAAGTTCACAATGGAAATTGAATCTAATGGAAGATTACCATTCTAGATGTGTCCAAAGGAAGGAAAATGGTACATTAGAACATTCTGTGTCTAGAAAACCGACGCATACAATAGATACTTGAATGCAAATTCCCACCACCATCCAGCACAAAAGAAATCAGTTATTAACTCGGAACAACGATAATGTGCAAGCAGTGGCCGGTGAAGAGGGGCCTACCATCACACAGGAGGAAGTCGAGACAGCTATCAAACGGCTAAAAAACAACAAAGCCCCTGGACCAGACCAGATTCATGGAGAAATCCTCAAACTACTGGACCCAGAACAGATAAAACTGCTGACCAACCTATTTAACAAAATCTACACAATACCAAAAGATTGGCTGCTATCGACGTTCATCCCGCTTCCCAAAAAGGCGAACGCAACTAAATGCTCAGACCACCGAATTATTAGCTTGATGAGTCACATGCTGAAGACTCTCCTTAATATCATTCAAACACGTATATATAGAAGACTTGACGAGAAAATAAGCGACACACAGTTTGGTTTCAGGAAGGGACTAGGCACCCGAGAGGCATTATTTTCCATACAGGTCCTGATTCAACGAGCGCGCGACGTCAATGCAGATGTCTTTGCGTGCTTCATAGATTTTGAAAAGGCCTTTGACAAAGTGCAACATAGTAGACTTATCTCAATCCTACGCGAATCAGGAATTGACGACAGAGACACAAATATAATAGCAAAACTATACTTACAACAAAAAGCCACTGTTCGAATCGAAAACGAAACATCAGAAGAGTTTAGTATAAACAGAGGAGTACGTCAAGGATGCATACTGTCGCCCCTTCTATTCAACGTGTACTCGGAACACCTATTTCAAGAGGCACTAAACGACACCGAAGATGGGGTTATAATAAACGGGGAAATAATAAATAACCTAAGATATGCTGACGACACCGTCCTATTGGCGGATACGGCTGAGGGTCTCCAGAGATTGATAGACCGTGTAGAGACTGCATGCAGCAGGTATGGTATGAAGATAAATTGTAAGAAAACACACATACTAATTATCAGTAAAAACGCCATCGACAATCTACAGTTTACCACTAACAATGTAGCTCTTACAATAGCCGAGACAGTTACATACCTAGGCTGCTCCTTGAATAAGGACTGGGATCACTCTCAAGAAATAAGATGCCGCATTGAAAAAGCAAGAAGTACATTTAACAAGATGCGAAACATATTATGCAACCTATCCCTCAACATCCATACTAGGATAAGAATTCTAAAATGCTACGTACTCTCAACCCTACTATATGGGGCAGAAGCATGGACCCTTACCGATGCCTCATGTAAACGCATAGATGCATTTGAGATGTGGTGCTACCGTCGCATGCTTAGAATCTCCTGGACACACCACGTTACAAACGAGACGGTACTGCAACGCATAGATAAGGAACCAGAATTCCTATTAACTGTCAAACGTAGAAAACTTGAATACTTCGGACATATCATGCGAAATGAAAAATACCACCTTCTCCAACTCATCCTAGAGGGAAAAATAGAGGGTCGAAGGTCAGCAGGACGTAGACGGATATCGTGGCTACGAAACTTACGAACACGGACTGGGATGACATCAACAGCTCTATTTAGAGCTGCAGTAAATAAAGTAATTTGGACTAACGTGATAGCTAACATCCACAGAGGATAGGCACTTTAAGAAGAAGATTAACTCGGAAACATCGAAACTGACCGAAGCTCTGAGGAGCTCCGCAAAATGAGAATGATAAGGAGCCACGGTGGTCCAACATACGTACCATCTTCAATACACATAAGAAAATTTCACAACACTTACGATCCCCGAAAGATATTGTACCTTTTCAAACAGGAGTATGTAAAATTCCTTGCTCCTGTGGAAAAGTGTATGTGGGAGAACAAGGACGCTCAATATCAACTAGACTTAAGGCACATGAACGATGTATTAAAAAGAAACAAATTGTTCAATCTGCTGTAGCTGCACACCAGCATACCACTGGCCATATTATAAATGTAAAGGAAACCAAAGTTCTAGCATGGGTTCCAGGATTTTATAAACGAAAAATTAGAGAATCTATTGAAAATTTTAAACATACAAAAAATTTCAATAGAGATACAGGTTACGGTCTACATCACACGTCTGAACCGATCTTAACACAGGGTCACGGTTCGGCGAGCACAATTTGGGTATAAAAGACCGCCTGAATTTCTCCGAGCCCCTACATTGTACAGATCTCGCGGAGTAAAGATCCCTGAAGATGCCTCGTGCTATCGAAAGCGAAAAATGGTAATTCCAATTTGACATGGTCTAATCCTAAGAACCACGATTTCTTAATAGAAGTACTGTAAACTTATCTACTTTGCTCTGCTCCATATCAAAAACAGGCTCTAGCTGACAAACAATGAATGAAATATCGTTGGCTCTCCCTGGTTCGGCACAATCATATACATTGGGCGTCAGTTGAAATGTAATTTGCAGAATTTAGAATTTGGCACCTTATAAGTCTGAGCTCACTTAAAGGATTTTTAACACAGCCCAATATTCAGAAAAGAAATTTTTCGGACTGTAGTAAGTATGTTTTTCGGTTACCTTCCCAGGACCGCAAAACAATTATGCAAAGTGGCAAAGAAACTTGTGTTTTTTTGTACAAATTTCAATACGGAGCAGTTAGCTTTTATCGTTTAGATTCTTGGACGTTTTTGGTTTTTTTAACACCTCATCTGGTTTAAGATTTTTTTTTACGAAAAGTTACTGATTTTAAAAACATTAGAACTCATCATCGGCAAAAACATCAAAAGATGTTTTAATAGACCATTAAACATAGAACGAAAGCTTTCACGGCTGTGGTCAATTAAGAAATCATCAGGTCTCTCCGAGCCCATTCAGTGTCCCGATCTCGTGAAGTAAAGATCCTTGAAGATGCTTCGTGCAATCGAAGGCGAAACGTCGGAAAGTGATTCCATTCTGACTGGATTTTCACCTAAATGCTACCAATCCATCCTCATGTGATTCTTGATTTTTGATCAAGTTAATCGAATACGTAATTTTTGAGCTATATGCACACACAAAGCAACAGGCCGAAAGAAATAGGAGGGGGATCCAGGAACCAGTGGCGGCTCCTCCATTAAGTCAAATGGTCGATGACCCCCAATAAATATTTCCAAACAGAAACAAATAAATAAAATAATACATAATTTATATTTTTTCAATTTTTTTTTAAATTTGGAAATTTCCTCTAATATTCTAAGCGTATAAACTCATTGACCTTTCTCTTAATTCCGCGACACACTATCTATGCCTCGCAATTTTAAAAGCATTAGAACTCATCATCGGCAAAAACATCAAAAGATGTTTTAATAGACCATTAAACATAGAACAAAAGCTTTCACGGTGTGGTCAATTAAGAAATCATCAGGTCTCTCCGAGCTCATTCAGTGTTCCGATCTCGTAAAGTAATGATCCCTGAAGATGCCTCGTGCAATCGAAGGCGAAACGTCGGAAAGTGATTCCATTCTGACACGGTCTAATCCCAAGAACCATGATTTCTTAATTGACCACAGCTGTGAAAGCTTTCGTTCTATGTTAGCTAACCTCTATGTGGAGGAAATTAAGAAGGATGCTAAAACTTTTGGCGATCTCCGGAACAACAAGAAGAAGCTATTTTGCCAACTAGCCTTTCTCCTTAGATGCTGTGATGAAGACGTAATACCAAAATCTCTACAGATGAAACACCACATAACATCAAAAAATGCAAGGAACATTTACAAACGAGCCAGTATGGCATTGGTAAGAGAAAGGATAAAAGCTACTCGGTGTGATTTGGATATAAACGCTCGTAAGTTATTTTAGCTTTTATACTGAATATCACATATTTAGAATTCTCGATGACATTACCAATTCGCAAGCAGAACGGATACATTAGGCAGTTACCATTAAGCAACAGAAAAAGTTCGAAAGACTGCTAGACAGCCAAACACCAATAAAACCTCTACAGGACAGAGTTATAAATTTATCTTCAAAAACCCTTACTGAAGCAGAACAATCCGTCCTTTCTAAAGGCCAAAACTTCACTACTACACCGGTGTCATCTGTTGAAGCGACAATTAGAAGACTTTCAGCAGAAGAAGCTAACGTAATAAGGTATGAAACAGCGAAAATCATCAGAAATTCCAACCCGCGGAAGTCGAATCTATCAGCTGCCGAAAGAACGGCGATAAAAACATTAAACAACGATACAGACATTTTGGTCCTTCCAGCTAATATAAATTTTACAATGGAAATTGAATCAGAAGGGACGATTCCCTTTCTAGATGTTCTTGTACAAAGGAAAGGGGATGCTTCCTTGGGACACTCTGTATATAGGAAACCAACGCATACGAACAGATACTTAAATGCAAATTCCCATCATCATCCAGCACAAAAGCAATCAGTTATTAATTCATTGGTTTACAGAGCCCTCGCGATTTGTGACCAACATTCTTTACAAACGGAAACAGAGAAATTGACTCAAGCTTTAAGAGGGAATGGATATTGCACTGTGGATATTAGACGATCAATTAGAAAATATAATAATCCTACTCCACGAAATGATACTAATAAGGAATTACCGATAGGAAGTGTAGTTCTTCCATTTATACACGGAACCACAGACAAGATTGCAAGGTTACTTCGCCGGTCCAACATACGTACAATCTTCAACACACACAAGAAAATTGGACAATGTTTGCGGTCGCCAAAGGACATTATTCCTTTCCAAACGGAAGGAGTATATGCAATTCCTTGTTCCTGTGGTAATGTCTATATTGGAGAAACTGGACGATCCATATCGTCTAGGCTGAAGGAACATGAACGATATATCAGAAAGAAACAAATTGTACAATCTGCTGTATCTGAACAGCAACATTCTACTGGACATGTCATAAATGTAAATGAAATCAAAGTTCTTGCACCGGTTTCGGGATTCTATAAACGCAAAATTAGAGAATCTATTGAAATTTATAAGCATCCTAACAATTTTAACAGAGATACGGGCTTCAGTCTTCATCAAACGTGGAAACCGATCGTTACACCGAGTCACGCATCGGTAAACACAGGTCGACTATAAATAGCCAGCCTGGGTCTGTCCGAGCTCATTCAATGTTCCGATCTCGTGAAGTAAAGATCCCTGAAGATGCCTCGTGCAATCGAAGAAAAACGTAGAAAAATGATTCCATTTTGACACGGTCTAATCCCAAAAACCATGATTTCTTAATAGACCATAAAACATTAATTTGTTATAAAGTGTTAGTCTGTAAGTCGTTTGATATACACTGGGGCACAAAAAATACCCACCAAACCTTTTTTTTATTCTGCTGGCGTCAAACTTTTTCTCAACAGAAATGCTATTTACTAATAAAAATACTTCCCTTTTACGGGGAAGTAAAAACAAGCACACATTTTGAATTAATTTAATAATACGGCAGAAAAATTGAAAACGTTCAATATATACAAATAAAATTAATAGCAAAATACGAATTAATATTTTGGTGGGCCTCCCCATGACCCGCACGAGTTCAGCAACGCCCCTTGGCTACTGTGCCCTAAGTTTCGAACTTGGAATTGAAGAATTTGCCATATCAAATTATCAATTTGATTTTTTGATGACAATGTTAGTGTTATTCAAAAACCAGTTAATCAAAATTCTGCTTTAAAAAATCATAAAATGCCATAAATTTATTTGAGTAATATTTTCAATACGTTAGCAGTGGCTATACATAGACTGATTCGTCGATTTAATGACACAGGCGTAGTGACTTACCGCCATGGTAGTGAACGCCATAGAACTACAAGTCGTCGTGACGATAACAGAATTATTTTTACAGGTAATCGGCAAAGAATATTAAATAAGAGGCCCGAATGCCTCTTGCCATACAATTCGTCGCCTCCATGAACACAACCTTTGGACTCGTAGACAAGCAGCCTTTCCATTAACGCACCAACATCGGGTTGTAAGAAGAAATTGGGTAAGAGTTAATCTAAATTGGGAATAGATCAATGGACTAAGTGTTTGTTTGCGGATGAATAGCGCTTTAATTTGTATAAATCGAATGGACGTGTTTTAATGTGGAGAGAAACGGGTGAACGTTAGAGGAGGAACGTGTGACTGTTTGGTGTGCGATAATAAGGAATGAAAGAAGTAGTGCTAGTTGGTGAAATTATGATTACTGAAAAATATAGAGATATATGTTTAAGAGATGTTGCTGTCAAGTTTGCAAGGAACTTTGGTGATAGGTTCATGTTGGTTGATGACAATTCTCGTTCCTATCCAGAATTGTCACTCAGTCGGCAAACATGAATCCAAACGAGCACGTTTGGAATCACTTGAAGTTACGTTTGAATCGGCAAAAGAACCAACTTCAAAATACGGAAGTTCTAAACTTACTGAATACTGCCAAGACAAGTTGCCGAATTCGTGCGAGTCATGGGAGGTTCAACAAAATATTATAAAATTAAAAAAAGGGTTGGTGGGTATTGTTTGTGCCCCACTGTATATCGAACTACATTCATGCTGCGTCTGTATAAAAAGTTAATATTTTATGGTCTACTTGTTTGAGTTTATTGATGTGAATGCCGATGTTGAATTCCAATGTTTCTGAAATTATTATTTTTTTAGTAAACATAGTATTATTTCTAAACCAAATGAGTTACGGAAAAAAAAACAAAAACATTACGTCGTAATGAATTTTGTTCAAAAATTTACTAGGTGTCAAACTTGATGGCAAATTTTTACGAATTAAGTTCGAATTGACGCTCAGTTTATTTGGGATATTAGAATATGGATAGCAGAAGTTTCCTAGGTGATAGTGATGTAAGAATACGAATTACAATTTTCGTGGAGATATTTTTATTGATTCCGATATTAAAACTTAATACTTAAATCAGAGCAATATTCAATTAAAATGAACAAGTTTGATTTGATACATACGAAAATTCCTGAAATTAATGTTTACGTTCATATCGAATGACTTTTAATTCAAAATAACAATTCCGAACACGTGTGATTTGTGTAAATGAAATATAACTACAGAAACAACGGATACAGTCGGGCCGCGGGCGGCGTCGTCCAATGTGAGGTGCGAAGTTATGGGTCATGATGGCTGTATGCAATATTATACAGACATTAGCAAATTTTACGTACAAAAAAATTATTTGGATAATATAGTATAATTCAGATGAGTTAGCGGGTGCCCTATACAAGTACATCGGGGTAACTGTTTAAATGGAAATATCTTGGTTATTTCTGAAATTAGAAAAAATGTTGGAGACAAAATTTGTTTGATTCGATCTGCTTTTTTATATATGTATATTTTAATGTATACATAATTTTATATTAAATTCTGCATATTATTTTGTAAAATATACCATGTATCAAAAATTAATCGTTTTCGAAATATGGAAGATTTTATAGTTACGAAATACTACGATTTTTCGGATGAATTGCTTACCTATTTAGATACCTGCTGCTACCGGGAGATGAAGGTTTATTTTGACATTGATGTTTGAAGTCTGATTTACTGCTTGACTCATTTTTATTTTGTGCTAATATTTTACAAAATGACAGAAAACATTCTACATAGTGTTTAAATTCTGTTTATTAAATTTGGAAATAACATGGTACAAATTCAGAGTTATAAACACCCATGTACAAGAAAATAAATAAAACCCTAATCTTGTCACATTTATCGTAAATTATATTTTGGCCTTCTAGTGCAATTTAAAGTCAAACATTTATTATTTTGTTTATACCGATTTATATTTAATTTTTCGCTCGATAAGGTCTAGGATATGTTTCATTTTAAAATAAACTACTGTCAGTATTCCAAGCTAGTCTTGTCTCACCTCACAGCATTAGAATAACAGCAAATTCCACAATATTAATTGAGATTGTAATTAGCAATGATAATTTTCTAAATGTTTCACTAAAGAGAGTTCCAAACTTAAGTGACCATGATTAAGATGGAAAACAGTGATTACAAAGAACTGTGAGATTGGTGATTTTGGTTAGACAACTCTAGAGGCAAATCAAATTTTTCAAAATTTCTTAGCACATGTGAATAGAAGACAAACGTTTATTTAAGAAACAAATCAACTCCTTGGAATTATAAAAATATACTAGAGGGTCTAAATTCAAGAGATTTATTATACAACAAATTTAAAGTTTCCAAAATACTAGAAGATTGAAGAGCATTAGAAGGGCTGCTTAATTGTTTGTGTACTCTATTACTTCTTTCTTTTCAATTTATTAAAAATATCATTTTCCTTATTACTCACTGAGGAAAAGTAAAAGTAACTTACAACAAAATATCAGCTGGATAATTCCGAAACAATTTTGAACCTCTGGGCCTAATTCTATGCGGAAATTGACTAATACTAATAACTCTTTACTACTAAACATTAACATGCCCAAAAAGTGAAACGTGTGGGGATTTACTCTTCTAGAGGTGAAAAATCGAGCTCATTTCACCGTAAGTACAAAATATAACCTAGATTGTGTCAGAACATTGGCGTACAATCAAATCGATTCTGTTTATCGTATTACAACCACAAAAATGTGACGGACTGCTAATTCAGATGTTAATATCAAAATAAGAGAGACTTTCTTCGGATTCGGCATTCACCCGAAGGAATGAGGGAAGCTGGAGTTCGGCATCGGTCAAAAAAATCACCTTCGGCCCGACTTTAAGAAATTTAACCTCCGAATATTGAACGACTAGAATTAGCAATAAACACATTTGTTTGTGTCCATAATAATCAAAGTAAACATGAGGGGTGAAGGGAAACTTCCACACTGGTTTGCCAGATTGAGCGATAAATGTAGGGTTCAAACATATTTAATTTGTTTTAAACCAAATTCTGCTTGAAATTTTGACATGGTAAAAATAAACATTACATATGCTCATTTTTAAAAGTTGAATATATTTTATCTGCAAACAATACAAAAAGTCTTTTGTTATAATGTAATTTAATTTTGCCTTTCATTAGCAATATTCTCAAGATTTGATTTGAACAGCTTTGTTCTTGAGTGACGCTGTGTTTCAAACGTTTCAGATTTGTCATTGGCTTGTGTTTTAGTGTGTAAAAACTTAAGCGATTTCTTTCTAAACATTAACATGCCCAAAAAGTGTAATGTGTGTGGGATTTGCTCTTCTAGAAGTGAAAAATCGAGCTCGTTTCGCCGTAAGTACAAAATATACCCTAGATTGTGTCAGAACATTGGCGTACATTCGTTAGTAGATGGTTAGTGGTATCCAAATAAATACAACAATTCATTTCTTTTACAAATACTTATTCTAATTGTAACTGAGATGCATTTTATAGATTTATTTATCAACATGCTATATAAATATACACATATCAATTGACTTCCTTAAGTTCACCATACGAAAAATTTGGTTTTGGCTTCTGTTTACATCTAATTTATTATCCTAAGTTATGCGTTCTACAAGATTCAGTTTATTCATCAGATAAGGCTGTAGCTGTAAAATTATATTTTATTAATTGGATGTAATTTTTGGCTTTTGAAAATGTTTTAACGGTTTTCGAAGGAAAAGTTTATATAAACATGTATGTTCCAAAAGATTTAATTTTTCTTTATACAGAGTGTAACATGTTAATTAGTTTTTGGCCAATTGCATTATTTTGATAACGCATAGTATGCGGGAGATATCGAATACTTTATTTGTATATTGTTTTATATAAAGTAATGCGACTTCACGCACATTTGGCACAGAAAAATTGCTTCTGAAAAAATGAAACTCTAGGTTCGAATTGTTCTTTCAAGTGAATAAAACAATTCAAACCTTCGGGTAAATTTACTTGATATGAAGTTTAGTTTATTAATTTCCCAGATGATTTACTATAAACACACTTCTGTCACTTTTTTATTTTACATTCTAGCGTAGGATTTTGAAATAAAATATTCGATATGCAGTCATGGTTATGTAAACAGCACACGTTCGTTTTTGAGATATTTAAGCCTTAAAATAAAAATATGCAAGTCGGTTTGCTCGGAAGTTATTGTACGTAATCGTATTTAATTAAATTATATTGAATATTTATGTACCTTTAGGAGGAAACTTTTAGTATCTACCACTTTTTCTTTTGTTTATAGAAGTAACCCCTTCATATCCGCCATATTAAAATTCACGATAAAGTTCAATTCAGTTAGATAACTTTTAAATACATTAAAATTTGTGGTGGATGTATAAAATATTTTATGTAGAAGCGATAAGTGTAAATTAAAGAAAGCATACATATACTTAAGAATGGTTTGATGAGTGACTTAAGACTAGGGTTCTTAAGAGCTTTTGGCTTTATGACTTATTTAAAAAATATACATAAAGATCTCTGAATGATCTGATCTCTGCTCTTTGAATGTAACATCGAAATTTCTCCCCGTTTGTCATATATAGCAGCTATTGCATTCGTCGCATTTTAACCTATAAACTCCAAATTTTTTAAATTCAAAGAGCATAACGCCTCACGTAGATTAAAAAAAAAACAGAACTCTCATTTTGCCAACCATTTCTTAGAAACGTCACATAAATTACTTGACATAAATAAGTTAGATATATTACATTATAAGCAAAAAATTATTAAAACTATTAAACTTTTTTTGACTATAAAAAATGTACACTTGGTTTTCCCTAATCGTACTCTTAAGAATTTTTGTCTGTATATATACCTAACTTGATTGTAAATATTTTCATTGCGTTTGAAAATGTACTATAGTCAAAAGCAGTGTTATCCTGCGGGTCATACGATTTATCAACCACAAACTTTTTAAGTTTATTTTTCTTTTATTACGTATAATCATATCCTCCGTATAAAATCCGGAAGATGAATTAGATAGACCTATGATATTTTCATATGAAAAAAGAGGATAAACATATAAATACCAGCAGTTGCAAAAATCTTTGAGCGATGTCACTTCAAAGTCAGATTGACAAGTCAGTGACAAAATGAGAATAGAATAATTTTTGGGTTTTTGCATCCACAAGCCAAAAAAATACTATCAAATCTAATAAAATGTTACGAAAATGAAAATTCACCTTCCAATATCCAGGAGACAGTAGCAAAAGCTCTGGGAATCGGTATAAGGACTGTGCAGAAAATTGTGCATGTAAAAAAGCATAATTTACTACCGAAGAAGATTAAGAAATGTACACGAAAAAAGCCAAAGGCAGAAGACTTAAGTGACAATGTAAAAATGTAATGTTCGTAATGCAATTTACGATTTATACACATCAAAAACTAATATAACCCTTCAAGTTTTAAAAGAAGCTTTAAAAAAATCGAGCCATATTGGAAATTGGACTAAAATCGTCAAAATTAATAAAAATGTTGGGTTTTCGATATAAAAAGGACTGTAATCGAAGATTTTTATACGAGTTGCCACATATAGCAAGTCAGCTTTTAAAGAAATACACGGAAAATTTTAATTCAAAATTTAAAAAAGTAGTATTTTTAGACGAGACTTGGATATTTTCTAATGGAAGTGGTTTGAAATCTTGGCAGGACGAGTTTGTAAAAAGTGTCAAGAGAAAAAAGGGATGTGGGAGGGAAAACGGTTCATCATTTTGAATGCAGGTTCTTCAATAGGATTTCTCCCAGGTGCAAGTTTACTGTTTTTTTCAACATTCAAAAGTATGGACTATCATGATAATATGAACTGTGAACTGTTTGAAAAGTGGTTAAAACAACAACTGGTTCCAAATTTAGATGTTCCATCTTTAATCATTCTGGACAATGCATCTTATCATTCAAGAATCTTAAATAAACAACCTACTTCATCCTGGAAGAAAAGTGATATTTATGACTGGCTAATAAAACAAAAACAAAATCCTTTACCCAATATGCTGAAACTAGCACTTCTTTTAATGGCAAAATCTATCAAAAAACCAACAATATATGCCGTAGATGAAATATTATGGGAAAATGAACATGAGATTTTACGACTGCCGCCATACTATTGCCAGTTTAATGCAATAGAATTAATACGAGCTGGGGCAAAATCATATTACGAAAAACAGGTGAACGATGGTCTTACATCAGATTGTTTGGCAAGATTCATTAAATTGTATTACGCCGGAGTACTGGAAGAAATCTGTGGAAGATACGGAGAAATTAATATAGGATTGGTGGAATCGAGAACGAGTTCTAGATGTCGAAATAGCACCAATGATCATTGGGCCATTTGAGGACGACTCAGAAGATGAGGACTTTTTAAGTGATGATGATAATTTTTAGTCTATAATATTAAAAAGTTTCTGAAGGATTATATTAGTCTTTGACGTATATAAATCATAAATTGCATTATGAATATCCATTTTTGCATTGTAACTTAAGTCTTTTGCCTTTGGATTTTTTCGTGTACATTTCTTAATCTTCTTAGGAAGTAAATTATGTTTTTTTCATGCACAAGTTTCTGTACATTCCTTATACCGATTCTCAGAGCTTTTGCCACTGGCTTCTGGATATTATCCAGTGAATTTTAATTTAAAATTTTTTTTATTAGATTTGACACCATTTTTTTGCTTTTTTAGTACATTTATGCTTTTGTAGGCAATAAATAAATAATTATAGAATACTTGTTCCAATTTTAAAGCGTGTTTAAAATATGTAAATTTTTTTATTAATTATAAGTCAAAATTATATATATATATATATATATATATATATATATATATTTATATATATATATTTATATATATATATATATATATATATATATATATATATATATATATATATATATATATATATATATATATATATATATATATATATATATATATATATATATATATATATATATATATATATATATATATATATATATATATATATATATATATATATATATATATATATATATATATATATATATATATATATATATATATATATATATATATATATATATATATATATATATATATATATATATATATATATATATATATATATATATATATATATATATATATATATATATATATAGCCTGTATTTTTCGCATGCATGGCCCTTAATTTTAGACTGAAATTTGAAGAAATCGGATAAGTAGTTTTTTAGCTATGCTGCGAACAGACAGACTAACGGACAGACATACCTACAGACAGACGGAATTGAGAAAATATGTTTTCCGGCATCTAGGGACTCTTAAACGTAAAGATCTGAAAACATTTCATGAGGCAAGTGATAACTAATTATCTTGTGTTTTTAACATAAGTGTATAATATTTTTGCAAAATAATTTTTTTTTGTTACTGCAATACAAAAAAAAAATAAGTTTTCTTTGCACAGGGGTCGCCCGCATTTAAATAAATGACATTGTATAAGTGGTTAGGTTTTAAGGTCAAGCGGGGCTCATAATTTTTGGTGATTGGAAAAAAAATCTCACTTTCATTAAGTGACTGTATAAACAGAACATATCCTGATTGTTCCACTGATTCGAACCGCCTTCCGACTTTATTAAGGCGCTTGCCATTTTGTGTATTTTTGTTTTTGCCAGCCAAAAAATTTTAACCAAATACATATTTAGCGAATTTTATTATTTAGTCCTTTGGCATTTAATATATAAAATAATATTAAGTGGCTATCTTAATAATATTGCGTAATATAATAAAAAAAACCTATTTTCTTTCTCTTTGTATATTTGTAAATAGCCCATCGAGATTTAATGGGTCGATAAAAGAATCACACAACATTTTGGTATTCACTGTGTCTTCTGATTTGATTCATAACGTTGGTGACCTTTGGACCCCCACGATAAGACCGCATTCGACTATAGTAGTACATACACAGTACAGTAATAAAATAAGCGACCAGTTAATAAAGTAAAACGTGTGTTTTCATTTATTTGTTAAAACGTACTGTCACAAAGTAACGGACGACTCTATTAAATGATATTTTGATTTTTTTGGTAAATTCCTTTATACCAGACAACTATTTTTTATATTTTTTGGGATCTTTCATTCTAGTCTTTAATTTGTGTGCAGTCTAAAAGAGATTTTTAAAATTAAGATATATCACCAGGAATATCTGTCGAGGGGCGATATACTTATCTAGAAAGTATAAAATATAAGAGGAACTAGCTACTTTTAAAATAACAGTTTACCGACTGCCGCAGTTCAGCCGTAGAAAACGAACACAAAAGAAAACCATTTATTTTCAGAAAATGCAATGTACCGCTGAGTCTAGTTGGCTTTTGTGCACAAACGAAAATAAATTGCTAGAAAATTAAAATGAAATGCGAGGTTGTGTATCGCTAAAAAGGGAATACTATTTTGTATCTAAAAATAACCTAAACGTAGAAATTGTATAAACTGAATAAAAGAATCACGTTAATTAAATTATTTACTCTGTGTTTAAAAAAAATAAACTATCTCTAATAGGATATCCGAGTGAAATTCAATTCTCGATTCTGCTGTTGTAGATAAATCACACGATATTTTCAGAGTAACAAGTCGCTGTGGGTCACTGACAGAAACCTCACTGGTCTAACGTATGAGCAAGATGTTTAATAAAATAAACTCTATCAAATTTTGCACAAATTAGACTTTGCTACTGAATTTTGATTAGGATATTTATCATTAAATATTTTACAGACTTGCTGCAATGGTCCTCATAACACAGTATCATTAAAATTTCTATTCTTTAAGTTTCGCTTACCGAATTCATTATTTCAAATTTGACGTTCACAAAACTCAGCTGGTAATTAAATACTGGTTTCCGTTCAGGTGATTAACATGAAAAATTATTATTTACCCATAAATAGTTGCATTTAGGACTTACAGGGTATACCATTTAAAAATAAAAATTTCTATCAATTGCTGAAAAACGGAAAACTTGGCAATGCTGCAAATGGCTTCTTTGCATTTCCAAACATGGCTCATTCAAATTTAATTCAGACTGGATGAGTCCATATATAAAGTTTTAAAGAATTTATAATCTTCTCTTCTTCAGCTTCCGTTACAAAAACGAATGTCATGGAAGTCATTTTAAAACAGCATAACTTCGTCTCCTTAACTTAATTCTAAACTAATGTCTTGACGTCATTTTAAAAATTAAATACGTTTTTCGGTTTTGGGAAGTGTTATTTGATTATCCATTAAACCGCTTCAAAACTGGCATTAAAAATGTCACTTTTGAAGACTTTTCCTCATCACCCAAGGTAGGTATATTTATTTAGCTATATAAATTATTCATACATAGTGCAGGTGCCAAAGGAAGTTGAACTGCCTATTTGCCGACTTCATTAAGCTCAGATTCTTATACCTGAGAATCCAAATAATACGCACGGTGGATATTTCCGGCGGCGCGGCGGTATCTGTCCCCTCTATACTTGATTATCCCCACTCCACGTGTTACTAAGCAAAGATATTAATAAAAATTTTATAAGATTGATGATATCCATAAACAGTTTTCTTGTCCATCACAAAAGGCGCTAAATTTGATTGAGTTGAGTTGGTCGAATTGGTTTTTATGATATTTCCACTCTCAAAAGACACATTGGGCACATGTACAGGGTATCCGAATTTCGATGGTTTTGCGGGGTATCTCCCTTATTACTGAAGATAGAGAGATGCGGTTTTCACAACACTGTGCTACTTTTTTGTTAAACCAACGAAGCCACAAATTTTTCCTAGCCCTTTTCGTTTTTGGGATACACGGTGAAATTGAGAATTTTGCGTTTTCAGGTACCCCTCGTATCTCGATGGCCTGGCAACTTACCGAAAAGGTGAAAACTAAACTCGATAGAGTTTTTTGCGTAGAATCCAGTGGCGTAGTCAGTTTTTGATTAGATACTATCGTGTTCGAGGTATAGACTAAAGTTGGGTTTTTTAAATAGGATACCCTGTATATTTTTTAATATTTGGTTTCCGCTCATTTTTAGCTTCTCAAAAACACTTGATATTTATTTCAATCCGGTACCGACAATAAAGTCAATTTAAAGAAATTATAATCTGTTTTTCTAGAAGGCTATGAAAATTGTGTGTTAATTTTTTAAGTCTGAATTATCTGTACCAAAGTTTATTATAATATCATAATTAAACAATAAATCAATAAACAAAGATACATACCTACTATTTAGTATTTACCCTGGACAACACAACTAACACAAATACATAGGAAATCTAATAAAAAAATATATACCTATTATACACTAAAAATGTTTTATTTACAACAAATGACGTTGGATTTAATACTTTTCTAATGTTGACAATTGTGTTGTTTGAAAATACTTACTTACAACTGTTTAATTTATCCCTTATAAATACCCAAGATCCGTTTTAAATAAAATAAGGCGGCTATGACTTGATTAAACAAAAGAATATATAGATTCTGTTGAGCCATTGTTGAAACTAATTGACATTTGTCATTGTTAAATTATTTTAATCAAATATTGCCTTTGTCCATTTGTTCAATATCAAACAAACAAACAAACAAAAGTATGCTTTATTGCCGCAGAAAAATTTTACAATTTTATGGACAAAGCAAAATATACCTAAAATAAGACATATCAAAACATTAATCGAAAAGAATTTCGATAGTTCAATCCTTTTTAAAAATGTAAATTATCAATTTACCAAATCGTAAAACACACGTTAGAATATAACATAACATTGCCGCAAAACAGTTAATGAATCCTAATAACCTTATAAAAGTAAACAAACACACATGTACGAGGTGAATAATTTCGATGACATTGAAATCAAAATTGCAACTATGCGACCTTAAACTCTATGTTATTATAGTTATACAAATAATTGTGATGTTAAACAGAAATGGCTGCGAATTTCGAAAACTTGGAGAAATATGACATGCTTGTTTGTTTTATACAGTGCCAGGAAAATCCGGATGAAGCGTCAGAGATGTATCTAATCCGGTAAGTGACAGGAGTAATACTAAGTAAACAAAATAACTTTGCTTCTTAAACCAGGGCTTTTCGAAATTAGTGATAGCCGATGTAGAAGGACTCTCATTATTTTTGAAAAACAAAAGTCTAGATAATAATAAAACTTTAGTTTTGTGACTTTTTTTTCAGAATAATAATATTAATATTTCAAATTATGCCTATCGTTCCTAATAGGTTACAATTTAGTCCAAAATTTGCTTGTAATAAAAAAGCATATTATTGCAGCAAGTCTGTAACATGAAAGATACGATGTCACTAAATTTCCAATAAAATTAATTATAATTAAAATATTTGAAAAGTAGAATAGCAGGTTTGTTGATAAGTGATAAGAAAAAACATCTTTTACATCGCCCTGTATTATAAAATTATTCATTTTAATTTATTTTGAGTATGTCGTTCTATACTCTATATATCTGCAAAATAAGCGTTTATTCCTTATAGATACCCAGAACGAAGACAGCCCGATAAGAGAAAATTTTCAAGAATAAAAGTAAATCTGATCAATCACGGATCATTGAAAGTACCGCGACCGAAATCATATTACAAAGAAAATCGGGAAACTAAAGAGATTAATGTTTTAGCTGCTGTTGCAATCAATCCGTCAACTTCCTGTCAAAAAGTCGAGTATGAAGCGGGAGTACCTAAGTCAACAGTGCAGACTATTCTAAAAAAATACCATTTCAAATCGTATAAATATAAGTTAGTGCACCATTTGCACACGGGACATGCACAGCGGCGCATAGATTTCTGCAATTGGTACATTCATATGACTAATACCGAAATAAATTTCGAAAGAAAAGTTATATGATCTGACGAGGCATATATCTCAAGTGCAGGTATTCTAAGTCGACACAATAATAGATACTGGTCCAAAGAAAATGAACACGTTATATTTCCACGCGAACAACAAGGCAGGTTTGGATTTAGTGTGTCCTGCTTTACACTTGGCACAAAAATAAGGTATGTCATTTATAACGGTAGTCTTACTGGAAACCGGTACCTAGAGATACTGGAAAATAAGCTTCCTGATTTATTAGATAATATTCCTTTGGTACAAGTACAAAACATTTTTCTTCAGCAAAATGGTGAACCGGCTCATAATGCACGGACTGTTAGTACTTTTTTAGAAAATGAATTTCCAGGTCGCTGGATTGGTACAAATGGAGCTGTAAGATGGCCGCCTAGGTCGCCAAATTTGTCGGTCGTAGACTTTTTCTATGGGGATATCTTGAAGGCATCATCTACCAAAGCCAACACGACACGATCGAAGATCTACAAAACGCCAAATGATTGTGCTTAACGCACTAAATAGAATAAGAAAGATGTGTGATATGTGTATAACCTTTTTTTCTAATTTAGTCAATAGTAAGTATTTGACAGAATACAATTTTATTGTCAACATTAGAAACATAATTAAATTATCGTCATATGTATATATTTTTAGTTTATAATATGTGTTTTTAGTAGATTTCTTAGATATTTGTGTGTTTCACTAGCGTAAAAATTAAATTAAATAGTATGAATCTTTGTTAACTGATTTATTGTTTAATAATGATATTATAACAAACTTTGGTACAGATAATTCAGATTTAGAAAATTAACACACACTTCTCATGGCCTACTAGAAAAACAGATTAAAATTTCTTTAAATTGACTTAATTGTCGATACCGGATTGAAATAAATGTCAAGTGTTATATATTTTTAAGAAGCTAGACATGAGCGGAAACCAAATATTAAAACATATACAGGGTATCCCATTTAAAAAAACCCAACTTTAGCCTATACCTCGAAAACGATAGCAGCTAACCAAAAACTAACTACGCCACTGGATTCTACGCAAAAAACTCTACCGAAGTTACTTTTTACGTTTTCGGTAAGTTGCCAGGTTATCGAGATACGAGGGGTACCTAAAAACGCAAAATTTTCAATTTCACCCTGTATCTCAAAAACGAAAAGGGCTAGGAAAAATTTGTTTGTGGCTTTTTTGGTTTCACAAAAAGTAACACATTGTTGCGAAAACCGCATCTCTCTATCTTCAGTAAGAAGGAGGATACCCCGCAAAACCATCGAAATTCGGATACCTTGTACAGTGAATTCTGTCGTCAAGCGAAGCGAGAGGTAATAGTAGATAAAGATCATTAGCGTCTGATCGAGAAATGTAACTAACTTAAAGGAATAATTACCGATGTTTTGGCAGTTTTTTCAAATTTCTTACACTTCATAAGCACTAGAAATGAAATATATAAATATTTTAATAAATACTGGGAAATGGTAGAAGTAGTTGTTATGAATTACATCTATTAACTGTTAGACAAATATGTTCCCATAAATCACACTAATTATATCCGCGGAGTGACACCTTATTCACAATATATGTTAAAATTTCTTTTAGAAGTTATACATGATATGAATGCCGTTCGTCAAATGCAGGGAACGTAAATTAAATGCGGTCAGTCCGGACTTAGCATTAGAACAGTCTCAGAACTATTCTTCAGCAGTTACTGCATGGAGTCTTGATTGACGTACCTAAAAATGAAGAAGCAATGGTTTTTCTTCATATCTATCTTCTATATATCTTGCAATAAAATCCCATTATACCTATTAATACCAAGTATTTTAATGTTTGTAATCCATACAAATACTGGTGAACTTACTGATAAATCTTTGCAATGTGTACTTAATATTGGTGAAAGTGGATAGGCTCATTTAACTACGTACGAAAATGAGCGATTTCTGCTGAAAGGTAAAAAGTTTTCCGATATTATAAAAAGAAATAAGCTTTGCAAGTTTGAGAATACTCCTACAAAAAGAGAAAAACTTCCAATGAGAAGTTGCAAAATATTACATGTATAACTCTTTCTCAAAAAAAAATTAACGTTGGTGAATGAGCGTGAATTTGACACAAATATTTTGGCATATCATGAAATAACTACTGCAAGTATTTCTGTGGTACAAATTCCTGGCAATGGCATGGCATGGCATGGCGCTTGTTCATTAGATCCAATTAAAACAATTCAGTACTTTTGGTGATTTTGGCAATCTTCACAAGGATCATAATTCTTTTCTATTGCAGTAAAATGTAAAAATAATACTCAGATATTGTGTCTGACAGGTATCATAATATTGCGATAGACAACTTTATAGAGACCAAGTCAATTAAAGCATTATTATTTTATAGTCATTTTTAAAAATTTCCAACAAACTGGATCCTATCAAGCATTGAAAATAAATTAAATACTGACTAGCACCGAACATTGACATTATAGATAGTTTGGTGAATTCTATAGAACATTATTAGGCAAATTATTGTTTTCTTATACCTTATTTTTTAAAAAACAATTTTTTTTCGTGCTTTCTTAATACCTACCTACCTACGTTTACAAATTTTATTATGCCTCAATTTGCCCAGTACGTCAGACTAGAAGAAACCTACCATTGACTTTATATGATATATTTAAAGCTAATGAACCTACCCAAAAAAATATGAGAACTTAATATGCGAACTGAATAAAAATAAAAACCATCTTAACTTTAGTTATTTAGTTTACATTTGCCGAACCATGAACCAGAAGCTAAATTTAAGATGCCTTTTATTTAGTTTCTATGTTAAGTTCTCAGTGACTATGTTCGCCTAAATTTTTGTTCGGTATTTGAAAAAAAAATCCTTCTGAGATGCAGCGGTTCAGGCTAGAACTCAAAAGATATTTGAAAAGTTGTTGAATTTCTATCTTATTTGTAATGAATATTTTAACTTGTTTTTTCTTCATGTGGTTCTTATTAGTATGAACAACCAAATGAGCGTTAAAAGTTTTCTACGTTAAGTCCATATTAGTATGAAAATCTTCGACTATGAATGAATTTTTAATGGGCTCCAAAGAAAATTTAAATACTCATTTAATAATTAATTTAAATAATATTATCACAAACATTAATAGTAATGAGAAATTAAAAGGAAAAATCTTTGAATTTACTGATGATATTTTATTAGGGTCGAAACGTTTTAATACGATTAAACTAATATTATAGTATGATGCAAAGAGCACTGGAGTTAAAAGAACTGCAATAAAAAATACAGGCTCGTATTTGAAAAAGTCGACCTAATGGTCGTCGCCAGCATACGAAACATCGAAATTAAAATCTGAGCTTGTAGTTCTTTCTTGACCGTATAATAATGAGCATTTACCGTTTTGAGAATCCCAATGCTCGTACCTCTGAATCCTTTGTAAAAAAGTGGACCAACAAAGTCTTAATCTGTAAACTTTTCTGAATTTATATCAACTGATAAAACGCGGTCCTCATATTTAGCAAACTTAACTCATTCCAGCTCCCGATCTAACAGGTAAAAATGCTAACCGGGTAATAATAATATATATAATTATATTATGTTATAATAATATCATGATTTTATTTACCTTTTCGAAAGTTCCAGCCACATGACCGGATAGCTTCCCGCTTCTTTCCCGTAAAATTCAGCAACAATAGATCGAGACAATTCCTTTCCTAAGTGATCAACCCCGATCTTATCTAGAGACAGCTGGCCAATTGCATTTTTTGGGCCTCCTGGCAAAAAAAAATTTACCATTCAGGGTAATAAATACAGTAAACAATTATGTAAAGTTTAAAATATCCTTGTAGACACCGAAATAAGAACAGGCTGTACCATTAATTATTGTAAATATCGTGTACCAAATTTGATTTAAAATTTTCTAGAAATGTACGAGGTGTGCCCAAAAAAATTGAATCATTTTAACACACTTTATATATTGACAATCAGGCATTTGTGGACTCCAGTTCAGATGATTTTTTTTAGTTGTGGTTAAAATACCCAAAGTTTATTAGCTCTGTATATAGAGGGCACAGGGCGTTTCATTTAAAACTTCAAAAGCTGTTTTGTGGAGCAAGTTTATCAAAATTTGGTAAAAATGTTTTATTCAACGTAATAAAATGTCATTATTTATGCATAAAATGAAATCGATGCCGACGCCAAGGAAAAATAAAACAATTTCAAGAACTTTAATAACCTCTTTACAAGTCCTAACGCTGAAACCTGTAGTGGAAGATAGATCAAAATAGAAAAGTTCTAACCACACTACACCACAACTTGTTACGTTCTGGACGCGCGTTTCGCTAACCCAGCTAGCATCATCACCAGATGATATAAACTGAGTTTAGAGTTTATATCGTCTGCTGATGATGCTAACTTGGTTAGCGAAACGCCCGTCCAGAATGTAACAAGTTGTGGTGTAGTGTGGTTAGAACTCTTGTATTTTGATCAATCTCTTTACAAGCCAAGTTTGCACCAATTTGATTCTAGCCTGGTTATTGAGATGTAGAGGGTATTTCAACATATTTTGCCACCCCCACTAATCGGTTAATTTTAACGTTGTAAAATTAAATACAAAAGTTGTAATTGTGTGTAAATGTGTATCTTAATGTGTGGCAGATCCAAAATACATTGTTTTAAATAAAACCCCTTCTTTATCATAAATAGGCTTCTTCTAGTTGATTATTAATATACCAGGTTTGATACATTTACGATTAAAGAGAAATTTTCTAAAAACCTGGCTGTGCAAAGCAAGGCACTCCCATTGAACGACTTATCGTAGATCGTTTTTCGTCTCTCTCTAATACATGTGTTAGTTAGTTAAGTGTTAAATTTCTCTCGTTAAAGATAAAGTTAATACTTATATTTATAATTAGCAAGAAAAGGCTTATTTTACGAAAAAATAGTATTCAGGGTTTGCCATTAAAAATTTGTGTTGGGTCTGACTCATATTTTTGAGATATTCTGTGTACAAAAATAAATTTTCTATAAACTACGTAATAACCCCTAAACCTTTTATATTTAACATTTTTCCCCTAAAATTAACCCCATAATGGGTGTTGCGAAATATGAGGAAAGATTGTGTCCTGATATATATATATATATATATATATATATATATATATATATATATATATATATATATATATATATATATATATATATATATATATATATATATATATATATATATATATATATATATATATATATATATATATATATATATATATATATATATATATATATATATATATATATATATATATATATATATATATATATATATATATATATATATATATATATATATATATATATATATATATATATATATATATATATATATATATATATATATATATATATATATATATATATATATATATATATATATATATATATATATATATATATATATATATATATATATATATATATATATATATATATATATATATATATATATATATATATATATATATATATATATATATATATATATATATATATATATATATATATATATATATATATATATATATATATATATATATATATATATATATATATATATATATATATATATATATATATCCCATATATATAAAATTTAGCAGAGAGGTTCCATGGTGTAATGGTTAGCACTCTGGACTTTGAATCCAGCGATCCGAGTTCAAATCTCGGTGGAACCTATATCTTTTTTTATATAAATGCATTTTTAAACATTAGTTTAAATGTGGTCATCTGGATCTATGAGTATCATGTACCATTATTTTTGAGAGGTCTTGGGTAACTATTAATTTTGAGCAGAGAAATTCAAAATTAACAGAAAAAATTTTAAATTATTCTAAATAGGTTTTTTAATAACTATTGAAACATTTTTAACACAAATTGGTTGTGTTACAAACTTGGGCTAAAGAAAATTTATAAAACATCAAAACATATTACTTGTGTCTACTTCTTATTAGTATCTTAAAAAAATTCTCTTAAAATCCAATTTAATTCAGTTTACAAAAACCTAAAAATATATTTTTCGGAAAATCCAGATGTAATTTTAAATGACATTTGTGAAAGCCGGTAACGAAGGAATTGTCAAGAGTAGTTATAAATAATATAAATATTTTTGAAGGGCACTGAAACTTATATAGGAGAAATTTCGAAAAATCCGGACTTATGGACTTTAGTTAACCCTGAAATAATCACCCCTGTACAAGGGAGGACCTTGATTTTAGGTTATAATAGAAACTCTCAAATAAGTATAATCCAACCAAGGTGTGCAAACATCTTATTACACATCCCGAACGAATTTCATAACGAGAAAACTTTATTTAAGGTATTAAAACTACCTGTGAAGCCAATCCCATTCCTGAGGCTTTACATAATGATATAAAACACCAAAGATTGTCTAATAAACTGGTCAGCCGACGGCGCCCTCCTTTACGTAAAATTAACTAAATTAAAACATAGTAATAAGAATTGTACATCATCGTCACCAGTATCGCTTTTGTCAATGGATTTTAGTAAACCTATCGAAGTTTATAGCTGTTACAACAAAGTATCTGACGCAAAATACTACTCTCATCACAGTGTCGTGTTTGACCCCATTTAAACAATTCTAATTTTACCTTAAATTAACATTATGACCAAGTCATTATAGAACAGGGCCTTCACGTCGAAACGAAATAAAAGAACAAGAGACTTGAGTGGGATAAAAAGGGTAGGCTAGGTGGCTTATAAAAGAGGACCTCTTGGCAGTTTATTTAAAAAATATACGGAAAAGAAGAACACGACCAGTCAACGTTTCCACAGAGTTCAAAAAGGAGGAGTTGTATTATTTTAGTGTCTACTCGAAACCATGGCAAATATCCCTTGGGAACCTGAAGTAAAAATTTACATTTCTTCACATAAGCTTAACTCAATATTAAATTTAAATCAATTGTTAGTAAATTATTGAATGATTAGGTTTAAAACATATTGACTCAATTTCGGTATACAGCTACATTTCGCGAAAATAGTTACACCAAACACCCACCCACCACACGCCACCTCCAGAATACCTCAGTCTTAATAGATAAGACGTAGGGAATCAAACTGAACCATCAAATTGCATAGAAATTCGACTGCCTCAGAAAAATATTTTTGGTTTTTTGCTTGTACCTGAGTAGGAACGAGTAAAATTAAATGCTCCTTGAATGCAGAATTTGATGTTCTAGAACTTTCGTTTGTTATCTGAGTTTTTTCGTTTGAGATACCCGTTTTCGAGTGACAGGCATATGAAAGTGAGCGTAACGAACTTTTCAGCCGAAATGGAAACATTTGCTCATCTTTTACTGCTGGATTTGACCAAAACGCTGAACTAAATTTAATGTCATTTTGAGCAAAATGATTTAATTTTAATAAGAATGAAATTTTCTGTGCTGTGCACCCTTCAGATGTTCTTTATTGTAAAAACTGAATAAATGGAAGGCACGGCCCTTTCTTGGTTTAATTTAACTCGGCTATGAAGCCTTTAGTGGATTATACTGCTTCCTAAATATAGACTACCTAGGTGTCTATGTATAAAACCTATGTTGGATTATTTTAAAGAAAATTAAACTATCTGAAGATAATATATATTTACTTTTGCTTTTCTAAAAAATAAAAAGTTGCCGACTCCACAAATGTTTTTTCTGTATACGGCTATTTAGCAGTAGCTTCAACTGCTGTTCCCATAATATTAGAGAGTAAAGAGAGTTTGTTTATTTTTGAAGTGACCATATTCCTTTTTAAATTTTGTAAGAATTTTGTCCCATATTTATAGGTACATACCTTTAACATTCCATCCTTCGGAGAACACTTCGACCATTTTGTCTCGTGATATTGCTTGTTCTGGACATATAAGGGCAGTATATAGGGTAGTATGGATGATGATTCTATTAGATGTGCCGCATTTGTGACCGGTTCTAGATGTAGACCTATCAAGTTCAGCAAAACATTAATTTTATATAGTGCAGCATTTTGACCGGATGTTTGAGATAGCCGTGTCATTAGTGAAGTCATTAATTTTTGGAAAAGTGATTCAAGGAATTAAGAGATTTTAAAACTGAACTGGGTTTACAATTTTTGTCAATAATTTTTTTAACTTCTTGACTGATTTCGCTGATGTAGCCGAGTGTTTTCCGTATGCGAGTGTATACTCGCATATGTCAAGTTCGTAGAATGAAAAAAGAGCAGTAAAAATTAATGCTATTTCCTTTTTTTAAATAGTTTAATTAAAATAATATAAAGAAGTATATATTGTTATGGTTAAAACTGATTTTCGAGTTAATTGGTGTTAAACTATCTGCGGATATATAGGTCTATAGGTGAAAATATTACATCTTTTTTTATATTTTATAGTTGTTCGTATAAAAAAATAAATATAAAATACATAGTAACTTTTTAAAATTTTTGTCTTTTCTATAATTGTAGCATTCAAGTTCTTTTTCAAAAAATTACTCAAATATTCCAACCGTATCCTGAATATTTGCCGAACCTGGGCTCTTGCAATATTAGCGTATAGGAAAAGCCGCCCAGGCATCTAATTATCTGCTCAGGGAATATCAGAACGCTAGTTTGCATTTTGGGGACCAATTTTATTCGTTTTGTCTCCGTCCTAAGAAAGACTTTCTTAAGAATAAATACACGTAATAGAAAACATCTTCTATATCACTCTGGCTCTGTAACTTTCATCCGATTCATTAATCAACTTTACTTTTTAGCATGATAAAACCGACTAGCACAGAAGTAATGCAATTGGCCAGTGTAGTGATTCAAAAGAAAAAGAGTGGATAATTATGTCAAAGCTATAGGTTTTCATAAAATCGTCTTATTTATTATCATGATCAGTTAGGAGATTAAATGGAACATTTTGTATTTAATAATTAATTTCTATTTTTATGCTATTTTAAACATTTTTTTATAACGTAAACTTCACTTACCTCTGGCCATTTTTGATATATTTACGATTTAACAGAAATATAGAGGAAAACATTTCACTAAAACAAATGTCACGATATGTATATTTATTTTATACTTGAAAAGAGTATTATTTTTCTTTTAACAATAACTACACGATCTTCCAAATTGAATGCCCTCGATATTTTTGAGCAAAAATTGCTTAGCAATTAAGTAATGTTTTCTCAAAACCACGTATATTTAAAAAACGTGTAATGTTCCTATATCTATATAAAGTGGTTGTTAGATATTCTTGTTTAAACGTGTAAGAATTCGGTAAATTTTTACATAAAAATTATAAAATTTTATGGTAGACCATGCATTTTTTGTACCTTTTTATTTAGTAGTATGACAAATCATTGAATTATTACCTTAATGTGTTGTTATTACTCCATCTACTTGAGTGTTTAAGGATTACACCCCCAATTTTTACGTAGAGGTACTTGTTGGGACCCGGCAGAAATACTCGCGGGTTGCTTTCACAGTTTACCTGTAAAAAATCTATAGTTAGAATCAAAGTTAATCAGTTTTCAATAAAACCTTTTTTAACATTTTGTTTTGAGATATAAAGCAATACTATTACCTGAAAACATTACCAAATAGCATTTTTGAACACATTTTTGACAATGTTTCTTTAACAGGTTTCTGTTTCTTACATCAGAATGAAAAATTTAGCTAAATGTCAATAAATTTTTTTAAACGTATGTCATTTATATTAAACTGTTTAAGCTATCTTCAATTGATTAGTTAGTTTAACATCCTTCATTTTAAAAGAGATATTATCGCTTGCCCAAACCAATTATACTGGATTTAGGTCACAGTGAAACGATTTTATGTAATTTTATTTTTAAATATGCCACCTTTATACAATATTTTAAAAAAAAAAGCTATTGAATAATATTATTTTTATTCTCGAAGAAGTAGTTGACAGTTTAAGCAATCTCTCTAGAGTGGTAACAATTGTTGTCCAAAACGATATCCGACAGTTTAATTATTTTTGAAACTCTGTAAATTACACCACACAGATCTAAAACATCGACGAAAGGGGGAGATATATCAAAAGTAGGCCGTCTCCATGGATATACAGAGTTGTAGCCAACCGAGAATGATCATTGCACCACTTCCATCGTTACTCACATTCTTTTCAGAGACTCAGATTCGTGTGCCAAACTTTACGTGTGCAGTTTGGCGCCAATGTTATTATTTTTAACACCACTTTTAAAAAAACTTTTTTACTTTCACCATATTCACTTGCATTGATATTTGTCAAACCCAAAATAAAGTTATTATATTTTAAATATCAGGTAAAACAGAAGCATATTTTCAAATAATTGATTTGAAAATAGAAAAAAATAAAACCTTTATAAGATGTGAATCCGAACTTCATGTTAGTATGAGACCAAATGGTTAGTATTCATAGTACTGGTCGTTTTAATTTCAATTTCCATAAAAAGACAGAAATGTAGTGTTTCGAAACATCTGTCTTCTACTACATATAGGCACCATCATTTAAAACACAAAACCTTGATCCTATGCAGATCATACTACTCAAAACACTGATTGTTTAACGTGTCTATTATTGGTTTTTCGTCGGAGTATAAGGTCGGTGGAGTATAAAAAAGTTTTGTTGAAACTTCAGTGTGAGCTTTCTGGCTCAGTGGTAGGGTTCTCGACTTTATACGCAATGCATGTGCGTTCGAATCCCCGTTCAGGCGATGACTTTTTTTAGTTTTTTTTTAACTCATAATTAATAGAAATGCGGATCATTTATTTTTAGTTAAGTTAGATTAGGTTAGTTTTAGTTAGGATTCCAGGTCTATATAAAACAAGTATTTTTTTAACAAAACTTATGGTTAGAGATCTGTCCCGTTAGCATTAAGTGAGCTCAGATTCGTCAATAAAACCATCATTAAAACCTTAAAATCACATGCTAAGCTAACCCCAAATTATCCAAAATCAGATTTGAAATGCGTGCACAATTTAAAGTGCTGTGATTAGCATGATCCGCCTTAGATCCAATGTCTTGAATTTAAAACTCCTCAGGTACCCATTTTGCTTATGTTTTAAGCCCCAGATTTAAGTGAGACATCAAAGTGAACGTATTGATGAATTCTTTGAAAATATGTAAAAAGTGGAATAAAAACTTTTATGGAAGGAACTGATGACGTTTATAAATTAGCTTTTCTTCAATATTTTTTACCTCATCCTGTACAATAAAATTTATGTTATTTCAAAATTAATTTTGGACATTATTTTCCTTCTATTTATTACTTGAGTATGCAAATACTAAGTATTTTATATTAATTCGCATTATTTAGTTAATGTTAAAAATAATGTAAAGGCATAGGTTCGATGTTAATTCAGTTAGGTGGGAAAAATTTGTAGTTGATCATGAATGGTTTCCTTTACGAGAAAGTGTTAAAATGATTCACTATAACAACTAAACAAAAAAAAAACAAAATTTTTAATAATTTAGTGAAAATATAAACCAAAAAAAAAGAGAAAATCAGAAAAAAAACACCAATGCTTTACTAAAAATGCCATTACCTAACAGAGTAATTTAAAATACTGGCACTTGCTTTTTAAAGAATACTGAAAGACAATTAAATGGTTATTTTACAATATTTTTACTTCCCCATACAAATGCCAATATTTGTTGGTTTTAATCGATGTTGAGTATCTAGAATACGAAAAACATATCTTTAAAACAAAAATTACGATGTCTGTGCGTACGTGAGAGTGATTAAACGTTGGGTGTTATGGGCGTAGCCCTTTGATTTTTTTTAAGGGGTATAAAAACGTAATGATATCTTGAGGATACACAAACCAGTAACGGTCATATTCAAAACAAAAATAATTGGAATAAATGTTCTGAACACATTGAAAAATTGTAGAAGTTATTGGCGTAGATATTTGATTTTCTTTCGATTATACACAGCGTCTGTGTAACTTGGTATGACGAATGGAAACTTTCTTGTTTTTCACTTCAGCAAAAAAAGTTATTCCTCACAAAAGATTCGCTTATCTTAAAAATATGATTGATTAAAAATATATGTGATTCCATACACAGGCTACAAAGCAAATACAAAAATAAAAATTTTATTTTTAAAAAAAAACTGAAATTGTTAAAACACCTGAATTCAAGAGCCTGGAAATACAAGTGAAAATGTTTTTTAAACTTTTTTTGTGCTAGACGTAACTTTCTCATCAGTTTAGCTTTTTTAATAAAGGGTGAAACACGTCAAACTTCTTTAATTTCCTTTGTACATAAATACATTTTTTCTTCTTACACAGGATAGCAATACAGATAGCAGCCACCGAAAAAAATTTCCTTTATCTCTTTGTGTATAAAATTTTCTTTCTACTATACAGGTTTGACTTAGGCGATACAAGGATCTCTTAAAAATATGTTTTGTTTACATAACCCTTAGCTTTTTCAAAAACGGTACAAGAGGTAAAATTTATTTTGTATTTTTGCATACATAAGCAAATATTTTCGTTATATAGGGTTAATCTAAGACAGTGAATCAGTTCCCTAAACACAATATTAAAATTTTTTTTAATGGTTGTAAGACAATATTTTAATAATTAAACTAACATTTAAAAAAAAAACTGCAAAATTTGACAAATTTATTAACTTTTTCGCATATAAAGCTCAACTTGGGAAAACAATTGATGTAGATACATATTATATGAGAAAGTACTATGTTTAAATATGTTTACAAAAACACATTTTTTAAGTTCATATCTTATGAATATTTTAATACCAATACGTATCTATTTTAAATACAAAAGACGAACTTTTAAGTAAGTTTTAGGTCATCTTATGGGCAAATGTATTGTTTAGTTGCTGTATATGTCAAAAAAATATTTAAGAAAAATAAATTTATAATGGTATTAATGGTCATAATTTCCTTCCACGAAACTTTTTTGGACCAATCTGTAGATATTTTTAATAAACTCGACAATATCTACAAGTTGGTGTATCATTTAAATGTGTACCCTAAAAATAAACAAAATAGGACTTGGGACTTTTAAGTGGCGAACTCTGTGAATGTTCAAAACTATAATAACTCTTAATTTTTAGAATACTGAAAATAAGCAAAATTCTATATAAATAAAAGCAATTCAAAATGTTTGTCTACCGTTTTGCTAAAGATATTTTTTATTTATAAATGATATCTGGCAGTTATCCAAACGTAATCAAATTTTTACGAAACATAAATATTAGATATATTGAAGCCAATGTGAACTAATTAGCAAATGATTAAGAACAAGTTACTTGTCCAAGTCAATAATAATGTTTTATCTACTGCAATTCAAGTATATTAAATTAATTAATTGTAATGTTTATTATGCAAATTGAACTGTTTTTGGTATACAGATCTTAATCTTCGTGACTTCGCCCCATTTTGTTTTTTTTTGAGTAGTTTTGTTAAAATGCAGGTTCCATGGTGTAATGGTTAGCACTCTGGACTTTGAATCCAGCGATCCGAGTTCAAATCTCGGTGGAACCTAATAATTTTTATATTCTTAAGCCTAATAACCCTAATTAGAACAAAGTATATTCTAGTCAGGCGCATTTATAATTTTTTAGAAATAAGATTTTGAAATCTTAACTGCAAATAAGAATTTATTATAAAATATAATTTAAATTTATAAATTTACTCAATAACAGATAAAAAAAATTAAATCGCCCACTTTTACTTTTATACAAATTAATAAATGCTGATTTGACTTAGCTTTAAATTAACTTTCATCAATTTTAATACGTGGGTAGGTATAGATCTAATTGAAATTAGGTCAACTAAACATATCTGTTTACGAAACATTTTTATTCTTCATATAAAGTTTTGCTTTCTTTAGGAAGAGTAAACTGTATTTTCACCATCATATTTTACCTTTTAGTACGATGTTACAGCTACCTACAAAAAATACATTTTATGAATTTAATTTCAGTACATAACTACTAAAACGCTTCTTTACTTTGTTGTCGATACTACTCAACATTTTGCCACTGCAAATGGGATAATGATAATTAACAAAATTATTTTCATTACACCAAATTATAAACTTCCAAGAGAAAAAACTCCAGAATCTTATTTAAGCTTCAAATGGACTACCATTATTATTTACAAATTTAACGCATTTTTACTTCCATGGTAAAAGGGAAGTATTGCAATCGTGAAAAAAACGCCCTCCGAGATTTTTTAGGATTTTTACGTTTCAGGGTGCCCAGATGCCGAAAAACACATTCTCGCGCTTTCGTCGGTCTGTCTGTCTGGTTTTGATCAAAAATTAAGCGTCATAGGGCGAAACAAAATGGCGGCCTAATGAAATGATAAAAAAATCATTACTAAAGAACTATCCAATTTACCTCAAAATTTGAACAAAAGTCAAGTACTATGTAGGAATTAACTGGTAAAATTTTGGTATGATTCTTCATATTTAAAATTCTGTCTGAACTGAAAACTCCTTGATGAATTGATTTCAAATTCTGTGAAATATTAAATTGTGGCCAAGAGATGAACTGGTATAATTGTGGTACGAATTCAAGACTGCAGCCAAACAAAATGTTTGAAATCGCGAATAAACCACCCTCTTACATATCTTCACGTTTTAGCGTCCCCAAATGTCAAATATTATGTTTTATCAATTCCGTTGGTCTGTCTGTCTATGCAATTGGCGGCAAATTTTGGTCAATAATTAATGGTCATATGATGATGACTTGGTAATATTTTGGTAAAAATCCAATATGGCTCAACAAGATGGAGGCTTAGTAAAACGTTATAAAAATTATTACTAAAAAACTAATTATCCGGTTTACCTTAAATTATGCGCAAAAATCAAGTGTTACATAGGATTGAAGTGGTAAAATTTTGGCATGAATCTAACATAGCAAAACAAAATGGCGGCTTAATAAAATATTTAAAAAATCAGCCTAAAAAACCACTTATTAGATTAATTTTAAACTTTGTGCAAGCATTAAGTGGTAGTAAATTTGTGGAACTCAAGATGGTGAAAGAAAATGGCGGCTAAATAAAATATTTAATAAATCAACGTAAAAAAATCTCCTTAATCAATCGACTTTAAGTTTTGTAGAATATTAAATGTGAAATAAGGATAAACTGGTACGAATTCAACATGACGGAACAAAATGGCCATGTTGTCACTTTAAAAACTATGTATTCAATTAAATGATGCTAAAAATCAAGTAATGTATAGGTAGAAACTTACAAAATTTTGGTAGGAATCCAAAATGTTGGAGCAAAATGAAAATATTTGGAAAGACAATATATTTTACTACTAAAAAGAGGTTTACAGTATATATGTAACCGTCAAAATTAAAACATCTTCTGCTAATAAATAAATAAAAATAAAAGTTCAACTGTTTAATTTATTATAATGATGGTTTCTGTCCTTCTTTAGTATTTCACGTCATGCTGCATTCATACGAAAACGTTTTATTGCTTTTATCTCTGACCTAATATTTTAAAGTGAGTTTCTTTACTATGTAACTACGGTAAAAATCGACCTTTCTATACCAAACCTCTTTAGCTCTCTTCCTGTTTTTGAGGAATATATAGATCGCTCTATTTCAGAATAATGAAACAGACAACTTTGCTTGCGAAAGAAAGGATAATGTGGAAATAAATCGTTATCCTTTTATATTTCTTGCCTTCCATTCTCTCGGTATGTGCATAGAAATAAATAATTACATGGCATTTCAAAACGTCGTCTTGCTGATGCTCGACATATCCAGTATCAGCAAATATCTGTTATCTCGCGATAATTTTTATCTATATCAGTCTCTAACATACATAAAGAAAAGTTTCCACTAAGATCAAGAACTCTTTAACTATATGTCAAAAGAAACTACCAACTACCTTGACTTAAATATTGCAATAATTAAATCTTTTATAGGTATTTTTATTTAGTTATACACCTGAGTTTGTGACAAAATCCGATATATTTAAATAAACATCTAAATTGTACAGATTGGGACAAATCGTATATAAATCAAACAGGCACATATTAATATAAATGTTTTATCAAAGAAAAAACCGAATCTAATTATACAAATCACATAGTTACGTCTAATTATACTTTTAAAAAGTATTATTGAAATTCTACCAAAAAGGCTATAAATTAGGTAGAAATGAATAAGCCCAATCATTCTAAATATTTATTGAAAAGTCATGTAAAACTCAACAACTCCCCTTTTTTTAAGCATTTTAATGACACTAGATAGTTTACAACTAGGTCTTAAAATTTCTAAACTTCTTTATTAATTAAAATTTCAAAAGTGTATAATTTTTTTTAAATGCACTCTCCCCATTAACGTTCACATTTTTGTAAATAAAAAAAACTTAAATACAAAAGTTTCTTCAAATTACATGTTTTTTAGTAGTTTGTAAATATACAGGGTGTTTAGTTTTTCTAAAATCGACATCAACTTTGATTCCTTAAAAGTAATACCCTGTATATTATACGTTTATCAAGTGGATATCATCTTGCTAATTTTAAATATATCAGGTTTAATACCTTTACCTTAGAAGATACATCTGACAAACACCTTGCCCCTGCCATAAGATGCAATGTGTTAGAGAGAGACAGAAGACGTTCTTTTACATAATGGAGTCAATATGAATACATTGCTTTTTATATCAGGGTTTCTCAAATGTCTTTAAATATAAAAACCCATTTGATAAAGTATGATATACAGGGAGGGTATTGCATTTAAAAAACCAAAGTATATGTTGATCTCAGAAAAACCAAACACCCTGCATCTCTGTTAACTAAAAAATGTGTACAATTTGGAAAAACTTTTTGAAATCTTTAAAAATATGAACCCGTATATATATATATATATATATATATATATATATATATATATATATATATATATATATATATACGTAGATATTTACACTTTAAATTTGAAGACGTAACGTCCAAAGAAGAAAACAATCGATTGAAGAAGGAATAAGGAAGAAAAATGGAAAACAAATCCCCAAAATTTTGGAAATAGAGGAAATACATAAACTAAAAAACAAAATAACGGAAATCATAAAAAAGACAACTTTAGAAAAAGAAAATATTTCCTTTAATGAACAAATTGACAAACTACTAACTAGAAGAATATATGTACGAGTTGCATGTTTTGAATAGAAATATGGCAACTTCCATAAGAATATAGGTGCTACTGTACTGAGTTGAAAACCTAACGAGCGAGTTATCTAAGTCTAGAAAAAGTAAAAAAAAAAAATTAAACAAGGTAGTTGTTAACGAAAAATTTATACTTAACTTAGAAACTGAATTATTATCTGAAAAAAAAGTGCAAGAACCCTTTATTTTAATAAAAAATATTAATTTTATGCTATGAATATGTTTAATGTATACATTACAATATTAGTGAAAGATTTAAAGGAATTAAGATGATATGAATATCAAGTACAACTAGTTTTTAAATCAAGAACAAAATTTGACCAGGTGATAGAACCATAGAAGGTTTAACCAAAAACTATACACCTGAAAACCATGTATTTGTTATTGCAGGATCAAACATTATTTCATACGGTACCGTAATATGCCATTCATATGAGTCCGGGAAATCAGTACCGAGCCCGGGAAATTTTCATTTCCCGGATTGCTTAAAAAAAAACATAATATTATTCATTTAGTTTTCGTTTTTTGTAAAACAGAATGAAATAAAACGTTGTATGTGACATGGCCGTGAATTGGTATTACAAGATAGTGTTTTACATTAAATATTCATTTTATCCATGTGCCTTGTGGAACTTCTGAGAATTTGAATAAATGTACCCATCAGTAAACTTGAATTCTGGACAAATAGATACAGTAAGTGCTCTAAGCAAAAAAAAGAACTAAGTCAAAATATTATGTTAGCTACGGATATTGGTAATATAGTAACTAGTGAATTTAAACAAATAAAAAACGTATCTTTTGTAAAAATATATAGTGAAAAGAAACAAACAAAATGTATAAGGGTTATAATAATAAACAGTCTCTTGACTGATAGTTCCAGTAACTCAAACGATTGCACAAAGGGCGTTTTCTCTGGTGGGGCGGACTGTTGTGGAAATAGAGAGTATTAATAACATTAATGATTTTGATGAGATTTCAGGGTTGGACTACAGTATTATTTTATAAATACATCAGTTGGGCCAACCAGGCAGAACCTAACTTTGTTATTGTCAAATGTGCAATTACTACAAAATAAGACTGATAAGTAAAGACCAGTTTTATGCATTTTTTGTTATTTTGTTACGTTTTATGGCCGCCAGCCGCCGCCCGCGCCGTGCTGCCTTAACGTTGTGTCGTCTGAAGTGCGGAGTCTCAATTCGATTTAGACTGGGCTTTCTCTAAGTGGGCAATAAAGTAATAAACCATTCTCCTATAAAGAAAACGCATTAGTTTGTGGATTTTTTTGGCCAGATTTTAAACTAGAATTTCTTTACCCCTACCTCTACCCTACATCCTCGATAAATTATTTATTTATTCACATTTGATACAATTTACCAGTATTATTGAGATTAACCTTTGTCGTTGACGCAGTTAGTCTCGTTCTCCCAAACAAAGTAAAATTGAACGCGAAAGTGTTGATTATGTCGAAAATACGATGTACTTCGTGGATCAAGCCTTATCCAGAACTTGTTCAGGACGGCGCGGCGATCATGTTTTTTGCAAGCCTTGTTCAAAAGTTGTTTTCAGCTCGAAAAAATTCCAAACAGATCAACACATTAAGACGCCATTTCACATTGCTAAGGTTAACAAGATGAAGCCTAGTCCCATTCAGTCAACGTTGAAGCAGTCTTTTGAGCCAGAATTTAACGAAGATTTGTGTAAAATGTTGCTAATATTCCTTTAAACAAGTTGACCAACCCGCAAGTTAAGGTTTTTCTGCAAAAATACCAGATGAATAAACATTAAGAAAACACGTCGTTGGAAAGGTGTTTGGTACCGTGCTGGATGATACAAAGTACGAAATTGGAGCTAACTGTATGCATATTGTCATCGACAAACAACTGATTCGTGTGGTCGTTACATAGCTAATTTATGGATCGGAAAACTCACAGAAAAAAAACCTGGAAAAGCTTAACTCATAGCGGCAAAAGAACTAGAAAAAAACAAACGACCTTACAGTTACCCGTTTTATTCAAGAAAGATTAACACTTTTTCTGCCGAATTCAGTTCCTACAGATAAAATTCTTGCCGTGTTTTCTGATTCTACTTCGTATATAATAAAGTTTGGACAGAATTTAAAAATATTTTATGAAAATTTATTTCGTGTCACTTACCTAGCTCACGGATTAAATAGGACTGGGGAAGCTATTAGAGTTTCCTTCCCATTGGTCAATGACCTCATAGCAAATGTGAAAAAATATTCATAAAGGCCCCCTTAAGATTGTAGTTTTACAAGGCGAAATTTCCCAGAATGCCATTACCACCTGAGCCTGTCGTGAGCAGATGGGGCACCTGGAGCGTGCGACATAATATTATATTATCCAGATAATTTTCAAAATTTGAAAGACTGGACACAAATGTCTGTGATGGTTCACACTGCATTCAAAAGTGTAAAAGGATATTTCAATATCTTAAAGTGGAACAACAGTTAATGTATATTAAGTGTAAGCATGAATTTCTAGCAGAGAGTATTTTGCAACTAGAAGAATCATGCACAAGTCTACCTGAGTCGATGGATATAATTGAAATATGTGCACAAAATTGCAAAGAAATACGAGGTGAGATAGGAAAAACACTAGTGGCAAAATTAGAAAGTTTAATAAAAAAAAACATTGGTTCTAAGGTTCTAAGGGCGGTTGTACACATAATGTCAGGGAAAACTGAAAATATAAATAATTTTGCTATTAAACCTGCCTTAGTTCCGAAATTGAAATATTGCCCTATAATGTCAGTAGATGTAGAAAGATCGTTTTCTTTATACAAACATATCCTTATACAATTTAGTAGAAGTATAAAAGATTTTAAAATTTTAATATTTTTATATTTTGCATTTACCGTACACTATCTACACCTCGGTAACTCAGTGGTAAGAGTGCTGGCCTTCCACCCACCCCAAGGTGCGGGTTCGAGACTTGACGTAGCCGGCACTTTTTAATATAATAAAGAGTGCTCGATATGCCTAGTCCGGTACCTTCCCGAGGTGCCTTTAGTCGTTGGGATAATAAAATAAAGACTCTGTTCGTAGACTTGGGGTCGACTACGAACAGTAACAAGGCCTCTTACTCGACACATACATTACACAGCACAACTGCGTAGAAGGCAATGGGAAACCACCAGGTAGAACACATTCCCTAGTATAATGGTCCAGTGTAGTGGATTCAAGAAACCAGATATATCTTGATATAAGATAGGTTTCTAGGCACTCACTGACCATCGTCAACGCCCGAATACGGGTACGGCACTTGAAGAAGAAGAAGAAGTACACCATCTAGTGCTCAAGTCTGTATTGAATGATTAAAGGTCCTTTTAACTCTAATGCCAACAAATTGTTAGTTAACCGGTGGTGAAGATTTTAATTAATTTGTTCCTATCTTTAGATGTTAGTAAACATATACATAGTCCAACAAGAATATCCATGTTTTCAGAATCTACCATTTATTATGCTTGTTCCAGATTTCACTAGTTTAGTAGTGATCGAATAGAGTGAACATGAAGCAACAACATGCAAAAATATATTTATTGAATACTGCATTTTAAAAATATTATTGTACACATAGAAAAATGTATAGAAAATTAACTAAAAGGGCTACATGTAGGTATAGGGTGTCCCGGTTTTGTTGTTCTTATGGGGTCTCTCCCTTATGAGTGAAGATAGGGGGATGCGGTATTCGCGACATGGTGCTACTTTTTTGTGAAACAAACGAAAAATATCGGTTGTTGTTTAACTTATCGAAAAGGTAAAAACTGGCTCTGATGCACTTTTTCACGTAGAATCCAGTGGCGTAGTCAGATTTTTTATATGAGCTGTCGTTTTTGAGATATAACACAAACTTATAATTTTTTAATTGGAACGCCTTATATATTTTTATTTTATATTATTCAGTTCATAATAAGCTTCTCGAAAATATATACTGGTATATACTTTTCTATTCGAATCGCCTAGTAATTTTCATTTTTTTAGAGATAGGCTCAGCTTTTGGTAGTAGGCTGGGATTGCTTACAAAACAAATGATTTTTTCAGGTATATTTTATTTTAGTAACAAGAATTTTTTTAAAAATTCTACAATAAATTATTGCCTTGTATATCCTTATTTTACACTATTTTACAAGAATAGTTCAAATTTTAGCAATTTAATAATTCAGTAATTATAATGTAAAATGTAAGTAGATTTATAATAACTATCATAGCATTATTTATCTTACATTGTTATAATTTTAGCATGTTGACTTGAAGAAGGTTCAAAATCGGACCGAAATAATATTCAACCAAATTTATTTAATGTGTATTACTGCTCTGATGCAGTAAAGTTAACAGAACATATAACAAGCGCTGAAGATCCACCTTTGCCTTTTTACATTTGAACATCACATATATTTTGATAATTAAGATACTGACCAGGTAGCGATTTTGGAAACTATAACGGAAATAAAATCTAAGGACAAAAATGCCGCCGGTCTCGATTGCATGTCAGTAAAAATATTTGAAAACTTATCCACTACTGCTTTAAGCTATTTTGATGAATGTATAAATAATATGTTTCAGAGAGGACATTTTCCGGGCGGCTTTAGGACTAATGTTTTTTTATGCCAATACATAAAAGAGGCGACGAAAAATATCCTTCAATTTTGCGCAATATCACTATTACCTACTCTTAAACAAAATAAAAAAGGTTGTAAAAAAGCTTTGCTGCTGTCACTGTTTACTTAAAAAAGTTTTATCTACCAAGTGTAAATCAATTTAGCTTCCAAAATACGAAAACTACCGGAGATACAATATTTTCCTTTCTAGAAAAAAAATTATTCTGGTTTGAATGATCACACGATATAGTTGCCGCGGTTATTGCCGATTACTCCAAAGCTTTTGACTGTCTAAAATCAAGTTTTTCTCAAAAGATAAAAGCATTATGGATTCCAGGACTATGGCTACAACTGGTGTAAGTTATTTTTGGCGCATCGGAATCAGTTAGTTATGTATACGGTGATGAAACGTCTAGTTCAACTATCATTTCTTGTATGCCACAAGGATCTGTCCTGGGTTTCATTTTATTTTTACTATATATTATCGACTTAACTAACCTTAACAAAGACTGAACTTTTACATTGTTCGCGGACGACACTACCATTGCCTGGCGAAATAAAAGTGAAGACCTATTGAAAGCAAATAACTCAGGAGGTCTTAATTAAGAAATGTTGTGATTTGAATCAACTTAGTTTTAGCTTATCAAAAACTAATGTTTTAACATTTTAGTATAACTTTGATGTCCTCTTCCTATCAGATACTAAGGTTGCAAACAAGTCAAATACGAAATGTTTGGGAATACACATAGATGATAACAGTTATTAACTACATAGATACTCTAAATGTAAAGGTTGCAAGAGGCAATTATACATCTCGTATTATGAGTTCAAAATTACTGTAGCAAGAATAGTTTACTCTGCATTTGTAAATTCACGCCTAACTTATGGGGTTACTGTAACCAATCTACTTTTGTTTTGCATTGCATGTGAGATCATTACAAACCACTTTTTCTGTACTGTACACTCTCGTACATAAAAAAACATGAAATTCTATCAATTGAAAGAGCCTTTAATAACAGACAGAATTTGAACCTCCCACTTCCTATTCCCAAAACAACATTGGTAAAGTATTCAATTTTATATGAAAGCAAAACAATGTATAACCACCTACCACAAATATTTAGAAAAATAGAATCTCATAAATTGTTTAAGAAAAAAGTGAAATGTAGCTAGGAGGCAAAAGCGTACTATAACTTGTAGGAATTTTACGATGATAGTTTGTGAGCGTACGTATTTTGTTCCTCATATTTTGTGTTTTGTGTCTAAAATCTATACAAAGCTTTTAAATTTTAGTCTATTATATATTGTAATGGCGGATTTTATTATGGTTTAAAGTTTCTTATATGTGTACCTACACGTGTATCTATAAATAAGTATATTTAAGAACTCTAAAATCTACGCCGCTTTACAGTTTTATGTCATGTAATAATGCATGCTTACAAAAAATTTTATAGCTCTGATCTCTGCCACAGCATCAACTATAATAAAAATCGAGCTTTATTTACCAGAGCTCTTTGGCACTCATTCTGCTTTTGTGAAATATATGGCCCTATTTACACAATACAGAAACATGCTGCTTGACTTTTCTTTCGAAAGAGACGATAATATGAAAATAAATCGATACTCCTTCATAGTTCTTGGTTACCATTCCCTGTTTATGTGGAGGTGGATCAATAAGATGGCATACCAGAAATTTTATGTATATCAAATTCTAACATTGATATACGAAAGGTTTGGGTAGAATCAAGAAAACTCGTTAAATAAATGTCAGAATTAACTATCATAATTAAGTACTTTATTTTTATGGTATAAAAAAATAATAATGACAATTAAGCCAAAAATCATATAGTGCGTATCACAAAACAGTATAGGCGACGAGAGAAGGGACAACAGGAACAACCAGTTCTAAATGACTATTGTCAATAGTGCACAAGTAGTACCATGGTTTGTCGTTTGTAAGTAAAAAAAATACAAGTTATTATTAATGAAAGGTTTACTTACTGGAAAGACATTTTTAGATATTATTACTTTTATACCTAAAGCTCGTTATTTAATAGTACTCTAAGTAATTCAAGATATTCGTAAATATCTATATGTCTATAGGATATAATTAAGTACCTAATAAAATTTAATTATTCCTAATACTTAGTCTAGAATTTTTCTATAGCCTACTTTTTGCTATATTCAAATCATGTGATCAAGATTTAACTGAGGGGCACGCAAATCTTTCAATAGGATGTACACCTCCCTCTTAAATACATTTTAAATACTAATAAATACTTATTTAATCTTTTAGATGTGCTTTATTTTATTTAAATATCTTTCTTTATATTTTATTACCTTTCAATACACTTTAATACCTTTCAATATATTTTTGATACATTTCAATACATTTTAAATACTTTTCAATAAATTTAATCGTTTTCAATATATTTTTAGTTCCTTAAATATCCTTAAGTATCCGTTTTTGTCTCTTCCTCTTCAAAACTAGATGCAGAACGCAGTTGTTTTTTGTAAAACTCGAAAAGATACTGTTTCGCATAGAGAGGGAAGTTGTTTTCTATGCAGGGTGAACCTCTAAACTAATAGATTGTTATAATAGTTTTTTTGTCAGTTGGAGACAATAATTATAAAATAAATATACATGTACCAAAAATAGATGATGTTAATACGCTGATTAATCTTCCTGCCTTTTATATTAAACGTTGATACCATAAAGACAACTAAAGTTTATAACAATTTTTTTAAGAAAAAAGACCAACTTGTTTAGGAAAGGAATAGGAAATAAATATTTATTCAACCAAATCGTTTGTGTCAGAAACACATAAGAGTATAAGGAAGTATGTAGTAAATTATAGAAAACACAGGAAAGATTAAACAATTAGTTACATTTTTTTTATTTAGATCTCTCTTTAAACAAGAGATGCTGGGTTAATGTATATTATTTGCTATCCCCTTAAAAACTGCATTTAAATACATATTAAAAAAATCTACATTTTTTTGAAATATTTTCTCAAAAAGGAATATTATAAATAATAAAACAAATACGTTCGGAAAATAGGAAACTCTATATGTATATTATGCTTTAACTGGTTATAAATGGAAAATGGAGACTTCAGCGTTAAATGGGGGATATTTTTAAATTTTAAATGGCAGCAAAATTAGGGATTATCTACCTGAATAGGGGAATTGTCACTTTTTATAAGTATAATATATGAGCAGGGAAGGTATTATTGAGATGTAATGGTCATAGATTAGTAATAATTTTATGGGGAATAAAATATTCTGAAAATCATTTTAGGAACACTTGAGCCAAAATGTCAATTAAATTGAGAAAAAAATATAGTACGTAGATATCTTGACGCCATTGTGAAATCTTTGATTTTTTTTATGGCAAGTATTAAATTTTTTTAAAAATTTTTGGAGAACTTTTAAACCAATTTCAATCAAATCTATGCAAACTATAGTAATAGATTCATTGACCACTACGTTAGAGTGCCAAAGATAAAAGGAAAATTGGGCATATCATTTTGTGCCGTAAGTGCAAAATAAGAGAATATTTGGGAGTGAAAATCGGGAAGTGTGTTTTTACAATATCTTTTTGACTAAATGAGATTTTAAGACTATTCTTTCCTCAAGGGCTTTCAAAAATAATTATCTTATAATAAGTTTATCAGTCGTCCTAAATTCTACCGTTAAGTTGGCGAAAAAGTATGAAATTTGTCATACTTATTTACAAAATGAGGCTTTATAAGGCTTCTTACGAGAGAGAAATTGGGAAACTTCTTTTACAGTGGCTTTCAAACATAATCATCTAAAATCAATTTCTTGATTTTTCGAAATACTACCCCTAAGTAAAATGTGTTTTTACTTGATTTATAATATCTCTTTAATTAAACGAGATTTTATGACGGTTCTTTCGTCGATATAAACATTTAATATTTATAAATCTTTTTATTCGGGTTTTTCCAAATTTCTTCTATAAGAGAATGAGTTGTATGAATATTTCTTTAACTTAATGAGATTTTAAGAGAATTTTTTCGACAATGGTTTTCTAAAAATCATCTAAAAATTGTTTATGGATTTTTCGGAACATATTTTCAATTTTTTTCTAAACTCTTGATCTAAATGGGATTTTAAGAGGATTTTTTTTCACTGGCTTCCGCAAATAATGATCTAAAAATGATTTCTGGATTTTTTGAAATTGCACTAATGAGTAAAAAGAATATGTTTTGATGTTTTTTCTTTGGTACAAATAACATTTTAATTCGATTTGAGTGTTAAAAACTTTTTCGATAGTTACTGAAAAACCTATTTCAGAATGATTTAAAATTGTATGTATTAATTTTGAATTTTTCTGGCGAAAATTAATAGTTATCATGTGTCGAGACGGCTTGGGCAAGTTGAGAATAATAAAAGTAGAAATATTTTTGCGAAAATAGATATATTGGTCTGTCTCAAAAATTGCAAACTCATAAGGCCTATTTTTATGTTTTAACTCAAACTATTAAATTAGTTACCAAAAACTATTATTTTAAAACTCTAGCCAAATATAAAAGAATTTTATATTTTAGCACTATATGTAATTCAAGAATATTCGTAAAGGTGTGTGTTTATAGGATATAATAATAAATAATTAAATTGTAATCGAGATTTTGTACGTCTTTTTATGTAAAAAAATAAATCGTATTTGTAAACACAAACATTCCCAACTGCGTTCAACAACGCTTGAGTGCGCAAATATATCAAATGATTATATTGCCAGACTGTGCATTTCATATGATTTTTGCTTACAATTTGAGTAGACGAAGTTGGATATTAATATAACATAGCAAAAGTTAGATACCAAATATTTTAAATAAAAGTGATAATGACAAAGAAGGCAAGATTTTAAAATTTATTTTACAACCAAAGTGAGGGAATATACCATCAGAACTCTGTCAAAAGAAAAGCAGGATTTGTTATTATTGATGATAATAGAATTCTATGTTCAACGAAACGTCTGAAAGCTATACAAGAAGTTCACACTAAGTATGCAAGTTTGAAGCTACAAATAGAATATAAAATCTTATTGGAGCAGTATGAGGTAATTTAAAAACTTGAAAAAACAAAAGAATACTTTAATATGGATATATTATATAGTTCAGAATATGAATATGAAAAGCTCGAGGAAAAGTTAATAACTGGAAAGGATGAGCTAATTAGAAGCTTAAAAAGTATCTAAAACCTTAAGTAAAAAAAGACCTATTTTAAAACAGAAAATAATGTACTAGAAGAGATACACGATATTTTCAAAATGGAAATCGTAAACTCTAGGAAAATTCTAAAGAAATAAAATTGATATTAATTTAAACACACAAATAATAAGCTCAACGGAAAAAATATATGCCAATGACACATTAATATTCGCAAACACTGTTATTAAACTTCATCATATAATGGATCGTGTAGTCAAATATGTGATCTCCCCGTTAGATCAAGGTGCTTGTTTTTCTGAAAAAAAAAAAAAACAATAAATGCAGACCTACAAATTAATGGAAATATCGTTAATCAAGTGTCCTCATGTAAGTATCTGGGAACTATAACAATCGAACAATGCGATTCAAAGAAGTAATTAAGGTTAAGAATAGAACAAGCCAGAAGAAATTTCACGAGTATGAAGGAAATTTTTAAAAGAAAGGACCTCACTTTGAATTTAAGAGTTCGCATGTTAAGCTAATATATAAGAAATAAGTGAGAGCACATCAGAACTAATGGTTAAAAGATTTGAGCAGATGGTTTCAATTTATATCGACCAACATTTTTCGGGCAGCAGTTTCCAGGACTATAACAGCCGTTTGGATCGCCAAACTTTGACAGAAAACGGCGTGCTAAGAAGAATAAAAAAAAGAACGACAACAACAATAAAAACAAACCAACAGGCAAAGACTAACTAGGAAAAAATATTTTGGAGGCTAATCAAAATCGATAAATAAATTTTATTTTAAAGTCAGTTTAATAAGAAGGCGTTTTAACGTTGATTTTTTAAACAATGTGCAAAATTTGAAGCAAATTGGATGATTAGTTTTTTTGTAATAATTTTTTCAACAATTTTCTAGACCACTATTTTGATCCGCCATAAAGGATTTTTACTAAAAATGTTATCAAATCATTCCCATATAATCCTTAATTTTTAACCCAAACTTGAAGTAAATCGGGAAAATAGTATTTCAACTATGGCGCGAATTATCAGACCAAGAACAGACCAACAGACAGACAACACCGAATTGAGAAAACATTTTTTTTTGCATCAAAGAACCCTAAAACCTACACTGAAAATATGTAAAATTCTGGAGGGTTATTTTTTCAAGATTATACACATTTTGACTGGCGTTTTGAATTCGTACCGTAATTTTACCAGTTCATATCTATATTACACTTAATTCTTTCATAAAAAAAACCAGATAATAAATAGTTTTTGTACGCTGATTTTTTAAATATTCTATTGTGCGTCAATTTGTTCGCCATGTTGGATTCGTACCGACATTTTACTAGTTTATTCCTACTGTTTTGTACTTTTTTCCTACAGATTGTTTTTTGTGCAGAATTTGAGGTGAAATTGGATAAGAAGTTTTTCGGCAATAACTGTTTTAACATATCACTAGTCCTCCATTCAGACTGAATTTCTGCCAAAATATCATTCCTATATGATACTTAATTTTTGGGCAAAATTTGAAGTCTATTGGGTACGTAATTTTTTAGCTACGCCGCGAAGATACAGACAGACCAACAAAATGACACACGAACAGAACTGAGAAAACATGGTTTTTATATTTAGGGACCCTAAAACGTTAAGATCTGTAAAAACCTGGGCTTTTTTCACGATTACAGTAGTTCTCTCATATGAGGGAAGTAAAAACTGAAGCAAATATATTAAAATTAGAAGTGAGGATGTAATACGTACCACAAAACCATAACCAAATAATCTTCAAAAACAAAATATATCTTTACAAAAACCCATGAGTGACATAAATGCAAGGAAAGGAATTATACCGGGGGGTTCACAATATGAGCTTAATGAGAACTCCGGGAGGGGTCAAATACTCATCTAGGGAGATGTAATGTAAAGGGATGTGGAACAGTCACATTCGTATGAATAGAATTGTTTTTTCAAAATATACTATTCTAATATTTATACTGTGACAGATGTAGATCATCCTGACTTGTTGTAGTAACAGTGGTGCGCCCGTCTTTGGCCTTGATTATGTATGAGATCATTTAAAGATTACATTTGCCACATTTTTAATCTCCTAAGCAATTCAAATTTCCTACTAGTTTAAAGTTAGGACATGTTATAACATTATACAAGATGGTATGTCACCTAACTCCATTTATTATAGACTGATTACAGGACTGCCAACAATATTTAAATTGTTTGAAAAGGTAACGGGTAATCGCTTAAAATCCTTTGTGTCAGCATGTAGGCTTATCTCAGGTTGTCAACATGGTTTCTAGGAGGGCTTGCTAGCATAGCTGCATATGAGCCGGTACAGTTTAATTACAAGTCAATAGATGATGGAAATTACATTCTTGCTGTATTCTTTGATCTAACCCAAGCGCGTGATGCAGATTCAACAAACAGTTTTCCTTTTATTGAAATTAGGAGCTAAAACGAAAGATACCTTCCCAGTTGGCACCAAACTTACATTGTGATACCACTAGTCAAGGAAAAAACTTAAATTCCTACGCATCTTTTTAGATCAACCATATCGCAGCAAAATTAAACTCCACGTTCTTTGCAATAGTGAATATAAATAATGAATTGTCAACCAAGCAGGTGTCTATTATTAACTAGCTTATTCCCATTTAAGATTTATGGTTCTATATTGGAGTCCACACAAATAAAGTCAATTTTCATACTCAAGATATTTCCAATCGATCCACTTTAATCTTGCAAATCTGTCCTTAAAGCTAATGGGATAATGACATTTTCATGTATTGGATTGTACAGGAATTAATGCTTGTCAAGGAGTATCCGGCGAAATTGAAATTGTCTATCTACATGCAACTAGGTCGAGCATAGATAATATTTGGCAATACCGATTTAAGTTGTTTTTTTTTATAAAAAGCACATTATATTTTTGCAGTGAGCCATACAACAAACTTCCCGAAAAAGGGAAATTACTTAAGAGAGAACTGCATGCACAAAATGAAAAATCAGCGGCAAAGTCTAGTCAAGTTCCAAGTAAGAAAAACGTTCCAGCACATCCGACCGACGAACATTGTGCTAAAAATGGGTTCAAAAGGGTTCAGGCGCTGCAGAAATACAAAGACATGAGTACGTTTTTTAAAATTTTGCAGTTATGTAGACGAAGGATCAATGCAAGGCGGTACAGAGCCATTTTGTAGGAAGAAAATTATATGCGACGGTATTTGCGTCGTAAAGTCGTCAAAAAATGGTCGAAAATGTACAAATTTACTTCTATTTCATGACTCTAGATTTGATTTTTTCATAAAAATTCAAATGTAGCGCCGAACTCTACATATTTACCTATTTAAATCACATTGAAGTAAATAAATATCTCTTACAACTTTAACATAATACTGCATTAAGTGTCCCCTGCGTTATAGAAGATAATTAAGAAAGTTTTTAACTAATGAATGTTTATACAGTTTTAAAGATTATTTTAATGCAAATGCTTGATTTTGAAACAAATATCGTAATGTAATATAATTAATATATTTTGTATATGTTTAAGTATATTTAATTTTGACTGGCATTGTCAATGTTTACTATGTAAGTCAACTGACATTTTTGGTACATGTGTGTATATATATTTATCTTTTTAGAAAAAGACGAAAATGACGAACTAATAGTGAAGAAATATATATTAAACGATCAAATGTCAGGAAGCAACAACAAGGAGCCATCTTTCCCCAAGAGTCTAAATAGGATTCCAGCTCAGAATGGAGGGTTAAGTTCTGTGTACCACATATTAAAATAAAGTAAGTTAAAAACACATTTAGTGTGTATGTGTACATCTGTAAGATCAGTAATATACTTGAAAGTATAAGTCAGACTTTTCGGTATAAGTCTAAGGGTCAACGTATTTAGTTTACCTACAATATGTAATTCTCTTCGGGAATAGTCTTGAAAATTTTATGTCAAATCGCATTTTTCCTATAGATATAACTTTTATATACAGGCTGTTTCAAAAAACATATCATGGCTATCAGGGATATTCTTCAGCCCAAAAATATAACTAAAAGTCCATATCAACAGGGGTCCGATTCAGCTTCAGTTTTAAGATACAGGGTGTTAAAATTTTTATATTTTTTTAGTTTATTTCAAATTTCATGTCATGGCTCATAGGGATATTCTTCACCAAAAAATATAACTAAACGTCCATATCAACAGAGGTCCGATTCAGCTTCAGTTTTAAGATACAGGGTGTTATTTAATTTATTTCAAATTTCTTCAAAGTTATTTCAATTAACACATATTTCACTGATAAAAATGCGTGGACAGCTTTACCAGGGGCGTTCGTGTGAGCTACCGCTGCAACGATTTCTTAAAAAATTATTTAAATAAAAGGGGATCACATGAAGTGCTGAAAATTGCCATCATCGGCTTCATTACAAGCCTTCAATCGTTGGCGCACAGATTTTTTTTCTGGCAAAATAAAGGTAGATTCTCACTTAATTCTAAGATGAAAATACAATATAATATTTTTTCGAATGTCGTTTAGTTTTCACAATACAGTGTGTTTAATTTTATTAAAATCGGTTTTATATTTTTATTTGAAATTTCCTTATCCAATTTTGTTGAAATTTGGTAACGTTATTTGTAGTGATAAAAGGATTATTTAGCCATAAATAGATAAAAATTATTAAGTCCAGTGGCGTCCCGAAGGGCTCCTTAAACAATATTATTGAGAAAAAAATATACGCTACTGACTTTTTGTGTAATTTTTAAGACCCTGTATTCCGAAAACGAAGCGACAATCGAAAAACACTTATACCACATTTTCATCTTAAAATTAGATAAGAAGTATCACCATTCGTTTTTATGTTAGTGATTAAAATCAGTTATTTTTGTGATTTCTTATGGATTTTGTACGGTCTATGGACATGAAAAAAAGTGGTATTTTTTTTTCTCGAAAACAAAGCGAAATACGAAAACAATTCAAGAGATAAAAAAATGGTTCCTTTAGTTGCTTAATCCAGAAAAAATATAAAAATTACACAAAAAGTCAGTGGCGTAAATTTTTTTCCCAATAATATTGGTTAAGGTGAACCTCGGAATGATACTGGTCTTAATAATTTTTATCTATTTATGACTAAATAAGCCTCTCCGCATTTCAAATAACGTTACCAAATTTCAAAAAAATTGGGTGAAAGGAATTCAAAATAAAAATAAAAAACCGATTTAAAAAAAATATATTTTGAAAACTAGGCGACATTCGAAAAAATTTATACTGCATTTTCGTTTTAAAAGTAAGTGAGGATTCTCCTCTTTTATTTTGTCAGAGAGGTTAGGAAACACCCCGTATACGAGTCACTTTAAATCCCTCCACAGATAAAACTCCAAAGGGTTCAAGTCAGGTATTTTGGTGTACATGCTACTGGATCACCACGGCCAATCCTAAAGGTACTCCCTAATATCGATAGCAAAATGCGCCGGCCGATGCTCCATGTTGTTGAAACCACATTCTAATTCTCATTAATACATGTAACATCTCAGGCTGATTATTCATCAGAAAATTTATATATGAAAAATGATTCAGTTTACGTGGCAGAATAATTGGACCAAATAATTTTAATAAGGTTTTAATTGTTACTCTTTTCAAATTATGTTTACAGACGATGCGGAAATATTTCTTGTTTCGTTCGGCAATCTTTTTTTCCCGTCAGGCTAATTAGTTAGGTAAATAAAAATCTTAGTGAATATTAAATAACTAAATACTTTTATCCTGGATACAAAACTTTTCTGGTGTTCGGGACGCCCACCATTTGAATCTGTGTTCAGACCTCGAAAACTTTGAGATTGACTTTACAGTCTAATTCTTGTATTTTTGAAATGTGTTCAGATTATTTGTTGCGTTTAGAATGATACACAAATTTCTATTTTGGATGAAAGCACTTGTACAACTGTTAGTTGTTATTAACCGTGGGCAGATTAGTCCACATGACGAGATACGTAATTTTCTTAAATATCTGATTTAATTAGTTTAAGGTTAAATATTTTTATTCTGATGAAAAGAAGCCAAAAAAAAAAAATTCTTGTAAATAAAACTAAAAAAGTAGAACAATTTTTTTAACAATTAACAATTTTACCTTGAAAATTTGATTTTATGAAGTCGGCGTCAAACTAAATAAAAACAGTAAAAATACCTTCAATTGAGGAAGTAGGCAAATATGTTATATTTTTTCATAAAATTGAATTGATTGATCTTTACAAGGTTCCTAACCTTACATATAGCTTAATGTTAAGAGGTGGTTTTCAGAAACAATGTTCGTTAAAAATTCAATAAAAAACAAATATGGTGGTTTTAAAATAAATATTTCTTTACTAATAAAATTAATATATTGGGGTAAGACATTAATAATACAGAATATTAGGGCAATTAGATTCTTTTTCATACTCTTCAACGTTTTTTGTTCGTAACTGCACTAAATTTTTAATATGCACTCCTAGAGCTTAGAGCTACTTGACCCAAAAACTTTATTTTATATTGCTTTCCCTCAGAAAGCAGCTTTATTGCATTCACCTGTGGCATTATGTTAGCTATTTTCTTAATACGATGGAAACCGCAATAACAACTGACTTTTGTTTGCCAAAGTTCTCCGATTCTCATTGGGATTTCGGTAAATATTTGGATGGTTTTATTTGAGAAATATTGAAATAGATACTGATCTTGTTTTCGCTTCTAAAAAGATAAAAAGCACGTATTTACCAAGGAGTTGACCCGCGGTTGGTGAAAGAATCATGTGAAAAAACCTCGTATGAACGCGTATCCCTCTAAATATGCAAATTAGGTAAAAGAAGTTAGTTTTTATTTGCGGTAACTCTTTATCTTTGTATAAAAGTAGTTCTATATTTTTTAAGTTACACTAGTACTGTCTCCGAGGGAGCCAAGTTAAGCTGATTGATGCGTTGATGCGCGTCTATCACAGTTTAAGCCATATAAGACTGCTATCAAAAACGACGCCAGCGATAGAATGAAACTTTTCCCGGAAACACGAAAATTACATTTTTTTACTGAAAAATTTTGACAGTTCAGGTAGTCAATATCTTTGGGCGGTACTTTTTCATTATTTTAACATTCTGTATCACATGCAAAACAATGTTGCTTTTTATTTAAGGTTATTAACAGTATCTACATGCTAACAATAAATCAAGAAAATTATTTAACATCAGCTATTCATCAATATATCTATTGATAATTTTGCACAAAAAAGTGGTACCTACTTAGATTTAGGTAGCTAAAGGAAAAAATATTAAATAAGCCTATCTGTAAAAACCAACATTGAAAGACGCAAAATAAGCACTAAAGTAACGCAGTAAATCAGAAGAACTGTTCAAACCGATTTTCATTTTGAATGCGCGCTCTGCACAATTTTCCTATTCGTTTTAAGGAATTAAACAAAACAACGAGATGATTTTGTAAGTAGCGAAAAGTTTATCTTATTGCGTTTCCTAAATCTTGAATATTATCATAACGAACTTTGTAAATTTTATTCTCCAGATATCCACATAGAAAAAAATCCAGTATCGACAAGTCTGGGGACCTAGGCGGACATCTTATTGGCCCATTGGTTGCGATCGGATGATTGGTTAAATTATTCTCCTGAAATAACCTTGCTATTTGAGAATTGTTTGGATGAGCCCCGTTTTGTTGACAATAAATTTCGTTTACAGGCGCCACAGGAACACATCAAGTAAATCAGGTATAGCTGTCTCTAAAAATTCTACGCAGCGATTGGATGTTAGATTTTCCTCAAATATAGGAAATTTCATTTGTGTTCCTAACATGAAGCAAATCACTTTAGACTAAACCTGCCCTGCTATCTTCTGGGAAATATTTAGTGTTAGTTTTCCTGGGACCAGGCTTTGCTATCGTGCCTTTTAAATATACCAGAATTACTAAAATGTGCTTCGTCTGACCATATAACCTTCATTTCAAAATCTCTGATTATATCACATCTTTCTCGATATCAATTGCAGAAGACTACCCGACGTTGAACATCCCCAGGGTTTAAGTGCTTTTTTAAAATGTTTGTAGTTTGTAGGGTAAACTTCTGCATTAGGCAAAACCGTGATTTCCTCAATCTCCAGATTTTCTTTATTATTTGTTTTTGATCGAGGTTTGATAAATGATCCTTGATTAAGTAAATTCTTTTTTAGTCGGTAAAAAGTGGATATATTAGGTTGCCTTCTTTCTGGATATTTAAATAAAAATTAAGCAATAATTTTTCAACATACCGAAAAACCAACTAGTTACTTATTAAAATACATCCTAGATGCTGTTTCAATATTTTCATTAACTAATATAAACATATCGTATTTCTCAACAAAATGTTCGAAAGTTTGGTTTTCTGCCATAATCACAAATATACTTCTACATAGTAAATAAATACAAAAACTTAGCAAAATTTGAAAATAAAACATAAAATTTATATAAATAAAGTAAATAAGGACACGGCATAGGACACTTGCTTCCAAATTAGGAATTTAGTTGTTGTTTATTAAAATAGACTATTTTTGAGAAACTTGTAAAAAGACAACTTAATTTTCTTGACAAGTTTACAGGTTGTCCCGTTTAAAAAAACCACGTATTAGTCAATATTTCAAAAACAGTAATATTTAGAACAAACTGACTATGCCACTGGATTCTACGTAAATAGTTCTAAAAGGATTCTATTTATTTGACAAGTTGCCAAACAGCTGATATAAAAGGAGTACCTGAAAAAAAAAATTTTTCGCCTTGTAGCGCGGAAACTAAGAGGGCCATGACCATTTTGTTTCTGGATCATTCTTTTCTTTCTTAAAAAAGCAGTTCTGGTTCGCGAAAGCCGCGAGGTTCTATCTTTAAAAATAAGCGAGATATCCCCCAATTGCAATCCTGTACATCGAAAGTACCTATGTCCATAATTACTATGGATAAGCCCTTAACTGGTAGACTTTAAATATATCACTTTCTTTAGCTTCTAGTTTTAACTACGCAACCACCTTAAACTCTGAATTTTACATGAACCAAAATTTTATCTACCACCCTACACAAGAAAGCCTATTAAGACATTAGTTGACATGATCTAAGTTTTAGAGTTAATTGCCTATTAGCCAAAAAATGGAAGAAGCCGGTCTAAAATTAGAAAATTACGAGTGTTTCAAATAGACTAGAATTTTTCATTCAAGAATATTCTATGTTTATGGGTGTGGCAAAATCAACAGCCCTGTTACTTTATTTAAAAAACGCCCGTTTTTAAAGTTTCAGGTTTCAAAAATTCCGCTATAATATATTACAAAACATAAGTAATCGTTACAGCAAAAAAGGTGATCATTTTAAATAATAAAGAAAAATACAGAAAAGTGGCAACATCGCTGAAACAATTTTTAAACATAGCGTGTCATATTATCCCTATACAGCAAAATTTGTTAAATCTTCTGTCGATCAGTCCTAATCAAGGCATCTCAAAAACAGGTTTCTTTAGTTGGCATAAATTTTATGAAATTTAAATATACTTTATTATTTTTCTCACCCTGTACAAGAAAGACTGCGACCTTAGTTTCCTTATGCTGTTTCCAATTCTAGATTAAATTGCTTATCAGTCAAAAAATTGTTGAGAAAATCGGTTTACAAATAAGAAAATTTCCTTTGATTCAAATTGACTCATTTTTCACCGAAAGACTAGCCAGCGAGTGAGTCGGATACACAGCCAAATACAAAATATGGTACAGTAAAATCCATCTTTGAAATCGAAAAATACTGATGTTCATATATCTTCATCAAAAAAATATAATTTTGCTGGTGTCAATATTTTCTCCAATTCTTGTTATTTTCTTATTAAGTTAATTATAAGCTTTGAATCCATACATAGATTTTTCATTGACTTAAGTATTGCCTATTACGCAAACTTTGTTAAATAAGCTAATATTTGAGGAGCGCCCGTGGTTGCATCTCAATCCTACAAGTGTTGAAATAAGGGTGGAAAATCGCAGACATCACTTCGCTATACGGATTTTAATTTTAAATTCACCCTGAGCCTGAAGGCAAAAAGGCGCTGGCAAGATCCCGGAAATTTAAGGTTTTATTACAAATGCCTTGGAGGTGTAACAGGAAATGAGTTGGATTTTTAGTTTTTTTAACTGATGTAGGACGTTCCTCGTCTGGATCTCTCTTCAAGAATGATTTTACTAAAGGAGACTTTACATGCGCGTTTTTTTAAAAAGTGTTACTACGAACAAATTGACAAATTTCACTACTGGATATCTGAGTGTGTCTAAAATAAATAAGAATAAAACTCTTTTATAGATAGTCAAGGTTATTATCTGTTAGAGTATTTGAATTTTACCTAATAGTATTGTATATTTTATTTAATAGTTTATTGTAAATTTTGTAATAATTATTTTTAACCAAACTACAAGAAAAAATGTGTTTTTGGCAATGGTTTTCTGAGAGGCTTTTATGCAAAACATATATGATATTTGTCATATTTTTCTGTTTTAAAAATATTAATAGTTTCTAAAATAAAAAAATATTTTCGCTATTACAAAGCTGTTTCACTCTCCAAAGATCACTCTGTGAAAAAAATTTTGTTTTTTTACACATACATATTGAAAGAGATCCGTATACCCATGTCTCTCTAACACATTGATCCTAATGGGAATTTTCTTTATTATACTTTTTTTGGTTGTGATATATCAGTATTAAGGATATTATAAGCTTCAAAAAAATGTAATAGAAAATCCAGGCCCGTATTTAATTAAATTAAGTTAATGATGGTGCCCCGAAGGCAAAACCCACACATTTTTGTATGAAATTACACATTTTTGAGTTATGTAAGAAAATAGATTTGGGCTATTTTTACAAAATCCCCTGTTTATCAGTAACTAAGAGTGGTGCAATTATTATATTTTACAATCTTTTGTTATACAAAAAAGTAGCACAGTATTACAAAAACCGGATTCGTCTATCGTTATTATTAAGCAAAAAGTATAAATTGGACACCCTGTACACAATTTCTAAACTGCGCGTTTACAGAGTTTTTCAACTTTTTTTCATTATGCCTTAGAAACCGCCGGCGTCGTATTGATAGCTTAATGAATTTTTTACGCATCGACGGAATGAAAAAAATAAAAAATCGTAATTAGCCATTTCTAGCTTTTAATCGTTTGTCACTTCTGTCAAAGAAATTAGATTCATGTCTTAAATGTATATTAAACAGAATAAATTAGATGTTCTACTTATGTTGTATGCTTTTTTAAATTAAATTGCGGTCGTAGAAAAAAAATTGTAAGCAACTTGTGAGTAAAAATCGATTTTTTGACATTCGTTTGGTTTCTTTTGAGTATCGCTTCGCTCGGCACGAAACTTCCGAACTCATATCAGAAAACCGTTCTTTACACATTTTACATACATAACTATTATTTTGCATTGTTTAATTTCGGATGTATCTCTATTCAGAATGTCTGACGATGACGGACAAAGAAAATTATCTGGTTACCAGTACGAAAGGCGAAAGCAGAAAAAGGAAGACTAAAGGCACAAACAAGCTGGTGCTTTGAAAAAACATTTACAGTATACGGTCTGGTACTACTAGTACCAAAAAACTCCGCCGATCCACAATCAACTACGGTTATACAAATAAGAATACATAATCGCCAGAGAGTGATGATGATCAAGAAATGGACCATATTATTTAACCAAAGGAAATTGGCACCACTTTACCATCCGATGAAAGCACCAACCTAACACTTATGGAAATCAACGAAGGAGCTCTATAAACTTTAATTATAGGGATTTTCAAAAATCCTATTTAAGAGCAAAAATCTTGGGTAGAACTAAGTCAAACTGCCGCCTGTATCAAAATGCAAAAGTTCATATTATTAATGAAATATAAAAAGCTAATTTTAGATTGTACTCCTGACATCAGTAAGGTAAAAAAAAAACAAATGACTCTTGTAATCAGTAATGTGTCAATCAATAAATCTGATTCTAATGAGGTTGAAACTAAAATTAATGAAAGCTTTCCTCCAGTTGAAACATCCACAGAAAAACAAATGTTTGAAATTATAATTAAGGCACATAATGCCTGCCCTCTAATATATCGCAAATTTAAACCCTTTAAATTTGCAAGATATTAGAGGGCAGGCATATGACAATGTGGTTAATGATATTGCAAAAGCATCCTTAAAAGCCAGTAAATGTATTTATTTTTTTTGGCATTATTTTTCGATGCACAGTACTTTTAAAACATCTTCCAGTATTAACTTTAAAACCATTGACTGGCACTAGATGGGAGAGTAGAAAAAAAGCCTTAAAGCTTTTAGGATTTCACGTGGGAGATGTATAGAAAACTTTGATAAGCACATATGAAAATCAAGAACTTGATAGTTCAGTAAGAGATTAAGCCCCGTATTTATTAAATTGTATTAAACAGTTTTGTGTTCAATAGTTGTTTGGTAGAAATTATTAAATGCATTAATCCAATTATTAGTAAGGTCAATGCAAACAAAAGGTTTTGATTTAGCATCTGCCTCTGAACTTTTGCAAAGCTGTAAAATTATTGTTGATGCTAGAGAACTGGCAGACGAAATTTTGCCCCTAACCTTAGTGTTGCTATAAGAATATTACTAACCATATCAGTAGCAAGTGGAGAAAGAAGTTTCTCTAAATTAAAGTTACTTAGATACCTTTTACGTTCTACTTCCACACAAAATCGACTTAGTGGTTTGGATATTTGGGCGATTGATCATTAAATTTGCGATCAAATAGAATTAAAAGACGTAATAAAAAAGTTTGCAGAACTAAAAAGAAGTATTTTTAGAAGTAGTAGTTTATATTACCTTTGTTTAGTTTTTATAGAATATAAGTTTTTTGTTTGTGCAATACATTTTTCTGATATAATTAAAAATGTTTTAATTTTGTACTACTTAACTATTAATTTTAAGTTTCATGATTTTTGTAAATATACGTTTTTTTTTTAAATTAAAAACACATCGAATTTTATTTTAAATAATACATATTATAAATTAAAGTGGCGGCATTTTGCCTGGGGCGGCAAAAACTCTAGAGCGGGCGCTGCGTGTTTTTAATTTGACTTTTATCGCTTTGTGCGTTCTCAAATTTGCATTTTTTACGTCCTTATACCCTCTAAAGATGTCGAAGATCTACGCCTATGACACTTAAAACCCTATTCAACTGTCTCCTGGTAGCTAAATCCATCTAGTAAGTTGACTTTCATAAATAATCCGGTTCCTTTATCATTTCGCCCCTGACTATTATACTTTAATGCAAATTTTAGCTTAGAATACTTTGAATCAAAATCCCAAAATATATACTTTTGTTTTAATATTGTCGTTTCTCCTGATTTGCTGCCAGTAAACAACATATTTCTAGCCAAATTAAATTCTACTTGTCATTAGAACTGCCTTTCCAAGGAAAGTAATTTATATGTGCCTGTATATGCTTAGAAATTTTACTCCATTAATCGAATGATCTATAGTCTAGCGCCTTAAAACGCAATACTCCTCGACATTTCATCCGCAGTTAGGTACAATGCGGCAAATCCCTCATCATTAATTTGAGGATCTTGTGTCAAGAGATTTTGTGCCAGATTACCCCATTAGTTAATTAATTTATACCCCAATAACACTTACCAGACGCTTAACCCTTGGAGAAGTGGTCACTCGGATTAAAGATTTTTAAAAGTTTTTTGAAAGTGTCTGGAAACTATCTGGCCAAGGTAACTTATAAAAAAAATTTACAATGCACATGATAAATTCTTGACCCTGTGTTAGTCTGACCACCAAAGATCTCAAGTCGGTGGGTGCGCAGCTGATAAAATTTTGTACACCATAATTAATTATTTGTAAGTAATAAAAGGTACTTAAAGACAATTAAAATTTTGAAACTAATTAACAGTATTAATATAATAATAATAATAATAATAATAATAATAATAATAATAATAAATGTCTTTTTATTTCCAAAAAAATATAGGTATAAAATAACTATATTGCGTGTTAAAAAAGTGGAAGTATACATAAGTGGCGCAGTCTAGCTTTAATAGCTTCTCTATTGAACCACATACATATACTGTGAATAATTACCTAAACCTAAAATTAGTTACATTCTAATAAAAAGCAGATTGTATTTTAAACTTAAATACATAAATCATTAGAGACAACAAAAACAGAAATAAAAGCGATTACAAAGAGAGAGAAAAAAATAAAAAAATATAGAAAAAACAGTCATAAGACAATTTATATAACAAAAATAAAATAAAGACCTGCTCATAACTAGCTCTTAAACAAACTGTAATAAAGTAACTACCTACTTGGAAAAAGAACACCATTATTTTTTAAGTTTAAAAAATAATTGTTTAATACCCTTTTAAATGACTGAATATTATTTATGTTTAAAACTTTTAGCTTTTAGCAGGGAAAGCTTTATAACATTTTACAAAATTATAACTAAACGAACGCTGAAACATGGCACTCTGATGACGTAGAACTGTAAGCCTATGCGGAAACCTTACGTTTACATTATGAACGTTATGACGAAAAACTCTTCGCTCGTTAACCAATTAAGTACCTGGTACATGGGAGAAATATGATCAAATTTCCTCATTCCAAATATAAGCCGAACACGACTATTTTGCACTTTTTATATGCGATATTTACAATTATCATCCAAACAAAAGCCATATATAGAATCAACATAGGACTTTTGAATAATTCTTTTAACTTGTTCCCTAAATCTAAGCTCCGTATCAACAACCAATCCCAAATTTTTAGCAGAGTCCACAAACGCCAGTTTAATGCCATCTATATAAATGTTAATATTATTTTTAAGAAAATCTGTTTTATTTTTATTTCCAAATAAGATTAGATACGATTTAGCTAGACTGAGTTTTATTATGTTTTTTAGAAAGATTATTTAAGGTTAGTAGGTCTGTGTTCACAACATTTTTCACTTCAGCAGCATCATTGGCATTGAAGCAGAAGTAAATTTGAGTGTCATCTGTAAAAGCTTGTATAAGACAATATTGTAGTGATCTAAGTATATTGGAAGTATAAATTAGAAATAGTAATAGACTTAAAATTGACCCTTGTGGAACACCCGTGAGTATCCTTACCTGTTCAGAATATTTATTATCTCAGCCGATTTTCTGGAATCTTTCAAGTAAATATAATCTAATATGACATCATGAAATAAAGTCAAAGCCGTAAAATTTTAATATAGACACGACAAACCGGTAATTAATGGTGTCAAAAGCCTTGGAAAAATCTAAAAGTACCAGCAGGGTGTGCATTTGTTTGTCATAAGCGCGAAAAATGTCGTCGGTAACATTGGCTAAAGCTGCTGTTGTATTAATTTTTTTTCTGAATCCACACCGGCTGTTTGGTATAATATTATTGGAAATACAGTAGGTGTATATCTGATTATAAAGAAATCTTTCAAAGATTTTTGAGAGAGTTGGAAGTATACTAATCAGACGGAGTTCGTTAAAATCAGTCGGATCGGGTCCTTGGGTACAGGTTTACCAATGGATATTTTCCATTGATTAGGAAAATAATTAATTTCCGAACAGCAATTTATTATATGAGTGACATATTTACATTTACATTTACATCCTTAGCTTTAATTCATCGAGTTCATTTGGCTTAGTTTTGAAAACCACATTCTTAAGATGACCCGACAAGAAGAAATCGAGGAGCGACAAATCTGGAGACCGAGCTGGTTACTCAATTGTACCCCTACGTCTAATTCATCTTTCAAAAAAACACAACATCAAGATATTGGCGAATATTTTGAGTATAATGCGGCGAGGCTCCATCCTGTTGAAACTAAATTTTTTCATTTGGCGCTTGATTATCACCTTAAAAATACCGTTCAAATATTCAATACAACCGGTAAAAAAGTGGCAACAACTACTTACGATTATTTGGAAATAGTTGGGCAACAGCTGGGACAATTTCCGTTTCTCCAAAGACACATTTTTTTTTGTTTAATGTTTCTTCCATGGAGAAGGGGCTAATTATTTCTTGACCTACTATACCCGCCTAACCATTTAATTTTTGGGGATAATGGGTAGGCCCAATATTCAGAATTGTGCCCATTAACTTTCCCATTTAAACAAATATTGATTCGTCAGAGAAAACTATTTTGTGAACAAAATTTGGATTGCGATTGCAGCGTTTAATCAAGGTCTCGCAAAATTCCAATCGCCTATCGTAGCCATATTCAGAGAGTTCTTGCACCAGAGATATTTTGCACGGATGACATTTTTCGGTTTTTAGAAGGCGATCTACGGACATATGCGAAATGTTTTTTTCTTTTCTTAGTGTTCTGGTAGATATGTGGGGATTTTCTTCTAAACTCAGTTAAACATTTAGAGCCTTATCACTATCTGTTGCGCGTTTTGGTCTGCCAGAGTGTGCAACACCTTTTACGTTTCCAGTTACATGAAACCTTACTTACAGTAGATTTAGCTAATGAATTTCTATTATGACATTTGTAATTAAAAATGTTAGAAACATCTTTTTGCTTTCACATTCTGTCCCCATGACCCAGTATCATTAATAATCCAATCTTTGGGTATCAGATAAATGATTTATTTTTGGAAATCAACGAAGCTGACAATACAGAGTACTGTCAGGTTTCGTTTGCAGGTATTTCAACAGGTAATTCATTAAAATTTCGATTTTGTCATGATTTCCTCAAAAACTGTTGAGGAAATTGAATTTAAAAAATGAAAGTTCTCATCAATTACTGAAATTAAATTAATTAAGAAAATATGGAACACTCGAAATATCTCAGTTATCGCTCAACTGATTTTAATGAATGCTGTACACTTAAGCATGAAATTATGCTCGATTCAATGGTCATATTTACAACATTGCCAAATTTCTCGTTTTTCAGAAATTGATGACAAATTTAATTTTTTAAATAGAAATATTACTACATTTTTGAATTCTGCTTAGAATTCTCGCCGCGTTTCATTTTGAAGAAATTTCTTTGAAAGTTAACAGTCTTTGAACAAATCATATCGAAATTAAAATGAACTCTTTGTTGAAATACCTGCACACGAAACCTTGTCTGACAATGTCAACGTTGTCAACTTCGTTGATTTCTAGAAATTAATAATTCAACTGATACCCAAAGAATTGCAATGATACTGGGTCGTGGGGACAGAATAAGAACGCAACAATATGTTTGTAACATTTTTAATGACAAGTATTCTAATAGAAATCCATTAGCTAGATCTACTGTAAGTAAAATTCTAAAAAATTTCGTAAAACTGGAAACGTAAAAGATGCTGCACCCTCTGGCAGACCAAAAAGCGCAACAGATGGTGATAAGGCTTTAGATGTTTTACTGAGAGGAAAATCCCCACCTATCTATCAGAACACTAGGAAAAGAAAACGACATTTCGCACATATCTGTAGATCGCCTTCTAAAAACCGAAAAATTGCATCCGTACAAAATAACTCTGGTGCATGAACTCTCTGAAGATGAATACGATAGGCGATTGGAATTTTGCGAGACTTTGTTGGTGCGCTGCAACGCGTATCCAAATTTTGTTCACCAACTAGTTCTCTCTGACGAATCAGAATTTTTATTTAATGGAGAAAGTTAGTAGCTGTTGGCACTTTTTTACCGGTCGCCGGTCGTATTGAATATTTGAACGGCATTTTCAGGTGATAATCAAGCGCTAAATGATGAAATTTGGTTTTAACGGGATGGTGCCCCACAGCATTATGCTCAAACTGTTTGCCAATATCTGGATGTTGCAATTTTGAAAGGTGGATTGAACGTAGAGATACAATTGAGTGGCCAGCTCGGTCCCCAGATTTATCTCCTCCATTACTCCTTGTGGGACCACTTTAAGAATGTGGTTTTCAAAGGCATCTTACGTTTCCAGTTTCTCGAAATTTTTTCAAAGCTTTACTTACAGCAGATCTAGCGAAAGCGTGGTACACAATGGAAGTTACTTATTCGTTTCCGTCAAACTTTATTTTTCTTTGTGTATTTTTCGGTTTCACTTAAATCAAAGGTTAAATGCTGTGTAATACAAACTAACATTGTCAGGTATGATATTTCAGGTAGGCTTTCGTGTGCAGGTATTTCAATGGCGGTAGGTGATAGGTACAAATTTTCTCAAAAACAGTTATTCTTCTTTAAATCTTGCTTCCAATAAAACATATCGAGATTGCTAAGCAGAATTCGAAAATGCAATAAAAAATACGGCATTCCATTTAAAAAATAAAGGTTTTTCATCAATTACAGAAAAACGGTAAACTTGGCAATGTTGTAAATGTCACCACTAAATCAGGCATAATTTCATGCCTAAGTATAAAAAATTTCATTAAAATCATTTGAAACGATAACTGAGGTATTTCGATTGTTCCATTTTTTTGTTTCACACTGTACATTAATATAATATTCTCAGTTCAAAAAGTGTATCTGTATTTTTTAAAGCATACGGTTGTTATCCCTAATTGTATTCAAGGTAAATTCAATTGGATCAAGTTTTTTCGGGGTGCCAAAACTTTACGGATTCTGACGTCATCGTGCGCTATATTGCCGGATTCCTCTGACGCGAAAATTCCTGAAATATTGAAAAATTAGCTTCATAAAAAACAAACATTCAAGGATTGTATGCCTTTATATTGCATCTACCTTTAATCTATAACATAAAAAACATGATTTATATCCCGATCTGAAAACTTAGGGTAAGTTAATTTTTGAATTATTATAGGTCCTAAATTTGTGGTATGAGTTGGTAAATTGGAAGTAGTCAAAATTGGTATCTAGGATATATTAGGGCCACGGCAGGGGTTAAGGCCATCGAATTATTGTATTTTCAGTGAACTTTCATATTTGTACAAAATCATCAGGCTAGTTTGAAGTTTTTCAAAATTAGTGTACAAAATTTACAAATAGGCAGACAGGTAAGTAAAACCTTTAAAAATGGGATATTAACATGCTGATCAACTAATCGACACAGCATCGAAGGTTTCTTTACATGCATAAGTATGACATGCGTAATCATTATGGTATATTCTGTTAGAAATATGCATTTCATATTCCATAAATTAATCTTTTTTAAGGCATATTATTTTTACGGAATTTAGCAATATACATAGCATGTATATTTCATATTCCTAATTGTGTATTTTGAGGCATACTATATTCACAAGGATTAGGAATATGAAATGGATATGCAGGGAATGCACATTTTGTGTTGGTATTTGAAGTTATAATGTTGGTGAGACTGTTCAATGACAAGTGATATTTTCACTGTGTTTTCTCTTTCTGTCAGCAGTCTTTAGTGAAAATACCTGTTTCATATTTATGTGAATTTATATGTCATATGCCTTTTATGTTATATTTCGTTAAACTCGGTTATTAACTCGGACTGTATTTAAAATTGTAAGATATGTTTGATAGGTTAAACTTGTTTCGAAAATATTTTGTAGATTATCATTATTATATTTGAGAATTTATGCTCATAATATTATGAGAGAACAAAAAAATGTTATGCTGAAATAATTGTATACATCAAGAAAAGGTTAGCGAAAGTCAAGGAAAGAGCCCTTAGTAAGACAAGAAAAACAACAAAACTCTTTTATTCAACGTGTAGACACAACAACCTAACCAAGAGATTTGTCAAATTTTGGCAAATGATTCTTGGTTGGTTTTCCAGCCATGAAAGCTCTCTTCAAATTAGATTTTTTGGCTCCAACAGTAGCAGTTTTTAATGTAGATAGGCTATAGCATAATTACTTGGCCAAAAAATATCTTTTATGGGGTAATTAAACCTCCAACTTTTTTTTTGTAATATTGGATTGCAAAAAGTAGAAATATCTGTCAATTTTGTTGCCACAACATAACCAGATATATTCTAGTAAGTATCGAAGTTAAATTATAGTAAGCATAGCTGTTTAAAATGCCAGAATATTTTTAATCAATAGAAATCGAGGTCAGAATATATATAAGTAGGCAGTTTTCCCAAATGCCAATCAAACATATTTTATCAAGTATCTAAGTTTAATTATATAATAATAGCTATATACATTTTAAGACGACAAAAATTGCAGGAAAAAATATGGCTTTTAATATCATATTTTTGTTTCAAAATTAAAGTAAAATTGGGTAGTTTTATTTCGCCTATTTTTGCTATAACATTGCCAAATTTACGTTTATAACCTATAAAACTATACTTTACCAAACTGAAGATTTATTTAGAAAAACGAAATATAAATTATTTACCATACAAATATATAAAAGATTAAATAATCCACCACATATTATAGAAAAACGCCGACTTGTAGTAATCGTCGTTTAATTCTGTTACGCTGGCTCCTGGGTCGTATATTTTTAGCGAGCACTTAAGGCAAACCAAGTAGGCATTTTTATTGGCAAAATTTTAGTAAATGTTGCTACATTTTGACTACAATTGAAAATTATTGCCATTTGATAAATATTTGCTTACAAATTGCCAATTTCAAGGAATATTTGCTTAAAAAATAGCCCAGCTTTTTATGATCCGCCATGATTGAAATTAAAATTAAACTAATTTCCTAGCAGCCATTACTTGACCACTTTAAACAAACATATTCTTTCTACTTATAAAAACGTATTTTCTTGAATGTTCTTTTTTACGTTATGGACTCTTTAATCAATTTTCTCCTTAAAATACATTTCCAAACTAAAAAAAAAACAAAAAAAAAACAAAAAAAAAATTATAGAAAACGAAATTTTTAGTTTCAATTAGGGGCGCGTGTTTTACATGCCTATCTTAGATTCTTTTAACAGTAAAAGTTTCTGCTCAAGTGATTTTTGTCCCTACGAACTGTCAAACTTAAAATATTTTACACAATGAGTCATAGTGTACGTATTGGCTTGGCTCATACGTTCTTACACTGATTGGCTCTGTTAATACTATTTCTACATAATTTGAAAGAATTGATAATTTATTATATAAATGAAGAAAAGTCAGAAAATGAGAAATTATTTAGGTAAATTTCGGAAAAAATGTTACTCAAATTTCGGCTAGAAAACTAGTCAGAATTCAGCTAAAAAAGCTCGATTTTAAAGTCAAAAAGTAGCTAAAACCCAACCATAAAATCAAAAGAGAGGGTCGTATAATTGCTAATTGGCCATTTTTACCTCATTATGGCCAAATTATTATTCCCCACTTTAGCCATATTTCCGTCTTTATACTGTAATAGAACTGTTATTTTGGCTAGCAATTTTAGCTAATTAGTCAGGGATATTAGCCAATATTACAGCATTTTAGCCCATATATGATTATATGTGCTACTTGGAAGTTAAGGGGAACCAGTCAATTTCAAGTTAATTTTAGTACAATATAAAATTTTTGACCAATAATTCTGTTTCAGAGAACTCTTTGGCGAAACTAATGAGTTGTCTCCTCTACTCATTGGTTTTGTGTGTGCCCCTAGTACCAGCTGATCATAACATTTCGTTGGAATGCCTAATCAAAGCTGACGTTTATTTTTCGATGAAAACTTAGTTAAACTGAATATACGCTTATTTCTATTGTTTCAGACAAGTCACGTCAGTTCAAGATGACGCAAGTTTATAATTAATATTTCCTATACATTTCTTAATTAATATTTACATAAATTTAAAATGATTGTTTATTTGTTAGTTAAGAGCACAAATTTCTGTTAAAAATGTTGGTGGAGAAGTATCAAAATACAAAATTAAATAATCTAGGTATTAAACAACAAAAACTACAAAAAATGTTATATCGATTTCAAATTTTAGAGACGCCTTCTAAGATATTCTTATAGTATACCTGGGATATGGCTACAATAGACAAAAAAGTTTATTCCTGGTATGTGTTGTGCACATTGAAAATAATTTGCTCTTCACATTCAGGAACATGTATATATATATATATATATATATATATATATATATATATATATATATATATATATATATATATATATATATATATATATATATAGAATATTTTTCTACGACTTACTAAATCTTGTACACTAAATCAATTCTCCTATCCTTCATAGCAGCAAGACAATGGACAAATACAGCCTGCGGCGCTTTTTCTTATTTATTTAGTTTCTTATTATTATCACACTTGCGCCATCGTAACATTGCCCTATTAATTTATGTTTATAGTTAAATTGGTCCAAAATTTGATCCAATAGAGAATATAAATTCTTCGACGTTCTATCGGAGCTGACATTATAAAATCCTAAGAATCTCTCGACTACTGAACCTTCTGAATTAACGTATCTTAAAATTATGGAGCACTGGGAGGATTGCGTAATATCAGTGGTGTCATCCACTTGCACAGAAAAAAACTGTGCGTTCATTATTTAATTTTTTACATGATTATTTAAATAATCAGAAATGCATGATCTATTAGTTCTTGGGAACTTCTCGATATTCATAAACCTAAAAGCTTTTTAAAATTCCACCTATTTATTGACTCGCTGCTCTCATCATGGCCGCGAAAGACTAACTCTTGTTTTGTAAGGTACAAAACTGCGTCAATTACCAAGAACATAAATAATCTATTTAATCGGACGTTTTCGTTAAAATGTATTTTATATAGTTTAGCATTTTCTTTTAAACTGTCAGCTATAGTGCTTTGATTTTTTACAAATGTTTTTAGCATTAATTCGCATTTTAAATGTTTCGCCTAGTGTTCATGTTTATGTAAAGACCTTCATATATTTAACATACCTGCAAATCATTCTTTATTCCACACTGAATATTTATTGGAAACTAGAAAACAAGGCCAGCAAAACAATTTTTGTAATATTTGACTACTACATAACCATTTGTATGCCAAAAAACCAGGATGACGATTCAAACTCTGATCTTGTTCCTTCCATCGATTAAATGGAGTTCCCAACAAAATGCAAACCACATCCGTGATCGCATTCATCAATAATATAAATTAATAAACCCGACACTTAATAAAGTTGTAACAAAACCAGAAACAAGTAGTTATAATAGGGGAGCGCCTCCTCCTCCTCCTCTTCCTCTCTCTCATGTCCCTCATTCTTAACTTCCTCCCCTTTTATTCTCATTCGCATCATATTTTTTAATTTTTTCTCTTTGTTCTCCCACATTTGATTTTGCATTCTTAAGTCTTATAAATAGGTGCATCATGATCATTTTAGTATGCCGAGACACATTTACTAAGCTGTGCTCGAGTTGCGTAAAAAGTTATTTTTGAATTTTTCCACCAATTTTGTATAAAACAAAAAGAAAAAATGTGTCAAGTAATAAGTGAATTATGTGTAATCGCGAAAAATTAACTACAACTATCAGACAGTTAAAAGTTAAATATCTCAATTTCTTTGAAGTGATTTCGAAAGATGAATACACCAAGCTGTTTTATCCACTGAAACGAGATTATTTGGAAGCAATTGACTGTTGTGATGATTATTTAGAAGGAATTATAAGCCTTACTACGTTTTTCAATACATTTGGGAAATCATACTTTGTAGGAGAATTAAGCCACCTAATAGAATTTATAGGAGAAGATTGCCAATTTATACCTGCTATTATTGCAACCCAAAAGAGGTTTCAATTATACGAAGATAAAAAACAGGTATTATCAAAGAAAGTTAATCCTATTCGCAAGAGACGTCCCCCTACATATTTAAAATATTATGTTAAATAAATGAAATGGCTGAGTTGCTGATTGCAGTTAAATTATTAGAGGAGAAATTTAGTAATCTTTCAAAAACCTATTTCTCATATTGTATGGCAAGTGGTCCGGAGTGGATAAACTTTTATTGTAATCAATCTGAGGAATTCGTAAAGGCTGCCCTCTGTTGCAACAAATACATTGAAACATTAAATTTTTTTCAACTTATTCAAGATCTAAAAGATATTGGCTTTGGTTACTATTTAAAAGACTTGAAGCAATTTATTGACGAGGATACTATTCTTCAAGAAATTGAAAAGGAAGAATAAATTTAATAATATTTACAATGGAGCAAATGGTTACTGAAATGTATGAAGAGTTTATTATATCTGCTGCATACTTCCAATATTTATCAATTGTAGGCGAAGAAGACGCAGAAGCACAAGATTTGTCAGCATATGTTAATAATATAGATCGAATGAAACAATGTAAATTAGCCGCTAAATTTTGTAATGATTATTTAAAATATAAAAATGAGTATGAACTTTTAAATGAATTTAGAAAATTAGATTTAAGGTATCATATTAATTGTATTCAATCATGGTTGGTTAATGCAAAATAAAAAGGTAATTAAGTTTTTTTTTATATTTTTATTCATTCATAAAACAATTGTCATATAAAAATAACACATTTGTCAAAGCACACATACAAGGTGATTTTGAATGATAGAAGCATTTTGGTTCCATTAGCTTTAGCGCTGGTTGTTCATCTATTTCAATCACATGCTTTTTAGAATATTTCTGTATAAAATCCTTTTTTTCGCTTCCTTTTACAAAAACAAAATCTGCTTTCTTCGTAAGTGTTTCAATTATTTTTGGGAAATGATGTAATGGAGTAAATCCATTATTCCAATGTATATAATGATAATTTTTCGTTAACCATACCGCCTGCTTGTGACAATCAGGTGAAAGAAACTCCATTGGAAAAGGCTTTTTAAAAATGTAATGAGTCATTTCATAACCATCAAAAGCTGCAAGCTCTTTCGGTATAAATTTATTTTTTTCATCTTTGAATCCTTGAATATCTATAACCAATCTCATATTTTCAAAGCAGCAAATTTTTTAATGAGACTTTTTTTACTTGAATAATTTGCAATTTCTTCTTTCAGTTGATTAATTTTAAAAATAAATTTTTCAATTTGTAGTTGTAGTTTTGATGTCAAGATTAAAACTAAAAGCTTTTGAAAATTTCTTTAAATTAAATCGAAATATGAAAATAGTGGGGATAAAGTTTATAATTGTTTCACAATTTTAGTAAGAGGGTTGTAGCTAAATAATTTGTCATGTAAAATAAGACAATAAGCAGAAGTATCTTTTTTAATTGCATTGTGTGTCTCAAATTCAATTCTCATTACTACGGATCCCGTTTGAATTGTTTCTTTTTGATGGGAGCAATCAATATGTGTAATAGGACTAATGTTTTTGAATTGTTCAGGATTAAAAATGGGTTCATTTGGAACACCATAGTAAGACTGTCTAAAGTTGGCAAACATTTCGTATAAAGCAGAAAATTTGTTTTCTTCGAAATTTAAGTACAAATCGTGATAAGGATATCTTTCAGAATTTAAATATACTCTAATATTTGACAAGGTAATATTGTCAAATTTACTCATATCTTTAACAATTTTCCCTTTTCTGTTTTCTTGAAAGCCAATCACAACATGACGAGGAGCTTCTAGTTTACTAGTTGTTTTTACCGGCCATGTGTGACGGGTTGTTTCGGTTAGAGAAGAATATTCAACAAGTTCCCAACTCCTGAATCCTATCAATATATCTTTATTTGATTCTAATATTTTTGATAGAGCAAGTTGTTGTGGCATATCAACTAGAATGTGAGGAACTTTCCAATAAATTTTATCGAAAGTAACCAATGGAGTGTCAGGAGCAGTAACAAGGTGTGCCGGATCTTCTTTGAAAATAACACCATCTAAATCATCAGTTGATCTAATAAGAACCAATTCCTGTTTCATATTCATAATAATTTTTCTGTAATCTTCAAAAAATCCTAAAAGCATTTTTAGTGGTATGGATACGGAGAATTTTCCATGATTATCAACTAAAATTGTATCACCTTCTTTCCGATGTGGAAACCAACCTGCATTTTCCAGTTTTAAACTTTCGTTGGTATTGTGAGAAAGGTAGCTTTTTAAGGTTGATGCTAATCCAACATTTCTTATTGAATCTATAGTAATTCCGTTTAGTTCATAGCGGATTTCTCTGAACAAAAAGGCTATACCATTGTTAATAAATAGCAATTCTTTCTTATATTTACCTTCTGTATTAGTTAATTTTCCTTCGATATAAAGTAAACTATCTGATGGTAGAGTGTAAGCATCGAGTTCTTGAATTGGGATCCTTATTTTATCATTGTAATCGAATTTTGAAGAAATATATGGTTGATATGTGTGAAGCTCAGAACTGACGATGGAATTGTCTACATAAAGCTTTTCGTTTACGTTTAATATGTTCATTATTTTAAAACAGTGAAACCCAAGGATGTGAGAAATTTACGATTATCTCGTCTTAACTTGTTGGTGTTGGATTTGATACTGAACTGTTGTTTAGGCTTTTTCTTTTTATAAGTTTCTACTTTGTTGATAGTGGTAGGGGCAAGTCTCATCCCAAGGGCTCTATTATATCTAACAACCATTTTATATTTCACTTGTTTGTAAATGTAACCTTACTGTTATAGTTTCTCCTCTAAAACTGATAAGTTCTCCGTCTTGATCAACTATTTTAACTGTTATATTGTTAATTGCTTTGACGCTAACTGGAAAATACAAAATGGGCAAAGGAGATTTAACTATTTTATACCCTGGAGCTACAGTTGGATAAAACTGGTGAATAATATGAACAGGTTTACCATTATTGTAAGAACCGACACAAATATTACAGTCAATACAAATAGCATTCACCTTAGTTATTTTTGCAACATTATCTGATTCTTCCTCTTTCATAGCTTCTAGTATCCTGCTATTAAAACCCAACATTTTTCCTATCGAATCTTCCTTGGTAAAATCAATTATTCTACTACACATTAAAAAAGTTTTTAGAGTATTAACATTTGCTTTTAAAAGAAAAAAAATTTTTTCATTCGGAAATAAATCTTCTATACTTTCTCTTATGTATGTTTCTATATCTGTAATGTCATAAGTTCCGTCGGGAATAACAATTACTTTTTTATCTATATAAAATTTATTATATCCTTCTTTTATATTGGGGATAGTCATAAACGTTTCAAAATCAGCTAAACCCAGGTAATATTGTTTTTCATCCTCTAAATATATGGGCGGATTAAAATCAGCAGACAAAACAGAACTGTTTCCTGATATGGCAATTGTGGTAGACATTGCAGTTTATTTATGAATGAGATATTACAATAAATAATGAGTTTATATATTTTTTTGCAAAAATTTTAGGGATAGTTGACCACAGTTATATGAATTAAATTTTTGTTTATTTTCATAAGTATAAAATACATCCACTTTGCCATTCGAATTAAAATATTTGAGAAGTTCAAAAGGTGGTTTTAAATTTCCATAACTATCAAAATATATTACATTTTTGTTATTTTTAATATAAGCAGTCCAATGAGATCCTTTATTTTGTTTTTTATCCAAATTTACAATACCACATTCTTTCAGATTAATTTTTTTTGGAAGTTCATCGAGCATAAAAACACCTCTAAAGCCAGTTATTTTTAACAGCTTTACATATTTAATAATATCATTGTTCGTAAGTGCTCTTTTTGGAAAACTTATTTTGAGTTTTTTTTTTGTCTGATTGCTTTCATTTTGACGGATCCTCCTTTATAAGGTCTAATAAATAGTCCCTTTCCTTTATATGGTCTAATATATAATCCTTTCCCTTCTTTAGAAGCATTTTCCATTGCAATATTATGTCTATGTATTTCTTCTAGTTGCTGTTTAGCTGCTTTAGCATCATTTACTGCCTTAGCAATTCCTGCGCCTCCACCTAGTGCACCCAGGGCGCCAAGAATGGGAAACAAAAGAGGTAGAAATCCTCCAATTTTTTTGGGTGTTCGAATGATACGTTTTTTTCTCAATTTAAGTTTACCCCCTTTTGTATTTTTTAATCCCAAACCGAACTTTCTTTTACCCTTCATTATTCCTGCAACACTTAAAACTGCAATTTTTTCACCAATAGAAGAATCTTTAGCTTTTACCCTATCCCAGGCTTTTTTTTCTAATATTTGGTCAGATATGTGTCTTTTTGATAAATCTTCAGTCTGAGAGTAAGATATATCATGTTCTTTGCAAGCGGAATCCAATGGATTTATACCAACGTCACCTCTAGTTAATCTTTTTTCCAAGTTGGTGCCGGGACCACAATAATTATATCCTGGTATATGAACTTCGAAAGGTAGTTTGCTAATTAATTTATTTACTAAACCAGAGCCTTTTCTATTACGTGTTTTAATAGTTTTTTTCAACTTATGGCGACCCACAGTCATTGAAGTTCTTTTTATACTAAAAGCACATTGACATTTTTCTGGTATAAATACTTTTACAGCTAAAAATATTTACTAGTGTGATTAAGAATGAGGATTGAAAAACAAAAATTCTCATTACCAGTAAATAATCATGATGAAAAAATTTTAAGTAAACAGTTGAGAAAGCATGGTGACTTATTTTGCGGTGGTTCAAAAAGAGGGCTTATAGTTGGTTGCAGTGGTAGCGGTAAAACCAACGTTATGCTTACACTGCTCGATTATCCAAATGGAATTAGGTTTGAAAATGTCTATGTTTATTCAAAGTCATTAGATCAACCAAAATATGAATATTTAAGAAAGTTGTTAACACCTATGAAAGAAATTGGATACTTTGAATATGATAGCGATGAGAACATTATTTCACCTCATGAGATAAAGCCAAATTCCGTTATCATTTTTGATGATATTCCTTGTCATAATCAATCTATTATTAGGGACTATTTCACGCATGGAAGGCATAGAAACACCGATTGTTTTTTTATTTTTCAAGGATATTCCTCAATCCTTAAACGTCTAATTCGAGAAAATGCAAACTTATTAATTTTATTTAAACAGGACTGTTTGAGTTTAAAACATATATATAATGACCACTGTATATTGGATATGACATTTGATCAGTTTAAAAATATTTGTGCTAACTGTTGGATGGATCCATATGGCTTTCTTGTAATTGACAAAGATTGTGAAGTAAATCACGGCAGATATAGGAGTAAATTCGATTCCTTTATATATTTATAAAAGTAAAAAATTTGCAGTTTTATTTCATTTAAAACTTGTACAGCATGGATAAACGTTTAGCTCGAGAATTAATAAGATCGAGACAAGCCGTGAAGCAGAAATATCAAAGCTTGAAATTAGCTACTTCTACTGCTCAGTCCGAATTAGAACAAACTTATAGACCAATAACACAACCACTTAAACAGCTAATTTCAAGTATTGGTAAATCCGAACCATTCGATTTAAAAGAAGAAAGAGTTTCAAAGTATGAAGATTTCAAAACACCTACAAAGCTTTATAAAACATCAACTCCGACGAAAAATATTCAGAATACAGGAAAAACTCCGTCACTCCCTACAGAACTACCAACATTTTTAAATGACAGTAGTATCACTTCTTCCTCTCCTGTAGTACAACCATTGTCATCAACTGTTATAGCAGAAACTTCAGATTCTTCTAGTGACACAACAACAAATTTAAACTTGTCAGACATATTGGAACAAACTAGAAAAACAATTCAAACCTATGTTGGTACACCATCATATAAAGATTACTTAGCAGATTTTCATGAATTACCCAGATCATATATTGATGAGGGTGTGAAAGATACACAACATAAATTTGACCATTATTATGGAATAGTTCATGACCTCGAAACGGATAAGTTTTCTTTTGGTTTAACACAGATACCGGTAGAAATTATTGGAAAAGACATTAAAGTGGGAGGAATAACGTACACAGGCACGCCAGGTTTATACGAATTGCTTTTCAAAAAAGAACCGAAAGGTTATAAGAAGGAAGATTTAGATAATTACATGAACATTCTAGCTAAAACAAATGTATATCGTAGGAATTTTGATTCAAATGAACAAGTTCAAGGAAATACATCACACAAATATGTTACAATAATAGGACCATATTTACAAAGAAAGGGGATTACAAAGACAAAAACCTTGCCAAGATTAGTTACAGCATTTAACAAACCAAAACCTCCGTTTAGAACAACTAGAGCCAAATCTACAGGAAAGGGATTAATTTTGAAAACAAACAGATCAAATACAGACTATGTATACTGGAATAATGTTAACGAAATTGTTGATAGGCTACGTTTATTAATTTCATCAAGTGATGCGGGAAATAATGCTCATAGTAACGAGATTATCTCTATTATTGAAGAATTAAGAGAAGATAAAGTAATACTATAAATAACAGCTATCAAATATAATCATATTTATTGTTTAATGAAAGCTCAACATGACAGTTGATAAATTTGGACGCCATATTTCAAAACAAAATCAAGAGAGAATAAGTGACATTAATAATTTAAAAAGGAGATTAGGTGAAAATGAAACAAATAATGAAATCTTTGCTAAAAAGCTTAAGGTTTTTGATGAAAATTTTTTAAAGTATGAAAACCAGATTAAAGGATGCTATACCTCAATTGAAAACGTTAATAAACAGTTGCTAACGCTAAATCAAATAAGTAAAGATTTGCAATTTTTAAATGAACATGTTAAAAAGGAAGACAAAAAATTAAGTGATGATATCAACAAAATTAATAAAATAATGGAAACAAATATAAGAGAAGTAATAATTGAAAAACACAAGGAAAAAATTAAACAATTAAGAACTTTTATAAAAAGGTTAGATGATGAAAAAAAAGAAATCAAAATAGCATTCTTAACAGTAGAACAATTGACCAACTCACTTTGGAAGAAAATCAACAATATATTTCCTTGGAAAATATAATGTCCAGTGTAATTAAGAAATTAGAACAAGAATTAAATAAAACAGTGGAGGAATTAAAAAATAGTGATAGTAGATTAACTACTTTCTTAACTGGAGAGATAAAAAAATCCTTTAATGCGTTAGAAAAGGAGATTACTAAAATTAGTAAAATTTTAAATGAAAAAAGTTATACAATACAAATTGATAAATTGAATGAATGGTAAAAAACATATAAAAGTTATATTTCGAATTATTACAAAACATAGAAAGTGAACTTCCTTAAAATTGAATAAACAAGTTTGTTCTCATGACAACCGTTAAACAACAAGTCGTTAATGAATTACATAAACCTGCTAGAAAAAACTTCAAACGCAGAAGGGTGGTAGTGAAAGGGTTAAATGATCTTTTTCAAGCTGATTTGGTTGAAATGTTACTTTATGCCAAATTTAATAAAGGATTTAAATATATCTTGATTACCATAAATGTATTTTCTAAGTATGTTTGGGCCGAACCGTTAAAATCTAAATCTGGAAAAGACGTAACAGCGGCAATGAAAAAAATATTAATCAGTGCAAAAACTCCACCAAAAAACTTGCAAACGGATAGAGGGAGAGAGTTTTTCATTGTAAATTTTCAAAATTTGATGCAACAATTTCGAATTAACCATTATAGCACGTTTTCCAATTTGAAAGCGAGTATAGTAGAAAGAGTGAACAGGACTTTAAAGAATAATATGTGGAAAATATTTAGCATTCAAGGAAATTACAAATGGTTTAATATATTAGCGGATATTGTAAAAGATTATAACAATACAAAACATTCTTCAATAGGAATGAAGCCAAAACAAGTAAATAAAACAAATGAAAATAGAATCTTGAAATCTGCATTTACTCATGCTAAAACGTTAGATATAAAATCTCCAAAGTTTAAAGTGGGTGATCACGTACGAATAAGCAAGCATCGAGAGGCATTTTCAAAAGGTTACAAACCAAATTGGTCAAATGAGATATTCCACATTAAAGAAGTTAAGATGACAAACCCTTGGACATATTTAATTCAAGACGAAAATAATCAGGACATTCTGGGTGGTTTTTATGAGCAAGAATTACTAAAAGTAAAGCATACCGATGTGTACCTTATTGAGAAGATTTTGAGAAGGAAAGGAAACAAAGTTTATGTGAAATGGTTAGGACTTGATAAAAAATATAATACATGGATTGATAAAAAAAATATTGTTTAATTAAATTGAAATTAAATTTTAGTTAAATTTGTTTTATTTCTGTTCCTCACTTTATGCTTTAGCTGATACAAATTACAAAGTCTTAATGTGCTAATTAATTTCAAATAAAATTCACATTTACTAAACTAAAATTTTATTAAGTAAAACATCAAATACAATTTTTATTAAAACGTGTCAAATATATTTTATTTCTATGTTCCTCAGATAATATCGAATCTAGAATAAGTTTACAATCATTTATTCTTTTTTCAAAACGGAGTCTATCTAAGTACCACATCTGAAAGTTACTCCTACGGGCTTGTCTGTAAGCAAAGCTCCACTTCACTAACACATGCACCTTATTGTTCTCTTCCAGAAAAGATATTGTTTTCTTCGTAATATTTTCTTTTTGATCCATTTTCATTGTTTTCTTCGTAATATTTTCGTTTTGTTCCATTTTGCTTCAATTTGTTTTCCATTTGTTCAGGATATAAAGCAAGTAATTCCATCATAGTTGAAACATTTTCACTGTTAGGATTTTCTGTTGGACTTATTATATTATAAACATGCGTACACAAGTCGCCACAATCAGATGAAATATTATTTTGAAATATTTTGAAATATGTATTGAATTCTTGCCTTTTAAGTATAGATAATCTATAATCAATAATTTCCTTTAATCGCCACAAATTGTCCAAAGACTCTTGTCCTAAGTATATGAAGTGTGGGCCTTTTGTAATTTGTAGAACAGGGGTATCATTTATTTTCTGAACCTGCAGATGAATGTTGTTTATATTCACACTGGTTTGATCAACTTGAGGAAAGTAGAAATTGTTTACAATAATTCCTTGATGAACACAAATGTCTTTCCAATTTTCTTCGGTTAGTGCGATTGAAAATCCAGTTTTTCCACCAATTACAATTTTTGGAGAAAAATCATTTAAACTAATGCCAACAAGAACAAATTTTGACAAAGAATTATTTGAAAAATAAATTTTTGAATTAAGAAGCGTTTCCAAAGGTTTATGAACCACGGCGTTGTTCATAATGACTAAACGAGACTGAAACATATTGTGTTATTCTTGTACTTAAATATTCTCATCCCCACTTTCTTTAAAGTTTCGATTAAAATGGATTAATGAAAAAATAGATTTCCAGTTTGAAATTTGTAATAAAGATAAATAATTAAAATGGTAATGTATAAAAATAATGCAAAGTTTAATGTAACACTAATGATGGAAAAGTAATAATTTTTGAATCCGTCATAATAATTGGTACAGTTGGGGGTTAAAATTTGTAACTGATTATTTTTAAACTCTAACCTTTCTATCCAATTTGTATCAAAAATAGATCGATTTGGATAATGATACAAAATTTTAAAAAATTTACTTGCATTTTCATTTCCATTTATTCGTTCCATCCAACTAATTGTACTATTGTTAATTAATCCAATTTTCATAAATTTACAATATTTACTTAGAGTGACGTCTGTTTTATTAGAAAAACATATTTCACACTGTGTTACGCCAGGGGGATGATGAACATAAAAAACATTTTGGAAAATAAAATAAAGAAGAATAAATTGAGATCTACTGATAGTCATTAAAACAAATTAATAATTATATTCCAAATTTATTAACATTAAGCAGATACTTTCACCACGAAAGCAAAAGCAGTTGTAAAAAAATAACAATAAAATACTTAATTTAAATATATGTAAAAGTTCATAAATAAGGATATTAATAATACTATATAAAATGTGTAGCTTGAAGACTTATTTTGAATGGTTACAATTATTCGATTCCTATTTTTCCATAAACAGTTATTTAAATCACAATTCCTAGCAAATTTCTTATGCTCCACAATAGGATCATCATAACTTAACCAATCAAAAATTTCAATACCACAATAAAAACATTTACAAATATCATTGATTGAAATATAGTAAAAGCCAGCTCCAGCTAACACTTCTGGTCTCAATTTTCCTTTCCATTTTTTAAAAGTGGAAAGTCGTTTTTCATATGTTTTAAAATAACTGTTATCAATTTCTTTCTCAAAAGTTTCTATGCACATTTTGTGAAAGACTTATGAAGACTAACTTTGGTTTCAAAAACAACAAATTTAAATACCTTATAATATCTACATAAATATATCTAAATCTTCATGTTCTGCATTCCATTGATACAAAGCAATATCTTGGTGTCCCCAAGCTAATGTATTAAAACTATAGGGAATTTTATACCGCTTATCATCTTCGGAACTCAAAGCAATTTATTAATTAACTCTGTAAAAATTGTATGTTGTCTAGATCGAAAAACATACATTGAACAAAAGGTTTTAGAATGATTTTCAACAACATCTTTATAATGAATAAAATCCAACTGCTTTTTAATTGCACTTTTTTTAACACCTTTTGCTTTTTTTGTTAAACTGTTTTCCGTTTTAATACAATATGCTTTTGCTCCAGTACCAAAGAAAGCAGTAATGGGTTCACCAGCATATTCATCTTTGAATTTTCCTATAACTGACTTTGTAATAGGCATTTCATGAATATTATTAAATTCATAATTAGATGTGTCAAATTTGTGAATATTTTTTATCATGTCAGAATAAATATTTGGAGTTGTGACTTCTAAAATGAACGAATCGGTATCGGTGTATAAAAGTGAAATATTTTCCTGATAAAGAGGTTTTAAAAAATTATAAAAGAAATCATACATGACAGTTTTAGATATATCTAATATTGAGAAGCCTACATATATTGGTTTATTGTAAGTAACTTGAATCTTTTGCATTTGAATAGCTACCAAGTTTTCAGAAAATATTGTTAAGTCCTTGAAATATGGTTTTGCAATTAAATTCTCAGCACCATCTTTTCTTCTATTTTTTTCCCACTCTGTAACAAGTCTTCAACATTTTCCATAGTCTTGCCATAAATACTATTATTTGCCAACTTGTAAGTATTACGATCAAATTCATTCTTTGAATCATTTCTTAATCTTGAATTCAAGTCTATATATTTTTTCAACCAATCAGATTGAGAAAACTGTAAAACTCTATGAACTTTAGTTAACTTGAGTCCATGTTCCAAACATTGTTTTAATAATTGATAGTGAATAACATATTTTGATTTATCATTTAAATTGGGTATTAATTTTATGCATTTAGAATTTGGCGGTTTAAAGTTTTCTGGACAAAACGGAAAATCGTTATGATAGGAATGTAGACTTGTAGGATATTCTAAATCAACTTCTAAAACATATCCCTTATTAGATTTTTTAGAAATATTCATAATATTTAAATCATTGATTTCTTTATCTGTTAACCAAACAAAATCTCCCGTTGGAATGTGCTGTGACATTGCATAACCATACAAATTTGTTGCATCATAATAAATTATGTATTTAGTTGGCTTTAAAGGATCAAAATTTAAAAGAAATGGGTTATTAGCTTCAGATTTTCTACAAATGCAAGAGCTCACACCACCGCGAACGCTTTTTTTGAAAAAGTATATCATATCTGGATCAGTTAACAATTCTAACTCTATTCCAGTATAACGCAAACACGCCTCCCAGGATAAACCTGGAAAAGTGTAAAAATGAGCTGGATCGAGCTTATATGTGGATAAACAAGTGCTTCTAAAATTTTCAAAAATATGTGCCAAAAGTAAAGTATCAGAGAGTAAGTAAACGTCGGAGTATTGACCAAGAGATTCACATTTAAACAATTGCCAAACATTTACAGCTCTTTGGTATTCTGCATCACTGATGTGCTCATCCGTTAAAGTATTATAAAATTGGTCTTTCTGAGGTAAATTTGTTTCTTCTAATTTTAAATAATCATCAATATAACTGTAAGGAAATACACCTTTTTGCCGAATAAGTTTAAATCTTTCTTCATCATTGAAATTTTTTCTTATTTCCTTACATTGTTCATCTTTTAAGCTTTCAGAGAGTTTTGATAAAGAATGGGATAGAAATTGAAAAGAATCAATAAACCTTAATGATATATTTTTTTTCTTAGCCTTTTGTGTCTTTTTATCAAAATAGTTGTCCACATGAATAAGCTTTTCAAATGAAATATATTTTTCCTTGTTTTGTGCGATAACTGTTAGTTGTTCTTTGTTTAAGCATAATTTTTTAAGAAATAGATGAGAATCATAATTACGCAAATTATGCAATATAACTGGAATAAAGTTAGGTATTCTGTAATTTATGTTGCAGAGTGAATGAGCTGGACCTCTATAAAGACCGGTTATATGACAATGATCTGCAACCCTGTCATTTAAAAGAGGTTTATTACAAATATGACAAACTTTTTCATAGTTATGATAAATTTTGTCCAGTTCGTTCAAAGGGATCATTTTTTTAGGAGCCTTTAAATATTTATTGTATATGTTATACACATCTCTTTCTAAAGAATTTATAAATAATGTATCACAATTTTGACCTCTATATTTTTCAAATTTAGAATAATTATCGTCGAAGGAACATTTAATGTAATAGGCAAATGAATGTGGAATAAGTTCATATTGTTTTAAGGTGTATGAAGTATTAGGATTTTTATCAACATTGTCATTATTTAAAGGCTTTAAAATGCATTCAAAATCTGCATACACCACGAAAGGAACTTTCATTTGTTTATGATAATTTACAAATTTCAAAATATTATCATATGAATAGTTTCCAAACTTATCTTTTATTAATTCTTTAGAAGGTAGGTTAATTCGTAAATGATCACATTCATAGCTATTGTGTTGTAATAAATTTTCTTCTGTAGGGAAATATTGTAAACAACCATCGCAAATATATTTTTTTCCGTGATGTTTAGAAATTTGTGCAGAAACTAGTTTTGATAAATCTTTAATATAGCAATAATGAAAAGTTTTTTCATCATCATCACTTATTAACAATAAATTGACATGTTGATTTTTTTTATTCGATGAATAATAAAGTGGACCAATTACTTCATACCCCTTTTTAGGATTTATAATTTCTAATCCATATACATTAATAGAAATGTTATTTTTTTCTTCAAAAATCTTAATGTTCTTTAGCAACATTGGAAATTCTATACCTGACATATCCAAAACAGAAGAGTAGTGTGGGTAGGATGAAGTTTCAAAATCTAATCCGCGTGATTGGTGAAGAGCAGACACAACTGCCCAGGCGAAGCAAAAGTTGTCATCATTCCTAATGTTGATCACAGCTTGACGTCTCTTGATCTCTTGAGGAAGTTCGATAAAAGATGAGGCTCTCAGCGGATTGTGCTTGTTAACATTAATTTCCAAATGAAGTAAATTCATCAAAGCCCATCCTGCAACGTAAAAATTAAAAAATTACTTTTTTTGTTGCTGTTGTAAAATCGAAAATAAATTCTTTACCTGAATCTCTTTCTGCAAATTCGTCAGCTTTCTGGTCAATAATGGTGCAGATTTGCTCTAACAGTTCTTTTTTCTGATATCCCTGGCAAATGACTTGGAACGGCGCATTAAAAGATTTGACATCATAGCTGTCGCTGCTGGGGTTAAAATAGAAACCGAACAGTTCCATATTTAGCTTGATACATTTATGTTTCTGCAGCTCTTGATCTATTAGATGTGCAATTTTGTATTCCAAATGTTGAAAATATTCTTTCACATTTATGAAGTTTTGGTGTGAGGAAATCCTATAAGATATTATTCGTTCCCTGAATGCTGACTTGATAATTTCAACACCTTCCTCCAAGCCTATTTTGGAATTGTTCTTGTGCACACTAGATCGAAGATGTCCACCCCATAGACTTTGGTTTATATTTTTCTTGCATTCTTTACAATATTTTACAATATTTGTAGAATCTATATAAATTAAGAAAAAAATATTTTACAAAATATTTTACAAAATATGACATGAAAAATAAAATGTTCTTACCTTTAACAAGCTTTGGTTTTTTCAACCAACTGTTGAGTTTTGTGGAATTTCCGTTAACATGTTTTTTAATATGTCGCAGTAAATTATCCTTTCTAGTAAAGACTTTATTACATGTTACACACTTATGCATTTCTGAAGTTTTCTGCATAATAATAATAATAAAATTAATATTGTGCAATTCTATTTAGTTATAGTCAAATTTTGAAAAAAGCAATTGCATTTTTGAAGTTCTTTGTATAATAATAAAATTAATATTGTGCATTTTTATTTAGTTATAGTCAAATTTTGAAAAAAGCAATAGAAATTAATTGACTTTATGAATCCATTTCTTCAAATGAGTCAACTAATTTGTCAAAGGCCTGTTTAACATAATTCACCGTACTTTCGTCTCCCTTTTTAATTGTGATCAAATTAGTTAAATTTTGAATAGCGAAACCCAGACACTTAAGGTTTGCTATTTGTTTTTTATTTTTTTTATTAATTTTAATTTTTTTTTTAATGATAAATGATGGTTTCGAAATTGAATTTTGTTCAACTGGTGAATTATTAGGAGAAATATCCGAAGTCAAATTTGCATCAATTTGTTTTTCTTGCGGATCAGAATTTACAATAGCATATGGTGAATTAATAGAAGATATAGCCGAACTTAAATTTTGATCAATTTGTTTTTCTTGCGAATCAGAATTTACAATATCATATGGTGAATTAGTAGGACAAATAGCCAAACTTAAATTTTGATCAATTTGTTCTTCTTCCGAATCAGAATTTTCACTAAACAAAAAGGGAGAGCAAATTGGTCTCGGAGAATTAATTGGCGATTTTAATGTTAAATAATTTGGATTAGATTTTTGAAAACAAACAATATCCTCATAGCTAGAATTTTGAGTTTCGTCAATGTCATTCAGTTCTTCAAGAGTTTGTTTAGTTTTTGTTGTAATTAAGTCCGTTTTGTTGTCAATAATGTCATTAAGATCGTCAAGAGTTTGTTGTTGAGTAGCTGTAAATAAATATTTTTCGTTGTTGTGTTTGTTGGCATTATTCTGAACTTGGCTATTGTAAATAATTTCATTCAAGTCCTGAATAGTTTGTTGTTGACTAGTTGTAAATACGTCTGTTTCATTGTTTTGTTGGTTTGCAAAATTCTGCATTTGAGTACATGTGTATAAGTCAAAGTCATTGTCAATTATTTTGCTACTCGATGCCAAAAAATTGTCCATTATGAAAAAAATCGTAATAACAAATAAAAATGCCACAAATGTACATAAAAATGTCACCAATATATATAAGAATTAAATCTTGCCAAATAAAAATGTTAGAAATAAAAATAAAAATTTACCAAATAGACACAATGTAAACACCAGAAAACTCGCGAGCTCTGCACAGTGTGAATGCAGAAATCAATTGCATTCGTCTCTTCGCTGAGGCGATTTTATATGCAAAAGTTAATCACATGTGTCCTACTTAAAGTTGAACGACAATCTCTAAAAACCACTTTCCCAAGCCGATCAACAACCTTACCCCCCCCCCTCCCCCCGGACCCCTGAATTTCCGAGACTAAAATCCCGGTTCCCCAATTTCGGGCTACCCTCTTCAGGTTAAGTTAAGTTAGGTTAGGTTATGTTAGGTTAGGTTAGGTTAGGTTAGGTTAGGTTAGGTTAGGTTAGGTTAGAAAAAAAGAAGAAAAGAAAAAAGGAGAAGGAAAGAAAAAGAAGAAGGAAGGAAAAAGGAGAAGGAAGGAAAAAGGAGAAGGAAGGAAAACGGAGAAACATATAAAAAAGAGAAAGAAGGAAGGGAGAGAAAGAAGATAAGGTGAGAGTGAGGGGGGTTGGCGGAGCGGGGAGGGGGGCGAAGCTCCCCTTGGCGCCCCCCCCGAGGAAACTGACAGGGAAAGGGACAGAAAAAAAAAAAAAAAAAAACTTAAGTATTGCAGGTAGTAAAAGTGGTGGTTGATGGGATATATACTTAAGAACATCCACTCGACGATCATACAGTATCATTCGCTGTAATATCAGTTGTCGATATTATTTTATAAGCTATAACCAAAATTGTTTTTTATCAAATATATCTATCTAAATCTAAAGCTCCTAACGATGGCAGAAAATATGATTGGAAACGCTGACCAAATTGAAGAAAATAATGTGGAGAACGCCGCTCAAATTGAAGAAAGAAAAGAAATTTTTATTAACTTGGAAGGCGATTCCATCACTTATAAACATTCATTTTTGGACAAATCATCTAGGCTTGTTAGAAGATCATTCTTATGTAACATCGACATTAATTATATTGAGGAGGAAGAAGAAGAGATGGAGGAAGATGATCAGGAAATTGACGAAGGAGTGGACATGGATGGACAACTGCTAAATTTAGGAACCGAGGCTGACGTAAAAGTAAGCAAGTTTAGGGCTAGTGAATTATTTAATAATTTTGAAGAAAAAGATGTATGTGTTATACAAAGCTACTCTAAAATTGAAAGTCGAAGACTAGGAACATTTGCTATTTGCCTTCCTTGTAGTGCAATTCACATGAGATATTTACGGAGAGGGGAGTCCGATCATGTGAGCTGCCACTACAAAAGAGCTTATGTTGTTAGTGCTTCTGATTTACATTGTGCTATTTGTAGGATACATCTTTTTCTACTAATTCCTGAACATGCTTGCTTTTACTGCAACAAAAATGAAAAAAAAGAGATAGAAGATTATGTTGTTAAATATTAATAATAAACATAGTTTGTAAAGGTGATGGGTAGATTATTTCAACAATATTAATTTTAAATATAGGTTATAAACGTAATGGGTAGATTATATCAAAAATATTAATTTTAAACATAAATTGTAAAGATAATAAGTAGAATACGTCAACAATATTAATTTTAAAAAATGTCAACTGTTACTATAAGCGGTTATATATTTTCATTGCTATATGCAAAATACTTCTTTTTATTCTAACATCTGACACTGTATTTGTAAATGAAATAGCTAATCATATGTAAAAAAAAGTGTCGATTATGTCAACTGCCACTAGAAGCACTCATATATTAGCATAACATTTTGTTAACGCTTGTTTCTGTATTCAATTGAGTTTTCTCTTACTTGATGCAAATTATATTAATATTATTAGTATAATTAAAAAGTAGTAGATTAGGCTATGCCGGTCCGACAATCAAAACCGTCATTTTTACATGTAAATTCCCATAAGAAAATTTAAGCTTCCATTTGCAAAAGTGGTGCCATTTTAGGGCGTGGCACTTTTTGTGTAAACCCATAACAATTGTTTTGTTATGTAATGTGAAAATTAGTATGTATTAAAAAACTTGTTAGATCATTGTTGTCGTTTCAATATAGGAAAAGGAAAAAATGTGTGTCAATTATTATATATATTTACATTTACTTTTTTTTACAAAATTATTTGTTACCAGAGTTTTCACAAACACAAATTATAAAAAATATTATCCTCTTTTTAAAATTACAACAAAATGATGTCTAATTACATCTTTGAAGATTTGTACCAAATAGTAATATCTAGTGCGACATACAGGACAATTGTTTACCATTATAGAACAACCATTTTCATCATTCCATCTTAAAATACATTTTAAACAAAAAATGTGGGAACATGTATTTGGTCTACATGAATCATAATATTCGATTATTTCAAAACAAATAGCACAAAACACTTTTTTCTCTTCACTCTCAGTTTTATTCAAATTTTTTAAAACAATCCCATTATTTTCTTCTCGAACTAATGGTATATTTTCTTCTTGAACTCCTGGTATAATTTCTTCGAGGCTAATTGTCTGAAGCGGAATGGATCGATTTCTTTCTCCAACTGATTCACTCATTTTATTTTAATATTATTATTAATAGATTTATTCAACAGATTTTTTTCTTTTAACAGTCACTCGTACCTTAACATACTAAAATGATCTTGATGCACCTATTTATAAGACTTAAGAATGCAAAATCAAATGTGGGAGAACAAAGAGAAAAAATTAAAAAATATGATGCGAATGAGAATAAAAGGGGAGGAAGTTAAGAATGAGGGACATGAGAGAGAGGAAGAGGAGGAGGAGGAGGCGCTCCCCTATTATAACTACTGAAACAAATATACCACAATACAGTCAAGCAAACTGCAAAGGAACTAACCGGGTGCAGCGAAATCCGCGAAAATAAAAGTAAACAACCACCCCAAACTGAACGACACGTGGGTGTAGTGTACTGCCTTAGCAATTCACTGAGAGCTATGGCGCTGGTTAACATTATTCTTCCATGTGCTCGACGTCACCGCGGACGCGTTGTCATGGCAACGTAGTAGGAAAATCGTAAACTAAACATAGCACCTCCAGCAAAGTCGACGCGGTTTACGTCACTGTTATAGTTGTTATAATAAAGTTCGATTGAAAGTTTTAAAAAGACATGCCGCCAACGGTCACGTAAAATATTTAATCGAGATGTACAGTTTATTTTTTGCCAATTAGGTGAATAAATGAATGTAATAACTTAAATTTTAAGAAATATATAATAAATATAGTTAGATGTTTGCTTGTTTATTTTTCCTGGTGAAGTAGCACTTCACCTACTTCACCTGAATAGCCGCCACTGTGTAATGTAGTTATTCATATATGAAAGTGAGATCTACCAGTAAGATTCAAAGTAAGTTGTTACTACTTAAAGGGTCTCAAACCTACTCAAGTCACGAAATATGCCTGGAATATTAAATATATATTATTCCGTGTATATACAATGAATATTCAGATTTTCATGTTCTGAGGATATATCCGGATATGAAAAGAATATAAGAAACGAATATTCTTAAGGTGGGTTTATACAGCAAATAAAATAAAATAAAATAAGAAATAAGGATTCGGAGGTGGTTTATACAAAAAATAAAATTGAATAAGAAATAAGAACAATTGCTGTCAAACCTTGTAACACAATAATTTTTTTCCAAGCTTTTCAATACTGCCATACGTATTGGGATAATTTTTTAAAGACACCTTTAATTTAAAAATACATTCAAATATTAAGTGAAATTGTAAATTGTCAATATCATATGTTACAAGAAGCAATGCGCAGGCGTATTTTCGAAATAAATTGAAATAAGAAGGATAAAAGTTCGTCATCTCTTTATTTCATTTTGTTTTATGTCGATGTATAAACGCCTTATGGGAGTTGAATGATTTGATATCCTTATTTTATTTTATTTGCTGTATAAACACACCTTTAGAACCTGTGTACTAATGAGATTCATAGTATAGTCATGTATATTCTCTCATATTCCTGGAATATCCCATTCTAATGTCTATATACGAAATCGTATACGCTTAGAATGTGAATAGGGCATTTTATTGCTATGTGGGAAGTGACCACAATTCCACTTTTGGCGATTAATTGGTTACAATTATTGGTGGATAGAAGTGAATATTAAAGATGAAAGAGATATCACCTAATTTCACTTCTTATATAAATCTTGTAAAGGAATGGCTTAATCTCTTCCCAATGAGATAATACGACAATTGTTTCAAAATATAGCTTTAATATATGTCAAGATTTATTTAGTATCGCCGGATGCCTTGGGATATAATCTATTTTGCCAATAACAGCGTTCTGTAACACAAATTATATTAACACGACATACGATTTAGGTTCAGAGACATACCGCACTGTAACTGAATATATGGATAGAATATTGAATGTGCTGCGAGTATTAGATTATACAAATAAAACCGCTGAGCCTATTTCGGTTTATATAAATTACTTCCACTCGAAATCTGCCAGAGAAACAAATCGCATTCAAATTCAATCCGACTAGCTCCACCCTTAACTGTTTCCCAGTAGTGTCAAGGGAATAAATTATCACAGGCGAGTGGGTTTATATTCGATGCAAACACCTAAGAAATTTGCTGTTGGGTGCAATATCTGAATCGAGGACGTAATTTTGAAACAAAGTGCAGATTGAGTAAAAATTGAAGGCCACACATTTTTATTCAAGAAGGGTAAATTGGCAATTTTATTTAAACCAACAATACTTGCTAAAAAGATCCCAGTTCCGTCGATTCCAAAACAATTTTCTAAATTAATACAATATTCTCAATTTTTAGTTTCGAGATATGCGAGTTATCGCATCATTTACAATAAATAGAATTCATTTTCTTATTATTATCATTATTATGTTATGATATATTTAAATGTTTACAGCTATCGTTATTTTAGACATTTTGTAAAGCAAATTTAGCAAGAAGTGTTAATACGGCTGAAATTTGGTTATCTAGTAAAGTGAGCCGAATGTAGATAAATGTAATACTCGTTTTTGTTTGAACTTAATTTGCTTGCAATGTAGTCTAATTCACGAAATCAACATGGTGTTAATTTTTACTACTGCTAGAAAAAAAAAGTAAAGGCTGTTTGGATTCGGAATGACGCCTAGAAAAATGTGCAAAAATTTTAAACCTACCATATAAACAGTTTCGAAAGTTATTAACAAATTAAGATAAAAAAAAGGAGTTTAGTATTATGCAAATAATAAAAACTATTAACATTTAGGAATTTTTAAAAAGATATCCTTCAAGTGGAAGTAATTTCCAATAAAATAGTCTCAACTCTCCGAACTTTATCTTTATTATTAACAATTTCAACTTAATGTTGTAAACAGAGCTCCGCGTGGCGAGCGCTAAGCTGCCCTACAATTGACCATAACTAGGAAGAAAAAATATTTAACCTATTAAATATTAATTAAGAATTTTTTTAAATATTAATTAAGAATTTTTAACAAATTATGGAATTAACTAGATATTTGAAGGAAAAATATCTCGCTGAAAAAGTTTTTTCACTTATTTTTCATAAAATGAGCTTATTGTTAATTAACAATTTTTTCTGTTTTTATTTATTTTTTAAGTCAGCTAATTGTTATACAAAATTCACTAACATTATTTAGCTTCGTGGAGATTTTATCACAACTATACTCTGACCACTGTGATGACTGAGATTATGACTTTGCGATGTTTTTAATTGTTACAATCTATTAGTTATCAACTATTCACTTGTTTACTGCCGGTTTTGGGATTAAATTACAATTATTAGTAACAGAGATAAACTTCCGGGAGCAACAAACATTTCTAGAATGAAATTTTGTTTTTAAATTTTATCACGTCTAAGGGTTTCGAAGAGTATTCATGTAGTAGAAGAACTCATAGACACAATAACAGGGAGGCGAGATTGTTTTGATTTGAACGCAATCATACATTGTCAAAATTATCACCTGTTTGGTCGATGGTCATGTGGTCGGTTTCGTTGACACGAAGGGGTGTTGTCAACTATCCTAAATATACATATACGTCTATGCATAGAATCAAATGTATACTTGCATGTTTTTTTATTTCCATATAATTGCTTAAAAACCGACAATACTGCCACATACTTTTGAATCGCAGTGTGCATGAATTTACAAAACTACAGTAAACTAGTAAATCGAACAAAGCGGTGTTGGCTTGAGTAGCAGTATGATTTTTGGGAGACTTTTGTGAGTTTTGGGATAATTTTTGATAATTTTTTTGCTTCTCGGAAATTATGGTGCGTAAGTACGAAGTGTGCAAAAAATTTGGACTATTTAACTCCTAATGTCAGTTTTCTTGGGTCAGTCAAAATGTTATTGTTTTTCTATATTAATTGGCATATACGGTATCCTAATATTTATTCGTTTGTAAGTACGGTTAATTACAACTCGTCAAATTTAATAGATATGGTAAATTCACCGTCTGCATAGAAAAGAGCACTAGCAGGAAAAGAGAGGTACGCGTGGCTTGCGTTCGTGCATACTCAGCATCAAAACACTTTATATTAAAATTAGTTGAGATAGAATGCGTGCAAATAATTTATATTTTATACACATATTTTTGCCATACATATTTTGTTCAGTTCAATAAGAACTATAGTATTTTAAACCACCTTGCTGAATATAAATATTCCATTGTGTTCCGCTACTGCTTTAAAATTTAGAAGAGATATATTTTTTCGCTCTTCTTATTCTTGACGAGCCGTATTTTAAGGGATAATAGAACCTGTAATTGCTATTTTATCGATCTTTAGGCAGCAAAATTACATATTTGTACTTTTTGCCTTAACATAATAACGTTCAAAAGTTCTGAAGCAAAACCAATGTACTACGATCCAAAGAACACAGGTATATTGTTTATATACCTATATCTCTATACATATTTGACATAAAAAGTATACATTTCCTACAATAAATTATTTTAAAATTCTTTCTAAGAGCTATGCGTCGTTTTGCAGTCACAACAAAGTAAACCAAGGTAAACGAGCTTAGATAAACGTTTTTATGTATAATGTAAAAAAGTAGGTTAGGTATGTTATTAAATATGCCCGCTGTCACAATAGACTACAATTTTGATTGGGAGTTAAACGATTGTTATATAAATGGGTTAAGAAATAAATATTTTTAATGTTACATCAACGGATATCATTAGAACTTTACATCGTTGCCTTTTGTGGTGCCCAACCAGAAGGAGAGATAATTTATTCTTTGTCACACTTACTTGCAGTTTCCTTTTTGTATGGTTGTATGTTTGTTCTCCCAATTATCATGTCTATGGAAGAAATTCTTGTCGAATGGAGTAATATTCCCGAAGAAACAGTTTCAAATCTAATTCAAATTACACCAAAGCAAATCGAATCCTTAATTTGAGCTACGAGAGACAATAGATCGTAATGAATATCTACTGTTATTTAATTAAAAGTTGTAAATAGAGTTCTTGAAGTATAACAATCTTTGGTTAAACAAATAGTTAAGGCAAAATAAAACCGTAATTTGTGTAAAAATTAAAAAATGAGTAACTTAAAACAGTGTACTTTTAACATCGAACGAAAGCTTTCCCGGCTGTGGTCAATTAAGAAATCATGGTTATTGAGATTGGACCGTGTCAAAATGGAATCACTTTCCGACATTTCGCCTTCGATTGCACGAGGCCGAGGCCAAGGCCAAGTAGCTCAAGGATCCCGCGGTTCTACTGACTACCTAGAATACACAAAATTGCCCAGCTGGCACTAAAGTAGTTATAACTGTTTCCACTACTATTCTTTAAGAGTTTTTACGTATTTATTACTAATAATCTTACTATATATCAATTACTGTTTCTAATCTGCTTACTAAATTACAACTTTTAAGTATCAGTACCTTCCTGAATCTTGCAGAGACTACTCCATTACGTTCAAATCTACTCCTATAACGTATTACTATCAAGTAAAACGAGTCGTTGCACAGTAGAAAAGGTTATCATCTAATGTTACTTTAAACTGGCTATTACCAGTCGTTATTCTTGTGTTGCAACTTTGAAGTAAGCATTACAGTAATTATTTACTACAAATAAACTATTACCTCTTGTGCTTGAGATTCCGGAGATAGGGAGCGCTAGTACGAGATTCACTTTATAAGAACAGTGGCGAAAATAGGGTAACCAATTTTTGGTTGGTTCGGCCAAATTGCTGCTAAAATCGTTTTGTTTACTTTTTGCCTACGTGTGTTTCTTATGAGGTTTGTTTGTCTGTTTCATGTCTTAGTGTATATTTTACTTCATTTAGCACCTAAATTTGAGGTAGAAGCTCTCAAAGATTAGCTTAAAAGAAACTTTATTTTGTAGGCGTTCTTGAGTATATATTATATGACTAAATTCACTTGGCAGACAACTTTCATTAATCGCTTGCACAAATATTGTTATTTGTTAAAAATCTAAATGAAGAAGTAAGTTTGCACTAGATAGTTCGAATAGATTATTAAAGTAAAACATTAACATAACCCTACATTTACAACAGACGCTGACAGAGGTTGTCAATGTAAAGGCGATAAATTTAAATTTCGAATTTTTTCTGGGGCATATTACTCCTTGTAGACTGAAATTAATAATACTTTCATTAATTAACCTTTTAGCTGATTCAGTTGATTTATATTAATGTGCTAAAGTAGATTAATTTAGTTATATTAACAAAGGGTTATGGTTATGACAGAATTATAGAAGTGACTCAAGTACCGCAACTCTCGGTATGCTACGATGCTACGCGCACAACGCATTAAATTTTAAAGGACAGGCGGAATGTTCGCAAATCGTAACCGCTTGGTAATAATATATAGTTTGGGATTAATGGAAACTTTGTAGAAAACTAGTAGACTTTAAAGTAATCGGGTATAAGTGACAGTTGCGTATTTAAAGAACCCAAAACTATAAAAGCGTATGAGGGCAGTCGTAGATACCTAAAGTTAAGTCATTTTCTCAGTAAAGAAGTGCAGCTGACTCAAAAGTAAAAGTCCAATAGAACGCCATTGTTTATTTTCATTTCCCCCATAAATATTTAGCTATGATGTTTATTTTTGTGAGTATAAAGATTAAAAATGCGTACAAATCAGAGATCACGCTAAAGAAAGAACCCCTCTTTATAATAAAATATATAATGATAATTACGATTTAAACCAAAGTCCAAAAATACATTTTTGAGAGTTAATTGGCCAATATATTTGACAAAAATTAAGGAACTTTAAAGGCGCCTAATTTTTTTACGACTATCATCAGTATATCCACCAGAGAAATTACCTGCGTTTTAATTTTAGGTCTTTAGTTATCATAGCTAGAAAACTAAGTGAAACGTATGTGTTCTAGCTAAAGAAACAATAACATATCCTATACGCTCTTCACCATATTCCCAATTTGAGTGTTTGTAGTCGCCATAACTGATTTGTCTGTATTAAAAGAACCATACATATTTTTAAAATGTATTAAATACAGAGAGAAATAAGGAAGTAACAAATAGGGTGAATTATTACAATTCGGCTACTTAAATGGAACTACACAATTTCGTACCAACTACTTAATAGTCAAAGTCACAGTTACATGTTATTTACGAAATAGTTACCCTAAAATTATTCCCCATTTTGGTGATGACTACGTAGTCTCAGCTTAAACAGAACGTGGCGATACCAAGTTCCCGTTTACTTTAACGAAAATACTTGTCGTAGCAATGACGTACTCATGACTAAATGTGCTACTTGGGTGATGTACCACTTCGACCTATCGTCAGTGCAATAGGATCTCCTACTTACAAAATTGGTAAATATCTTTCAAATATTCTTAATAATTTTACAGGGTAAACACATTCATATATTAGAAACTCTACGCATTTTGTAGAAAAACTTAAATCAATCCAGTTAGGTCCCAAACATATCTTAGTCAGTTTCGATGTAGAATCGCTGTATATGAATGTGCCTATAAATGATTCAATTTCCATAATATCAGACTTATTTTACCATAATAGTATTGACAACTCAGTTTTAGATCTAATTGAAGCATGTTTTACATCAACGTATTTTGTCTTTCAAGGAACTCTCTATGAGCAAACCTCAGGAGCAGCCATGGGATTTCCGTTGTCACCAGTGGTAGCTAATATCTTTATGGAAGCTTTTGAGGAGGAAGCCTTAGAGTCGTCTCCACTAAAACTAGAATCATGGTTCAGATATGTAGACGACACTTTTGTAATATGGCCTCATGATCCAGAAAACCTCCCTGGGATTCTTGATCATCTGAATCAACAACATGCTAATATAAAATTTACAATGTAAATTTAATTAGAAGGCACGATTCCCTTTCTAGATGTTCTTGTACAAAGGAAAGGGGATGGTTCCTTAGGACACTCTGTATACGAACAGGTACTTAAATGCAAATTCCCATCATCATCCAACACAAAAGCAATCAGTTAATAATTCGTTGGTTTACAGAGCCCTCGTGATTTGTGACCAAAATTCTTTACAATCGGAAATAGAGAAACTGACTCAAGCTTTAAGAGGGAATGGATATTAGGCGATCAATTAGAAAATATAATAATCCTATCCCGCGAATTGATACTAATAAGGATTTACCGATAAGAAATGTAGTTTTTCCATTTATACACGGAACCACAGACAAGATTGCAAGGTTACTTCAATGTTTGCGATCGCCAAAGGACATTATTCCTTTTCTAACGGGAGGAGTATATGCAATTCCTTGTTCTTGTGGTGATCTCTATATTAGAGAAACTGGACGATCCGGATAGACTAGACTTAAGGAACTTAAACGATGTATCAGAAAGAAACAAATTGTACAATCTGCTATATCTGAACACCAACATTCTACTGGAGATGTCATAAATGTAAAAGAAACCAAAGTTCTTGCATCGGTTTCGGGATTCTATAAACGAAAATTAGAGAATCTATTGAAATTTATAAGCATCCTAACAATTTTAATAGAGATACGGGCTTCAGTCTACATCATACGTGGAAACCGATCATTACACCGAGTAAACACATGTCGACTATAAATAGCCGGCCTGGGTCTCTCCGAGCTCATTCAGTGTTCCGATCTCGTGAAGTTAAGATTTTGACATGGTCTAATCCCAAGAACCATGATTTCTTAAGTATACTTTTAAATTAATGAACATAGGGACATGAATAAAAAAATGTCAAGAAGACTTTATTTAACTCGTTGTCTGGTTAGAGTGAAGCAAAAATATCCCAAGAAATCCGTCTTCTTTAAACAATAACCATGAAAGTACTAAGATAAATAAAAATCTCCATTAACTATATGGTAATTTCAAGTAATAAAGCCACTAAACCAAAAAAAGGCACTGCAATTAACCTATTAATTTAAATAAATCCTTTATGTCTCAAATGTTATGTTTTTGCCTTCAGTATAGGTATAAAAATGTCCTTAATAAATGAAAATATTTCGGAGTACATGGACTAATTTTGCGTATTTTATATACTTTCTAATACAACTAAACCCTGGATCTGCTGACCTTATTAAAGTACAACACTAAAGCGTGTTTAAAGGATATTTCGTAAAGACACATGTTAGAGATTTGGAGGAATTGGTAAGGATATTACGCTGCTTCCCATTGGGAATAAATTGATTCTACCTGTCTTCGATAGTCGGATAAATGGATTTTCCCCCAAATCCCCCGACACATTTCCGTTGACATTTGCTTCTCTCGTTTAATATGACTTTGGTATATGTGTTCAACTTCCTTAAAACTTCTTTTCACATTGCATCTCGCGGGATTTATAAGCTGGGCAAATTCCAGAATTTTATGCACTTTTATTTTCGGTTTCTCTAAAGTTTACTGTTTTTTGTTAGGTTAGTATTATAATTGGAAGAATAATATCTTGAAATGAAACGCGGAGTTGTGTATCGCTAAGAAGGGAATACTGTTTTGTATCTTAAATAATTTTAACATAGAAATTATATAAATTGAATAGAAAAATCACGTTAATTAAATTAGTTACTCCATGTTTCAAAAAAATAGATATCGGAGTAAAATTAAATTCTAGATTCTGCTGTTGCACATAAATCACATGATATCTGCAATGCGATAGTGACAGGCTGATGTCGGTCATTGAAAAAAACCCTTCTAGTCTAGCGAACGAGTCGGATTTTCAGTTGCATGCAAAATATGGCAGCTAACCTTGAACAATGTATCGTCGTTTAGTAAAAAACCTTCGTGTTTTTTGAAAAAAATTGAAAGAAAATTTATTTAGATTTTATCGGAAAGTTTTTGAATAACTAAAAAGATAAACTTTTTTAAAACAATCATTAAATAAAATGTTATAAGTGGGTCACAATGGACTAAAAATACAATATAGTTCATTGGCGGAGCATTATTTTACGGTTTGCCGCTATTGAAACGTAGGCTTTGGATTTGTAGCTGGTGATTTTTGCATTATACTTCAGCGAGTTAACATAGTTTATATGAAAGTTTATTAAAATTATTAGGTAAAATCGGTTTAAAAACCAATATCCACTAGATTGCATCGTATCAATGTGGTCCCCCTGGGCATGTATAACGAGATTGTCTCAAATTATTATTACACTAAATAATGCACTTTATTTAAAATGTTAATAATAGGTTTTGCGGAAATATTTTAAATTAAATATACACTTAAAAATGAATTTCAACAATGTATCTGAGACTTCGCTTATATTGTGAACTTGTTTCAGGAAACATGCCTTCAACAGTATTGAAAAACTAAGAACTATCTAGCTTATTTTTAAAGTTTTGATTTATTATATGCATTTTTAATATTGTAGATATGTATTTATCTAAATTTCTTAGAATTGTGTAAAATATATGTTTTTAAATTTTAATTACAAAATGGATCTCATAAAACACAAAAGAGTTATGGTAATTTTTAAACCCAACCCCATTTTTAAGGGGCAACCACTTTCTGCCTCAAGAGAAGAAATTTAAAAACAAATAATTCGAAGATTTATCAAGAGGATTTTAGATTATTAAGTATACAGAAGGGGTACTAAAAAGGGGCCCTGCTAAAATATTTACATTTGATGGAGTATTATTTGACTTTTAAATTGCACTAGCTCTAAATTTAAGAATAATTCAAACATCAAAAATATTCAAGAAATTCCATTTATATATTCATTTTTGGTCTTTATGTATTTTTGAAATATCCTAAACACAGAAATATTAAATTACGTGATAATTAATGTGCGCTTGTACATCATGTAGTTAAAAAATTTGTATTATTATGCTTATTAGTATTATTATTAAAATATGTTTAAAGGCACAGAACCTAAATTTAAATTTAAAATCATTAAAAAAGATCTTTCGTTTTAATAGACAGAAATGGAAAGACGTATGTATTTATATCTATAAGGTGCGGGTCTCTAAAATTAGACGAGACGAGCTCGACCCCTTCATTTTCGTCTCGACTCATCTCGAGGGTCAAGACGAGACGAGATTAGGTCCAGAAGAGACGAGACAAGAGTATACATTTTATCTCGTCTCGTGGCTTCACTAATTTCAACACAATAGTTCATAGATGAATCAATTTTTTTTCAAATTAGAATCATAAAAACTAAGTTTTTGGAAGGTTGTATTTAACTTGTTTTTAGAGTATCGCTAATAAAAACATATTTTCACAAAATAGAACTTATGAAATAAGTAAAAGGTTGATTTATATAATGCTTAATAATATATTATTTCTAACTAAAATTATTATGTGACATATTTTAAAGCTTTGATAACTCCATGACACATAATTCGGCTGAGTGGTAAATAAGCTAGTGATGGCTACCTATAACTGATCCCTCCTACTGGAACCATGGAATTGATCCGGTCCAAAATATTAAATAGTTACAATTACGATTAAAATGCTTCAACGCCTGTCTGTAGGAATCTCGCTCACTTAGCTGACTGTAGACTTGGAAACGTAGAACTGAACTTTATATGGATTAGTTATTAGTTACTTATTCCATGTACCTATTGTCAAAAACGCGCCATAGCGTGCTTACCAGTATTTATTTCGTTTTCTGGATGTCATTTGAGAAAATATGATATAGTTATATAGGCTAATAAGTACTTATATTAGGTTAGGCCGATTACAGATTCATGCTCGAGACAGTCGAGATTATGGGAACATCAGCGCGTAATTTTTCATTTTTTATGGGTGGTAGCACTTTTAAAACGAGGACTTTAAAAGGTACCACGGCCGGTTTTGTGTTGCAAGTGTAAAGCTCTACGGAATAACTATAGGTGAAACTAGGTACAAAAAAGTTTTTCGGGTATATTCTGTATTAAAATTTGTCTGAGGAACAAACCAAAGTGATACAGACCGTACTCGATTCTGGACTGATAACTGGAACTGATCCTGTTGGTTCCTAACTGATCCCTGAAAAATGTTGAACTAGCTATACTTAAAATAAACGAATAATTCGTGTGCTGGAGATGCCATGTTTTATTTTTAATATAATCTGTAAAAATTATGGTAGAAAAACACATCGCCGATTTTAATGATTTTTTGTCTATAGGTGGATTGTGTTACCTGATCACGGATCCAAAGTCAAATTTTTCCGGTCACGTTTCATTTTTGAGTTGTCCATCCTCAAGTTCTTAAACATCCTAAACCTATTTTTTCTCCGTTTTTACGAACATTCGCCGTTCTGTATAAAACTACTATAAACAGTTATAAAGAGACGTAAAATAAACTCTCTTTTTGTTTTTCTTGCCTCTTTTATCTAAAAGATTTGAGAACACTTAAAAACTAGATATACTTCATATTTTTTGGACTAGTAACTTTTCTTTCATGTTGGCATCTTGACTTTATGAACAACTTTTGTTACACTAGGTGTATTGGTATCGGGTTAACACCAGGTTAGTTATCATCATTATAGCCCTAAGAGGGCCAGTGCCGTATGTTAGACTTTCGCCAATGATGCCCTTCGCTGTTGGTTAGTGTTGATCGCTATTTCTGGTACAGCTTTATCGATGATGCCTACGGCGCCTAACCTGGTGCTAACCCGGTAACAATTCACCTTGTGCCATCGCGCTCCTGCTGGTATCGATTCATCTTAAGTATGTAACAAGATATCCATAATTAATTTGTATTACAGTGCCTAGCTACTGTAATTTGTATCAGTGAATATGTTTCTCTTTAAAGTTGTAGCTCGATAGCTGTTCATGATGTCAAGATGCCAACATGAAGGAAACGTTACTGATCCAAAGATTAGGAAGTATACTTCTTCTGTTATTTTGAGTTTTTTTAATTTGTATATCAATAAAATTGTTATAAAGTTAACCTAACCTACTGTAATTAAAATAATATTCAAGATGCTTACTATAACCGTTGATTGAAGGAAAAAGGAAGATGCGCAACCTTATGGGCGAATTCGGTGTCCGAGATTTCCTTGGCGGTAGACATCGTCGCCGCCAGGAAAGGTGTCCGAGATTTCCTTGGCGCCGCGCACTGCCAGTCGTTTACTGCGAAATAGCGGATAAATCGGATAGTCTGCGGATATGTACGAATCGCTTACCTGTATTATTTACATCATAGTGGTTATTGTTTCTTGCTCGTTTTCGAGTCAAACTCGTGAATTTTTAACTCTACGAAAAACGAATACGTTTCATTCTTGGGAAACTGTTAATTAAAGCAATTATGTCTACCAGAAAAATAGAATGTGCGTATGTTGGATGCAACAATAAATGACAAAATAAAAATAATTTGGTGAGCTTTTTTAAATTCCCCGTGACGAGGTCCGACATTCTTTGTCACTGGATACAAAACTGTGGCAGTGTTGAAATATTTTTAATGGCGAAAATTCTTTGATAAACAAACATTTATGTGAAAATCATTTTTCTAAACACGATATGTATTCAAGTGGCGAAAGATAATTAAAGAAGAAAAATGCCGTTCCTATATTTTGGACAGGTAAGTGTTTTTTATTTTGTATCTTAGTTTTCGAATGTCCTTGCTAAAATTAAATTCAAATAAGGAATAAACTATGCAGGGTCCTAACAATCTTACAAATTTTACATCGCAGGAATTTGATGTTTTTTGAATATATATATATATATATATATATATATAAATATATACCTTAATGATAAATATATATATATATATATATATATATATATATATATATATATATATATATATATATATATATATATATATATATATATATATATATATATATATATATATATATATATATATATATATATATATATATATATATATATATATATATATATATATATATATATATATATATATATATATATATATATATAATGTGCTTGTAGGCTGTATACTACCAATAGTATAAAGAAATAACGGGGATTCCACCAAAAAGTTTATAGTACATTTTTTTCTAATTTCGAAATAATTTATTTCTTCTTCAGGGCTCTCTAATAACATAATTATCAGAGAATGTAAGACTTTTTTTACAATTAAAAAGTACATGCACTAATTAAAATGCAAAGACAATTTTCAGGTAATTTTCAGAAAATATAAAATATAAAATTGAATAGATTTTAACTACTAAAATTTTGACATCATTTGACAAGAAATAAACAAATTAAAACCAATTGTTTTTCTATCAAAAAATAATGACAGAAATAAGTTAAATATGTCAAATGTATAATTTTATATTTTATATTTTCTGAAAATTCCCTCAAAATTGTCTTTGCATTTTAATGAGTGCAAGTACTTTTTAACTGTAAAAAGTCCTAAATATTCTGATAATGAATGCATAGCCACAAAAATAAAGATTTGGGAAATAAACTACATAGAAAAATAAGAATTTTGTCGAATACATAATTTTTTCAGTTTCCTTTCCTGACCATGATGGTAAATTTAATACTTACTATTTCAATTCAGTAAAACAATTTTTGTTTGGTTTGTTATTTAAAAAAACGTGTAATTTAATTTTTAGTATTTGTTGTAAAATCTATATATTTAAAACACTGAGCTAAAGTTTTCAGCAAGTTCGTGAGAGAGTTGTACTGCACCGATTTATATGATTTTTTTTTCGAATGATCGTCTGGTAACCAAAACCTTTCAACACTATTTTTTGTATTGTATACAGGGTGTTTCAAAAAATCGATCTGATTGATCACGTTTCTTCTCAAACTGCTTGACGTAAAAAGATGCATTTTGGCACACAGGTTGGTAGTAGAATGTAGAGGTTGGATAAGAAGGAATTTTTTATTTAAAAAAACGGTTTGTTTTCCGGAAAAACCCTTAAGCTCGTGTATTTTATTTGGTTATTTAACATATTTTAAGTTTTTTAAAAATTTATACAGGGTGTTTCAAAAAATCGGGCCACTGATTAATCACGATTCTGATTGTGGGGTGTGGAGATCCGATAAGAAGAGTTTTTTTTCAAAAATCAAATTTCAAGCGGATGAAACCCCCCCTAAAATAATGCAATATTTTTTATTTAAAAAACGGTCAATTATTCAAAACAGCGTTTGATCAGGTATATGTCATTTTATTTTTTTAAATGTATACAGCGTGTTTCAAAAAATCGGAAATAATTTATAAACAAGCCCCTGTTGACAAAAATTGAACGAAAAAGCAACAACGTGGTTTCTAAAATTTATAAAAAAACTAAGATGATCTAAGTACCAATTTAAATCCCTTTCGTTAGCGTCATACACGAACGAAATGGCGGGTACTCGTTCGCATGTGTTTAACTCACGAAAATAATTTAAAAAAAAATGTCTCAAGCAGAAATTTGGACGTTGGACATAATTATTTAAGTAATAGCAGCAAAATGGCAATAACAAAAATATACTATGCTAATATTTAAAACACTACAGGTATATTATATAATTAAATAACTAAATATAACTTTCATGTTGTAGTCTGTAAAAAAATAACAGTTGTCTAAATTGAATGTATTCAATATTTATGGATAGTACCTATTTAGTAATTAAATGTAAGTTTATTTTCACATTTTTTCTAAATGTTCATAATCTTTTTGATGCAAACATTGCATATGTATTTACCTTTTGTTTTGATTATGTATATGTTTTGTTTGAAAATTTGGAAATAAAGTCAATTATTCAACTTTGCTTTAATTATCTATACTTTAGTCATTGCAAAAAAAAAATAACACCTTTTATGAACAACATTTTTCTTTAATTTTTAGTTACTTTACAGGGAAAATCCCTCACCTGATGTACAGCGTATCCCAATATCTAGGGTGACAATTGGGAGAAGCTATACAATATATGGAAGAGTTTAAATTGTGGCAAAGTTGTGCAATTTTGTGCTCAATCAAATGCCGTTTTGAAATTAAGGATATTTTTAGTACTTCCGAAGATATCCGGGAAAAAAGATATTTTTGAAAATCGTTTTAATTTTATACCGGGTTTTTTTAAAAATACATACAAAAATGTTGGGTTCATCAGAATAAACACTAACCTTATCTAAATTGCACAGCATATCACACTATCGGACTAAAAAACCCATCATCAATACTAGTTAATAATGACTGCGGAGGAACGGAGAGCCCACGTCGGGTGAAAAATTCAATTACCTACGTCATCTTGAACCGGGCAAAAATGTGGTAATGGAAATTTAAAATTCATTTGTCTCTACCTCTCTTATCAGAATTAGAAAAGAAGTACCTAGCTCAAAAATATTTCACTTTTTTGTTCTACTCGGAAAATTATTTAAAAATCCATGCTCATTGCCGGATTTTTTCGTCATAAATTAGCACTTATGAAGGGTATTATTTGTCAGAAACATTGGAAAAACGCTCAAATTTGGGACACCCTGTATGTTTATTAGTTCAGAACAATGTAAAAAATAAATTTTGTCTTAAAACATAACAATAATTTGTAAATTAAAATTTAGATTTAAACGTAGACCTAAAACAATCTGCTTTATTTTGTAATCATACAATAGCGCAAGGTTTTTTCCTATTCAGTCCTATTGTCAAGACTTATATTTAAGGAAACAATGTCTCAAGCGAAAATTTGGAACATTTCGCATAATTATTTAAGTAATAGCAGCAAAATGGCATTAACAAAAATATACTATGCTAATATTTAATTTTTAAATTTAATATTTAAAAATTTAATCTACAGGTATAGCGCGCTCTAAAATTTGTAATTAAATAACTAAATATAACTTTCATATTGTAGTATGTAAGAAAACAACACCAGTTGCGTAAATTGTATGTATTCAAAATTTCTGGATAGTACCTGTTTAGTTGTTAAATGTAAGTTTATTTTCACGTTTTTTCTAAATTTTCATTTTATTTTTAATGCAAACATTGCATATTTATTTACCTTTTGTTTTGATTATGTATTATTTGTAAATTACATGTTTTGTTTGAAAATTTTGAAATAAAGTCATTATATTTCAACTTTGCATTTACTGATCTACGTTCTAGTCATTGCAAAAAAAATTAATATCTTTTATGAACAATATTTTTCCTTACTTTTTAATTAGTTCCGAATAATGTAAAAAATAAATTGTCTTAAAAAGGGTAAGTAACAATACTTTGTAAATTAAAATTTCGATTTAAACGTAGACCTAAAACAATTTGCTTTATTTTGTAATAATAAAGTAGCACAAGGTTTTTTTCCTATATTTACGGAGAAAATGAAAAAGTAATAGGAGCAAAATGGCGTTAACGAAAATATATAATAATATTTAAAAATCTGCATGTATAGCGCGCGTTATAAATATACCTTTCATGTAAAAAAATCGGTAAATTCCTTGACCCGGAACTTCCCTCGTTATGAATTATTACTTTTATTAGGAAGAGTGAAGTGTGATTCAAATTAGTTCAGTACATAGTTATAGTGTATATGTGTTACATATACTGTCTCTTCATTTTTGGTCAAAATTTTAATTCAATCGGGTAAGTAGTATTTAAGCTATATTGCGAACAGATAGACCAACAGACGGACCGACGGAATTGTTAAATCATGTTTTTTTGGCATCTACAGACGCTAAAACATAAAGATATGTAAATCCTGAAAGATTGATCTTCACGATTACAAAAATTTTATTTGGCCGCAATTTTGTTCCGCCATCTTGAATTAGGAACACATTTTTACTATTTGTGTCCTATACCACAATTAGTTATAACACACAATTTGAAATCAATCCATTAAGTAGTTTCTCTGGTTGAATTTTTAAATATTTTATTATACCTCCATTTTGTTCCGTCATCTTGGATTCGTACCATAATTCTATTAGTTGGTTCCAACATAGTACTTGATGTTTATGACAAAAATTTGAAATACATTGGATAAGCAGTTTTTTCATAATAATTTTTTTTAAATTTCACTAGGCCGCCATTTTGTTTCGCGATTTTGGATTTTTATACGAAGTCATACCTATATGACCCTTAATTTTTGATGAAAATTTTAAAGAGACAGACAGACCGACGAAATTGAGAAAACATTTTTTGTCGTCATCTAGGGCCCTAAAACGTGAAGATCCGAAAAAATCTCCGAGAGCAATTTTTTCACGATTACAATACTTCCCTCGTTTTACACCAGTTGCGTAAATTGTATGCATTCAATATTTATGGATAGTACCTATTTAGTAGTTAAATGTAAGTTTATTTTTATATTTTTTCTAAATTTCCATTATCTTTTTAATGCAAACATTGCAAATTTATTTACCTTTTGTTTTAAATGTGTTTTCTAAATTACGTTTTGTTTGACAATTTTGAAATAAAGTCATTATATTTTAACTTTGCTTTTACTTATCTATGCTCTAGTCATTGTAAAAAAAAATAAAATCTTTTATGAACAATATTTGTCTTTAATTTTTTGATTAAAAAAAAGCTATTTTACACGAAAAATCGCTCAGATGGTTTACAGGGTGACAATTGGGAGAAGCTATACGAGATATAGAACAGTATAAATGGTGGCAAAGTTGCGCAATTTGTGCTCAATCAAATGCCGTTTTGAAATTGGGGATATTTATAGCATTTCCGAAGATATCCGGAAAAAAAGAAATTTTTGAAAATAGTTTTAATTTTTTACCGATTTTTTTTAAAAAAGATATTTTCAAATAAGTGTCACATCATTCACCCACCGTACTACCTCTACCAAAATATGTTATTAAGTTTACAATGTTGAGTTCTTCTTAATAAACAGTAATTTTAATTCTAAATCCAACAGCGTATCACACTTAACATTTTTTCGATATTTCGGACTAAAAAAATATCATCAATTATCTGCGTTATCTTCAAGCCAAAAATGTGGTAATGGAAATGTAAAATTTATTTATATCTACCTCTTTTATTAGAATCAGAAAAGTTGTACCTAATTCAAAAATATTTCACTGTTTTGTTCTACTCCGGAAGTTATTTAAAAATTCATTCTCATTGCCATTTCTTTTCGTCGACAATATGACGTGATTAGATTTTTGACACGATCTTTCGTTCCTCATCATGAAGTAGCACTGATGAAGGGTTTTATTTGTCAGAAACATTGGAAAAACGACACTCTGTACCTTTATTAGTTCAGAATAATGTAAAAAATAAATTTTGTCTTGAAAAAAGCTAAATAACAATACTTTGTAAATTAAAATTTAGATTTAGACGAAGATTTAAAATAATCTCCTTAATTTTTTAATCATAAAATAACATAAAGTTTTTTTCCTATTGTTAAGACCTATAATTGCTATGGCCCTGTTAACGGCTAAAGCGATAGAATTTTTGTTACATTAAATAATAACGTTGAGTGATCAATAAAGCATAATAATATTGCGCAGCACCGTCTTCCACGAATATCATCGTTTTCCGATCAACGCCGCAGCCGACGGTCATCATCACAAGAAAAGTTGATAAAGTGTAGGGAACTGTACTCCCTTTAAAATAAAATATCTATCTTAAATATCACAATAACATAAAGGTGTGCAAAGTCACGCTCATTTATGGCGGTTTTAAATTTTTAGCCATTTTTACTCTTAAATTCAAAAATATGAGTTGAAATTAAAACAAATGAATACGTTCTTGTTTAAATTAGGTGCTATAATGATTATATTCCAGGGTATAAAATATGTTAAATACACATGTTTTAGAGCTTTATCTGAGTAGCGTGGATCACACTTTGTATAATATCGTTTCTTTTAAATAATTTCTTCTTTCCGGCTATAAGTATACCAAGATTTGTAAGAGGCAAATTATACCTACTAACGGCACTTTTTATGCTAGAAGTTTCTAACACAACGCTCCTTATTGCAGGGATTTTGTCAATTTAATCCGCTATTTTTAAAAATCATTGCTTTAAATTCCATTGAACCGTCGTATTTCAAATTGCTTTTTCTTTGATTTAAATTCAGTCTTTTAATATATTACGATAATTTTAGTCGTTGGCGAGTTAACAATTTATAAATCACTTAAGGGAGAACTGCACGCAAAAAGTGAAAGACCAGCGACAAGGTTTAATCGAGTTGAAAGTAAGATGAACAGGGACCTACGCATTAAAAAAACTTCCTGTACGTCCGACTTCAAAAAAATGTGTTATGTATAGGTAATTTAAATTACATTTCGGTTAAAAATGGGTTTAAAAGGGTTCACGCGCTGCAGAAATACAAGGACATGAGTACGATTTACCATTTCACCTATACCACCCTCATGTCTACACTATTTAAGATTCCGTCTCTGAATTTGTAGGGAATGTAATCAGTATTGGAAGTAGCACTGAGGACGCAGAAATTGATAAGTTACAAGTCGGAACGAATTACCTTTTTTTTTTTTACGAACCGGAATGCCGCGCCGTTCCGATGCGTTCCGATACGTTCCGATATAATTCCCGCGTTTCATATAATTCTCTATAGGTTTGTTTATGTTAACTTATTTCTTTAAACCGACTGTGTGAGCAGCGTTATAGTCAAGTATGCCGGCTTTCCAATTGAACATACAATAAAAATATAAAAAAATTTCTTTGTTAATTAGATTTTACTGTAGGGTACAAATTTTAGGTTAAGGATAAAATTTATTTCCAACGATATTATTTTATCAATTTTAAGTTGCTAGAACAAGTTAAAATAAATAGATCCACAGTGAAAATAAAATATTACCTACTTTCTCTAGTGAAAGTAAAACATTTTCTGAAATTTAAATATCACACCAATATGTATTATTAAGTTTTCCGGTTTGTTGTTCTAACTCGTAATCATAAATTCCGAACTACCTTTTTTCTCTGCCTTATTTATGTTTACAGTTGCAAAAATTGCAGCGGTTCTTCCAAGATGAATATTAAGTCCCCTTTTTTATGCCGTATTAAATTGGAAGGTGCTCTCGGGAAAAATACAATTTCTTCAGTATCAAGTAAAACTACGAAATTTATAAACTTTAAGAACTTCAAAATGTACTTTAGAAGTATCTGGAGAACTTAAGAAAAATAAATTTCAAATTTTGACTACGGCCATGCGGGGCCGCTTTTTCAGTGTTGCCAGATTTACTGGTAACTGGCATCAGCTTTAAAAATTCAAATGGGACACCATTTAGTTTATTTTATTTTTAGATTTTGCGAAACAATCTAAGTTTTTTTGTATAGGATATTTTTTTCATTTCTCTTACCGTTTCTTAAATACTAATTTTACCAAACACTATGTAAATTAAAACTTCAATATATTCGTTTCTAGATGTTAAATCAATGTGAAATTTTAATATTATTTAGTCAATATGAATTACTAATTTCAACTAGATCGCCGAGTTTTATACAGATTGTCGTAAAAATTAACTGTAATTCAGATTTTATAAATTTGATCAAAAGTGACATTTTAAAAGGAAAACCCTGTATATTATTGAAGCGTTGAATAGAGTGAATACATTGATTTTTTTTTCATATAAGGTGTAACTATACCAATTTTGTACTGCTTTCGATTTATAAGCGAATTTATTAATAATTATTACTATTAATATTCGACAAGTAGACATTACAGATGTTAAAAGCGATTTTATAAAAAGTTAATATTAATATTCGAGAAATAGACATACATATCTAAAACGTCTTTTATGATATAACGACAGCTAACGCAATGCCAAACGATTTTCTTTTAATATAAATTGTAGTTCTGGAAAGAATCGATTTTCTCAGTAAACTAAAACTTTTGAAACTCTCACCTAATTCGTCAAATGTTTACATTTACATGTAAGCATTGGATAATACATTTCATCACATGGCAGGTAGTAGCCCTTTGAATTTCTGATAGATCAAGTTGTTCAAAAGCCCGCCTTACCCGATTTTCTAGATCTTCTTTTAAATTTACTGTTGTGTTATAAACCATTTTTTTAATCCTACCGCACAGAAAAAAGTCTAATGGAGTAAGATCTGGTGATTACGTTGGCCAACTCCATGGTCCTTCAAGTCTTATCTACCTATCTTCAAGCATATACACTTTGGCGGAAACTTCATGGTTACAATGTAGGAGCTCCATGCAATTGGTACCAAGAATTTTTTAAATCGATAAGCGGTAGATTATCCAAAAAGTCAATATATTCTTCAGAAGTTCAATTTTTGTCATAAATGTATATTGAAAATTGCCTATCCATCAACAAACAAAATATATTAAAACTAAATTTTTGTTGGTTTTTCTGCAGCCCAAAAATGATTATTTTGACGGTTAAAATTCTTTTCAGAAAATCTGGATCCTCCTATGTACGAATTAATAACATTTCGCAAAAATCTACCCGTTTTGGAGGATCATCTGGTTGTAAAACATGTAATTAGTTTGTAGCCATGCATATTATGCTTGTGTCAAATTCTCCATATTGATGTTCGAGTTATTCATAAATCATTTTTGGCACTTGTTATTGAAACATGTGGATAGGCATGAAAATACGCTAAAACGGTAATTTTATTTTCTTGGTTTTTAGTTATAGGGTGAAATTGAATTCTTGGAGTCTGCACAGTTACGAAATTTAAACAGTTACCTTCAAATCTGAGAAACTTCCTTGGGTTGATTGGCGGCAAATTCGGAAAAAAACGCTAAATCTTCTGCAGGTTCTTGAAACAATTCTTTGACACTAGTCGTGAATATAAATCAAATTTAAGATATCCGCATTTGAATAACCATTATTCTTCATTTTTGCTAACTTAATTTGACATAAATTAAAAACTGAGACATGTCATGCCACCATCGTTATGTATTGCAGTTGTTAAATCAAAGCATCCTTGGCGTCTTAGATCTTTAATGTCTTATGGAATATTAATAGAAATTAATCATAAAATCGCTTATAAATTGAAAGCGGTTCAAAATAGGTATAGTAATACCCTATATGAAAGAAATTCAATTTGTTCACTCTATTCAACGCTTCAATAATAAACAGCGTGTTCCATTTAAAAACAGTCACTTTTGATTACATTTATAAAATCTGAATTGTAGTTAATTTTTAGGACACTCTGTATAAAAGTCGGCGATCCTATGTTAATTTTAGGTACCACATGTTCACTAAATAATAATAAAATTTAACATTGATTTGACATCTGGAGACGAAAATATTGAAGTTTTATTTCACATAGTTTTAGTAAAAAAAAACACAAAATAATTAAAATTTAAGAAACGATGCGAGAAATAAAAAGAAATTTCTATACAGAAAAACTAATCGTTTCGCAGAATCTAAAAATAAAATAAACTAGAGTGTCCTATTTAAAAATTCCAAAGTTAATGCCAGTTACCAGTAGATCTGGCAACACTACAAACGCGAAATTATTTTTAAAAGCTAGAGCGCCCTTCTATGGCCATAGTCAATTCAAATTTATTTTCTTTTCGTTTTCCAGATACTTCTAACGTACCATCTAGTATGGAATACCCTGTATACTAGACATTCTTTTAGAAGAACGTAGGTGAATTTATTAGCGGTATTAGGATAGAAATTCCCAATTATGAGAGCAAGTTATGTAGCTGCGGGAGCCTCACCAATAAAAAGTAAGTTCCGAATACAGTTTTATGCAACAAAAAACCAAAAATATTTTGCACTACTTCAAGAGTAACAGAATTATTGATTAGATATAAAAGATCTATAGAGTCAGAAAAAGCACTACAAAACTAAGAAAAAAACGAGAAAACGGTTATCCAAATTTTGTAAATAATGTTCATAGTTTCACTATTAATATTCATTTGAACTATTGTTAGTGCAATTCTACGGAAGCGTATAAGGGCCACATTTTTTTTTATTTTTAAATTCTGGCTTTGAAGTCGGAATTTAACAAAATTCTGGCTTTGAAGTCGGAATTTAACAAAATTCTGAGTTTAAAATCAGAATTTAACAAAATTCTGAGTTTAAAGTCAGAATCTAACAAAATTCTGAGTTTAAAGTAGAAATTTAACTAAATTCTGAGTTTAAAGTCAGAAATTAACTAAATTCTGAGTTTAAAGTCAGAATTTAACTAAATTCTGAGTTTAAAATCAGAATTTAACGAAATGCATTTTTGACGTCTCCTGCCAAACCTGAAATTGGTGAAAAAGAAGATAGATAATTAAACATTAAGACAGATAAGTGAAATCCATTTCGTTGCAAGTAAACTCGTTTGAGATTTAATGAGCTTCAAAGGGTCAAAATTGTCATTGTTCAAGCGCCATTTTCTCGAAAACAGTTAAATTCAGGCATGAGAAAAGTAACTCAATAAAAAAATATAAAAATCTAATAAAATATAGGGCATTTCATTTAAAAAACGGATACAGTTTGAGGTAGAAGCAGCAACACCGCGCAATTTAAAATATTTTATAACGAGAGTATATTATGTTCGTCTATAGCCAAAGCCAAATTCTTAAAACATCCTATTCGTTGGTTCTCCAGATATTTTTAATAGGACATTCAACTTGAATCACCCTGAAACAGAGGGGGAGATATGTTAGTATGTTTCGCAAGACACCCTTACATCGTTGACACATATATGAACCCTTTCTGAAGACTTATTTATCGTTTTGTATCACCTTTTTTATTTTGTGAACCCCTTAATGTATATGTTTTCTTGTATTCATTTTGGCTTTTTTTTCAGCAATAGAAATAAATAAAAATATATAAAATGAACTAATTAAACATTAATTTGTCAGGGACTTATTTAACACTCAAAAATCAAAATAGCAAACTTTTATTTTGTACCCTCCCCCCTTTTATCATTTTTTAACTATCTGTAGTTTGGTGGAACAATTCATAGCGCATTTGCCATTATTCAAACAAGAATATTGAACTTGTTTTTTTGGTTCCAGTCTGTTATACAATCGTACGGACTAAATTCTGACTTTAAACACAGAATTTAGTTTAATTATAGTTTAATTAGACTTTAAACTAACAATTTTATTAAATTCCGATTTTGAACTCAGAATTTTGTTAAATTCTGACTTTAAACTCAGAATTTAGTTAAATTCCGACTCTAAACCCAGAATTTTATTAAATTCCGACTTTGAACTCAAAGTTTTGTTAAATTCTGACTTTAAACTCTGAATTTTGTTAAATTTCAACTTTAAACTTGTTGAATTGAAAAATAAAAAAAATTGTGACCCTTCTACGCTTCCGTACAATTCTATGTAAACTTGATGACAAAAAATAATGGAAATTTCGTATATTATCTTTCTTCTAGAGATACGTTCCGTAGTTAAGAGCAACTGATAATTTGCTGAAAACATTTTGTTGGGTTGCTTAAAACATAGAGAGATGATAAATGCTCTTCTCACTCAAATTAATTTAATGAACTCGCTTCTGGCTCGTACCACAGAACCGACAGCCTAAAGTGTCAACGGCGTTTTTCAAAGCTTCTAAAAATAGTTATTTATACTATAAGGGATGTAAGTAACATTTACCAGTCGAGGATGAGTTTGCCTCCGAGTGATAGCGAGGGCTGGCAAAAGAGTTCGAGACTGGTTAATGTACTTACATCCCATATAGTATATAACATTTTTCCCCCTCCCTGTATTGTATGTTTACAAGAAAATGCTGGATATATTTTTAGATTTTCATTATCATTACATTCGATAGCATTCTCGTTAAATTATGAAGGCAGCCGTGATCCATTGCCAAAGCAACATAAGCAGTTTTTATTTTATCAACAACGTCAAGTTGACAATTCATAGCGAAAAGTTTGAAGAAGTCGAATTGTTTGATTCTGTGTGGACAAAATGGATGTTTCAGACATAGAAGAGTCAGCGAATATTGCTTGTTTATCTCTACTACCGGAAAAGTCGAAAAAAAGGCATGAAGCAGCATATAAATCCTTTAAGAATTGTTGCCAAAGCAAGAAGGCTACTGCAGTCGCAGAAACCTTGTTTTTGGCGTATTTTCACGAAAAAAGTGCTATGTTGAAGTCCCCATGAAGCTTATGGTGTGAGTATTCGATGTTGAAGTTCACCCTTTTTATAGAGGAAAATATAGATATTTTTAAGTATCCAAAACTTCGAGCATTTTTGAAAAGAAAAAATGATGGTTCTAGACCCAAAAAATCGAATGTTTAGCAGGGAAGATGTGAATAAGTTCATGTTTGAAATCACCGATGATATATACTTATTGATGAAGGTCGTAATGGTAATGGGAGTTGCTGGAGCGTGCCGTTCTAATGAACTCTGTGAAATGAAAATGGACAATGTTAAAATAAGTCAAGAAGTCATAATTGAGACCATTCCTGAATCCAAAAATGAAATGTCACGTACATTTATAGTGACAAAAAGTGACGACACTCAAGTTTGTCATTTCAAAATAATTCAAAAGTACATTGATACAAGATTCCACATGACGACTATTAATCCGCGCTTCTTTATGCGATATTAAAATGGAAAGTACTTAAACCAGCCTTTCGGGAAAAATACGTTTTCGTCAATTCGAAGTAAAATTGCGAAATTTCTAAAGTTTGAAACCTTCAAAATGTATACTGGGCATTCTTTTAGAAGAACGTCGGCAACTTTATTAGCAAATATGGAGTTGATGTATCAACCGACATAGTGGATGGAAACCCGCTACTATTGCGGAAAGTTACGTAGCTGAGAGCCTCAATAATAAAAAGGAAGCGAATTTCATACAATAAGACCCAGCCAGAAGTCTCTTGCAGTGCTTCAACAGTGACAGAAACATTGGTTAAAAATGAAGGACCTGTGGAGTCAGAAAATGTAATACACATCGAGAAGAAACGAGAAAACGTGTTTCCAAATTTTGTTAATAATGTGAATAATTGTAATAATTGTACCATTAATATTCATTTCATTTAATATCACCGGATTTTTGTCCGGATTTTTGTAATATGTTGATGAAATCAAAAATTAAAGCTACTTATAATAATTTTAGATTATTATTTCCCTATGGATGTAAGTTGACTTACATCCTGTCGTTAAGGGCAACCAATACCTTGTTGAGTAACTTTCACTTACGTCTGTCAAAGCAGTGTCAAAATAGGTTGCTTAAAATACAGGGAGGGGGAAAATATTTTTATGTCACATATATACCATTTCATAAAATTAAAAAGTCGTGTGGTATTGTCACAGATAATACTAATAATCAAAAGCTATACCCGTGGCCCAGGCAAAGCCTTAACTAGCTACCCTGTATATATGCAGTTTAATGCAAAGGTTTTTCTTTTGTTATAAACGTCCCTAATGTTTCCCCGAGGAAATATGAATTTTCAATAACCTTAAGAACAGGTAAGCATAAACTTTTATAACCAAAGATAAAAGAGATATAAACTTTAGGACTTCGTGTATAAATATCTACGATCCATAAAATAAAACGCTTGGTCAATATCTTACTAAATATTGCAAGAAATAAATTAATAATAAAATCAATCAATGAGAACTGAGTTTTTTTTTGAAATTCAGTTAATTAGGATGGAATAATCAAACCGAAACATTTTTTTGCGAGAAACAATCTAGTTGAAGGCATGAAGGGTCGTAACAGGAGGCAACCAAACACATATACTTTAACTTTAATAAAACTTTTTCTTTTTCTTAAAGTGCTGTACCCGTATTCGGGCGATGATAATAAGTGTCTTTAAACCGATCTTCAAACCTGTCTTGAATTAAGATGTATCTAGTTTCTTTAGTGCATTGTACTGAGCACGAGCGTTGTTGACAGTAGGTAGGTCCTATTTGTGCCACCAAGGTTTATATTATAGTTATAGGAAAGCTATCATTAAAAAACCATTTGTGTATCTGTTCGGCTACGTTTTCACATAACAGATGAGTTAATTCTTTATGCCTGCAGGCTCCAGCGATTCCAATTAATGTTGCGACTATTATTAGTAAAAGAGTATCATCAGGCGCAATGCTTAAAAATATTTCAACATGTTCGTGATTTAAAATTTTACTTTTTTTGGTCTAAAGCCTACCATTTTCATTTTTAAATAAGAAATCAATTTAAAATGCCGGCTAATATCAACGTTTTTCTTAATTTTTGGCATATATTTTATCATTGAGTAATTGGAACACATTGTAAAAGGTTGAAAATTCTTTGAAATTTTTTGAAAGTAAACTAGAAGCACCTCGTCTTTACTAATTGTGCTGATTTTCTTGTTGGCGCACCATTTGATGAACTTTTCGTATTCTTGAATGTATCTGACTTTGGATTTTTCTGGAACCAAATCCAAATCTACTTCTGCGTTCATTATATATTCTGGAACCCCGTCTGGCATGGCTAGATTGTCAAATTCACTTAAATTCATTGTAATAATGCAAAATTACGGAAAATGCGCACATATAAAAGCAATTAATGACAAATAAATATCTCGAAATGTCAGTTTGTTGATTTCTAACAAATGACTTTAAGCGTCCTTAGTAACCTGGAAACCTGGTAGCTAACTAAAATGAAATGCATTAAGCCTGCTACACACTCTGACATAGGTATCAAAGATGGTTATTTAATAAATTAATAAATAATAAATTAAATTTGAAATATTACGTGCGGAAACATTTTTCCACACAAAAAATTTTCCGGAGTACGGGAAAACCAATTTTTTGCATGGATATCGGTGCGGAAAATTGATTTTTCCTCACGGCTGTAGAAAAACATCTTTTCATACTTATTTCGTCTGTATATCTAATGACATCTGTTATTTTGTCATCGTAGCTCGGTCTATAGTGAACCTCGGGAAAATACCTAATCACGCATGCTGAACTGCTTAAAAACTGCCTGTCATGCCATATCGCAATTAAGGTCTAGAGAGTCTGCAAATATTATATTTTATTATATAATTCGCATATCTTACCTGCGTATTTCAGGTTTATTAGTAAAACCATTAACATTATTCAATATCAAAACATTTAAGATTACAGATGGGTAAAATTAGAAAATATTCAGTACAGGAAAAACAGTTTATAGTCTGTATATAAGCATAAAACTTACCTCTCTTCCTTTAGAAGGATACTTAAAAATCAGTTCCCCGTTTGGTCCGGTTTTCCTCAAATTAATATCGCACGCAGGCGTCCTTATGAATTTCCAGTTACCTTCAAAAAATAAAGATTTAAAATCATCGGAGGCGTTCATGCTGCTTACGTCGAACCGCAATTCTACAACACTGGATGACGAGATGTACGTATATGGCAGTAGCTGATTCTTATCAACTCCACAAAGGCAGTCTCTGGGGACAAGAATTGTTAAAAGAAACAGTTTTATAAAAAGCGGATAAAAAAGTAATAGAATATTTAAAAAATAATAATGCAGAGCTGCAAACGACATTCAGAATCGGCTTTAATGATTTTCTGAAGTTAATTTCTTTAAGGCTGGAACGAACTAAAACAATCGGCGGAGGTATCTGGGAAAGAGCTTCCTCCCGATGTTAAGCCAGTTGATAAAATGATGAGTGTAAGACAAAAAAATCAACTAAAATAAAAACTACTATTCCAGTATTTTTAGATTAGATATTTTGAAGGAATATCACTTATAACTAAAATTAATTAAAATACTCTGAAGTATTTTAATTCAGTTGTTGGAGGTTTAAGCTAAGAAAAAATAGGAATTAGACCATTTTTTTAATTGTAGCTATTTGAAAGCTCTTTTGAACTGACCGTAGTTTGTAGCGTTAGTCTCTCTACAAGTTAAGAAAAATACAAGGAGTTATTTTTTGTTAATATCTGCCCAAATAATTAGTTTAGTTCACAAAGTCAAAATTGTATTAACTCTTGTTACGCTAGTAAAAATATGAGTGAGGGCTCATTGGATTCAAAATGGCATCTAGAAAAATGTTTAGTTTTTTGCACATAACTCGGAGACTACTAATATTTAAGAATTAAAAAAATGTTTAAAAAAGAAGAAATTTCCAATAAAAAAATGTCCACACTAAATCTCTCTTTGAGAAACTATTTTTTAAATGCTAATAATAATTAATAATAAATAATGTTAATATTACAAATAATAGGAGTTATTTGCAAAAAACTAAACGCTTTTTTTAAATATTAGTTTGTAAACAACTTGTAAAATTATTTATGTGCGGATTTGAAAATTTTACATTTTACTAGACATCCCAATGAGCCCTCATGAAATTTTTACTAGCAGTAGCAGAAATTAACACCATTTTGAGTTTTGGAACTAGCCTAATTGGATATACGGCAGTTATGTAAATATAAAAAATGAAAATGGGGATATCCTAAATTAAAGTAATCCTCATAATTGTTTCCTTTGTGTGACAATTTCTGTGATAGATATAATAATAATAATAATAATAATAATAATAATAAAGACATTTATTAAGAAAATAAATATACAAAATATGAAAAATATATATTGAAAAGATATATTCACAAAAAAAACAAATCATGAAGAGAGTGGCGAAGTCTAGCCTAAATAGGATACTCCTACTCAACCAACAACTCACCGTGATTGGCCTTTCACAGTTTTTGAAGCCGGTAGTTTAACAACACAATAGATGGATGACCCTAATAATAAACATATAATCCTACAAACGTTATATTATATCTCAAACAGTTGGCCCCTACGCGATCCGATAGCCCAGGCGGCAACGCACATTATTATTTACAAGTCTTTAGTCATTGCGTATTTAGCAAATAGGAACGAAATTTAAAATTAAATTTGTTCATGTTAAATAATTTGAACTCGCTTGGTATAGAATTGTATAGTTTAAAAGCGTTATAACTGAAACTTCCTTAAAAATTGCGGTTCTATGACGAGGCATTGTAAAAATATTTTTATAGCGAATATCTCGATTATGGACATTACTTCTTGGAATGAATTTTTTATTTAAAATGTTTGATGTATTTGGTGACGTAAAGAGTTTATCTACGAAATTACCAAGATGGTGAGTACACCTGTTACGCATATTAAGCCAATTACATTCCTTTATTTTATGGGATATGCGATTAGACTTTCTTACTCCATAAATTAGCCTACAGCAGGAATTTTGCATTTTTTGTATCCTATTCCTCTCAAATTCCACAAGACATGGCGTATAGATAAAATCGCAATAGAAGCAATGAGAAAGAACGAGACTATCACAAAGGATTTTTTTTAAATTACGGTTGAGAAAATGACGATTATTGAAAACAAATTTTAAAGAACTAAAGGCTTTTTTGTTAATATTTTTTACGTGTTGTATAAATTTAAAGTCTTCGTCTAAAACTACAACCAAATTCTTAGCCGACTCCGCGTAAGAGAGAGTAACGCCTCCCAACAAAATCTTAGCGCTATTTTTTAAAATTTGTCTATTTACTTTATTTGAGATACACAGAAGTTTAGATTTTTCAGAGTTTAGATTGAGGTTATGTGTTTTAGACAGGGATCTTATAATTTCTAAATCGGAATTAATATGATCTACGGCTTCTGCAGAATTTGAAACTTCAAAGCTACAATAAAGTTGAGTATCATCAGCGTACGCAATCACTTGACAAAATTTAGGTGAGGTTATAATGTCTGACGTATATAGAATAAACAATAACGGAGATAATATGGAGCCTTGTGGTACCCCAGAAAGAAAATTCATCGTATTTGAATAAACATTATCCACAACCACTTTCTGAGAGCGATTGCGCAGAAATGACGATATAAGGTTGACTGATTCGTCCGAAAATCGATAGTAATGAAATTTAGAACAAAGGAGTTTATGATCGAGCGTGTCAAATGCTTTTGAAAAGTCCAAAAGCACTAGTAAACTTGCGTGACCCTTGTCATAGGCTCCGATCACATCATCCGTCACCGACGCCAAGGCGGTCGCAGTGCTAAAATTTTTTCGGAATCCGCACTGATTATCCGGAATAATATTATTTTCTGTAAGAAACAAAAACATTTGATCATGCAAAACCTTTTCCAGTATTTTAGAGAGTACTGGAAGTATGCTACTAATTCTAAGGTCAGAAAAAGTTTTAGGGTTATTACATTTCGCCAGTGGCTTTCCAATGGCAACTTTCCATGCATCTGGAAAATATTTATATTCATTCATCACCAATAGCAACCGTTATAGAGCGAAAATTAATTTTAATAAAAAGATGTTCCAATTGCGGATTTACCTGAATATTAAATGAAATTTTTTTAGATGAAATTGATTCTTTAACATATTCCGCTATTCCACCCCCACGTCCTAACCTATCGAACCTATAAATACTATATCCAGGGATAGCAACAGCATAATCCATAATGTATTTTGTGAGCCAAGTTTCAGTGACCATAACGACGTCATAATCATTACATTTTACTAAATCAGAAAATGTGTCAAATCCTGTAAGTAGCGATCTGATATTAATATGAGCAAATTTCATTCTATTTTTAACTTAAAATCATTAAAAAAAATAATAAAAACAAATCAGAGCAATGACATTTTAATTAAGATCAGCCTGCATGCTGTCGATTTACGTTAAAGATAAATAAATTCTACTTAATATATAATTAAAGACGGATATAAAATACAGACAGTAAAAGAAACAAGAAAATTCCAAAATAAATTATTAAAACAATAAGCCGCTAAGCCACGAAATCGCGCAGGGGGCACTCGAAAAAGTTAATATTAAGGACTAAAGTGTAAAGTAATATTAATATTAATAACCAATTAGGGCTATTTCCTCTATTTATTTACAGAAAAGTGGAACTGACGTGACAAAGGGCACAGCAAAATAAAGCGGAGTGTGGACAGACCCACATCCTGGGCTCCAATATTCAAAATTATCATAATGTAATAAAAAGAATAAAAACAGAAAGAAATAAACGATATAATATTGTGATTTGATAACTCAAAAAACAAGAAAAAAAAGAAATTAAATAATATGTAGGTATATTCTTGTTAATTAAAAATCCCTAACCAAAAACTATAAAAAGTATATATTTGTGCTTATTCTTAAGAAATATATTATAAAATTGCACATACAGTAAGAATAAACAAAAGAAAACTATTTTCATATGTGTACATTGTTATTATAGATTGCGGTAAATGAAAAGTCGTATAAATAAGCAAGAGTACTGACCGTAAATCAGGTGTGAGTATCCTTAAAAACACATTTCACACAAAACACTAATTAACTTGCATCCGAGTCATTGCACGAGTCATTTAGGTCATTTTCGGATTTAATTAACTTTCGAGCACCCGCCACTTCTATATAAACAAGACCGTTGAAAGACCAGGCTGATTTTCCAAATATTTCACGAGCCTTTTTGACTAGCTTGGCATATTCCACACTATAAGAAACTCTGTAATCAGCACGCCGGAACCTTTTAATAATTTCTTTGCGTGAAACACAAGGTCGCGTGTCCACCGGCGACTGAACTAGACAACACTCGGCCTTGGATTTTTTTTTGAAGACTCTTTTTTTGCCGAGTCGGTAGCAATACGATATATCTGATTTGTTTATTTGAAGTTTAAGCTTATTTTTAAATAAATCGATAATAGAATCATACATATCGGGTACTTCTTCCTTTAGTCCATGAACAATAAGAGATTGACAGTTCTGTTTTATTCCCATGTTTTTTATTTTTACCTGCAAAATATCGACTTCAAATTTTGTTTTACTGATCTCCTTTACTAATTCCTGCAGGGAAACATTGATACTTTCCTGGAAAGATTTAAGTTGGTCTCCTATTACACTACCATTGACGCCTGAAGGGTGGTTAGCGGATGGTGTTTGTGTGGATTTGAAGCTTAAAAATTCTTCGCGCAGTAGGGTGAAGGCTTGAATGAAGTCTTGCGCAAGTTTTTCTACACGTGTATTAAGATCAGCGACATTAGGTGCACCTCTGCCCATTTTTAACTTTCAAAATTATGCACAACTAAAACGAGACACTTAATACACTTAAATAACACGTTTTCAGAAACTTTTTATACTTTAGAACTACCAAAAATGTGAAAATTTACGGAGCAACAGGAACACGCGTCTACTCAATATACAGCGCCATCTATAAAATCAATCACTATAGTTAATTTTATTCCATAAACCGTCGGTAATCATTCCTAATCCTAAGAAACTTTGAATTTCCTGTCTATTGATATGAAAATCCAACTCCTTATGATTTTGAGAAACAACATATCCTAAGAATCCCATTATTATTTGAAAAAAAACGTTTCTTTTCGCAACATTATTTTCTTTCTTTCTCAATTTCAATTTTAAAGCATATTCCATGTGCCTCGCCAGCATTGCACAGACCAAAAGACATTACTTTAAATTGGTACAAAATGCTAACGTTCTTAAAAGTAGTTTTCTCCTTATCTCCTTCATAAACAGCTACTTGCCAATCCAAGGTGAAAAACCATTTGAATCCTGGTAAACTAGTATCGTCAATCCTCGGTAATGGGTAGCTGTCTTTTTGGTGCCACCATTAAGTCTACGGTAGTCCACACAAATCTAATACCTTCATTTTTCTTCGCTACAGGTATCGACCAGGATCTATTTGACTCCTCGAAAACCCTATCTTGAAGCATTTTTTTCATCTGATTTTCAACATCTTCTTGTTTTGCAATTGGTAACTTTTGTGGCGGTTGTCTTAGCGGGTGTACCTGTTCAGTGTCGATTTTTTGCTTTACTTAATTTGTCCTGATTTGGCCGTCTCCAATTTCAAATATGTCACGTTCGCTAAACATAAATTCCTTGGCCTTGTAAATATCTTTTTCTGACAATTGACCCCATGATTTTTCCATAGCTTGCAAAATTTCCTTGGTTAGCTTGAACTTCTTGAATTTCAAATCAAATTTGGGGTATGTCACAATTTTCTATCTGTTTAATTGGTTTGAAGGTCGCGATCACCTGTTCTTTATTAATTTTACTAGAACTGGAAAAGATTTTCGCAACCCGAACAAAAATTTTTCTATCTATTCGTATAAAAATTTTTCAGATCAAGGCTGTACCAGTTCAACCCAGCACCCCAATTAACCCTCGATAATTATTTCAATGCTGCCCGGTATCCGTAGAGCTTCACCAGCTATGATGTTTTCGTTTACCAAAACCAATTTTTCGTTTACAGTTTTTATAATGCTCTGTTAGGGTCAAATTATATTCTGTGCTCTTTGATAAGAATAAATTAATCTTCTATGTCTGCCACTATTAGTTTTGTGATGTAGTAGAGGTGTGACACAGAGTTCTCGATATACAGACGCTGATTTTCCGGTTACTGTGCACAATAACAGCTTTTCTGTGAGTAGCTTTGCCTTTTCAGCATCAACGAGATTTTTTCATACTAGAGAAATAGCTGCTCCGGTGTCTACTGTCCTCCTCATTGTTATCAATTCACTATTCTCTTTACTGTTAGGCTCCCATAGGGTTTCTCTAAGCTTTTAATAAAGAGAATCCTAGGGGCTTTGTCCTGTTTAGCCAATATTTCCAGTTTTATGGCAACGAAAATTTTGACTTTTTCGTATATCCCTTAAAATATTTTAAAATTCTTTTCTTATACATAGCATATTATAAACTAGGTCTTTCACAGTAATTGATCTGATGTTAGGTTTTCTGGAATTAAACACAGCTACTAACTCTAAAACACGACCAAAACGCTATTCTTGCTAAATTTGGTCATTTTTAACTTTTCTTGAATTCTGGAATACCGTATGTCGCATGTACATAGTCAAAGAAGTTGTGTCATTAAATATTGGTGGTTTGATTTTATCACCAGAAACTGCTATTGGAGTAGTGAATCTTTGCTTTATCAGTTCACTCATTTATTTTTTAATACCTTGTACTTTATTGTCAACATGCTTTAATTCAACTCCAGGACATCTCTCACTTTTTAAGACCGGATCGAGATTTAAATGTTTAAATGTACCTGAAATTATGGCCACTGAATCGTCAATAAGCGAATTGTTTGGCATTCGAGATATAAGAATTGTATTGTCTTGTAAAAGAGTTTAAATTGTCTAAATAAACTTTTCAAACTTCGAAATGGGATACCCATTTTTTCATCTAATTTCAAAACTCGATTAACAAAAAATTTGATTGGTTGATGAATTTTCTTTTTTTAGCTCTTAAATTTTTTTGCACGCGACATATACAAGGTCGGACACAATTCAATTACAGGATCATTTAAATTATTTTACTTAAAAATTGACAGACATTAAATATGTTGGTATTGTCCTATAGTATCATCCTGAAGTAACGTGTCTAATTTATCTATATAGTTGTTCGAGACCATCGTCGCATTTCCTTTATCTGCTTGTAGAATTATAATATATTCTTTGTTGTTGAGGCTCTTTATAGCTGATCTTTCTGCAGATAAAAAGCTGAATTTTGCCTGTTTAGAGCTCAGTTGAATCTTCACGGTTTATACCGAACTGAATCCGCCTGTTCTTAGAGTATTTTTCTATTGCTGTCTACACTCGATATTATATCCTGCAGTGGCTTGGTTCTTGGACCAATAGCAAAGTTTTGTCTTTTAGAAAAAATGCTGATGTTTTTTGTGCAGAATTTAAAACTTACTCTGTTGAATAGTCGTCAGATACTACTGGAAGGTGATTTTGTCAAAGGTTTAAAAATAATTAGCTTCAAGCGTTGATGCTTATTTTATGTGTAATTATATGACTCGTGCCTACATCATGACGGTTTGCCTTGATCCTCTATTTTACCAGAGCCAATTATAAATGCTTCTGGCTGTTCTAGTTGCTTCACGTGCAGAGATTTTATGACTATTTTCTAATCACATCATCTTAGAAAAACGCCAAGTGCCACAGCATTTTCTTCTGGTTGCTTCAAAGATCGTCAAATATTTTTGCATTTTTTTGATGTCCCCCCCAGTAAAGGTTCCCAAATACTAAAGCTTTCTAGGCTGGACTCAACTAAGCAATCATTGGTTTTGGGTTTAGACAGTGACAAATTGGAAATACTTCTTGACGTTGCGATTGCACCAGGTGTCGTCAGGTACACGGTACAATGTCACTATAACTAGTTTTAAAGAGCTCTAAAACTACCATAATTAAAAATAATTCACCTGTTTCCTAATTTTTCCAAGGCCCGACCTAAAAAACGCCTCTGAACTTCTTAAGCTATATATGCTATATATTTGCAGCAATTAGCTTCGTTTTACGCACTCAGTGTTCTGAATCCTATTCTAGTTACTTTTATAGTAATTTGTATTCGTATTCGAGTGCAATCAAAAACAGAGTATGCTTATTTAAGCAATTATTTTTTACTAAATAATCTATATTCTGTATTCAAGGAATGCATATACCTATTGGGTTTATGGATGCATAGATTTTAATATTATAAAATTAAATCAATAACTATTTTTATCGGATATTTATTTTTGATTTGATTGCTGGATTTGGCCTATACTGTCTTTAGAGGTCAAATTAAAATAGATGAAATAAATACTGCACTTATTTATATTATTATTAAAAAGAAAAATATAAAAACATTGTCGTTTTAGCTGAAACTCACTAGAGGGTTATAATCTATTTCATTCAATTAATATCGGCAGCATTTATAGGTCCATTATATGTTAAATGTTTAATGTACACACGTTTAAATAAATGCCATTTAAATTACGTTACATAAGACAAAGTATCTTGCACTCTCTAGCTTTAATTTCATATTTTTACTATTCTAGTAAAGTATTTCAATCGTGAAGAAATTAACCTGCGATTTTTTTAGGGTCCCTAACTGCCAAAAAACATATTCTACTCAGTCCCGTCGGTGTGTCTGTCCGTCTGTAGGTCGGTTTGCTCACGGCATAGCTAAAAAACTACTTATCCAATACAATAAGGCGGAACAAAATAGTAACCTAACAAATGTTAAAAAATTATTACTAAAAAACTACTTAAGTATGGAATTTACCCAAATTTTTGCAGAAAAATTAGGTACAAATTAATTGTATTTTTGTACATTTTGGTACAAATTATTTCGTATTTTTTATTGTGAAATAAAATGGGGGCATAATAAAAACTTCGTCGATTGTTTTCAAATTTTGTACAATAGTCAAATGTTATATAAAGATAAACTGGTAAAACTTTTGGTAACAATTCAAGATGGCGTAATGAAATGGCGGTCTAATAAAATATGTATAAAATAGGTCTCAAGAAACTACTCATTTAAGTAATTTTAAAATTTACATAAAAATCAAGTGTCATGTAAGGATAAACTGGTAACATTTTGGTAAAGAGACATTATGGAGGAATAAAATTGCAGCTTAGTGGAATGTTTAAAATATCATATATTAAAAAATTGATTATCCAATTGAGTTGAAATTTTGCACAACAATCAAGTGTAAAATAGAAATAACTAGTAAAATGACGGTTTAAAAAACCGGTAAAATTCCATATTCTAGAATAAAGACCCTCCCTTCTATGGATGAAAATAATAAATGCAAGTAAACTTATAAAAATAAAAAAAAATATAATTAATAAGAGAGATATAAATTAATAGCAGATAAAAACAAAATTCAAAATATGGTATACTGGAGTATCGAAGCAGTTGTTTTATTTAAATAGGTATGGTAAGTGAATGAATGTTTGTATGTATGTACGTATGTTGGTTAGATCTGTAGATAATATACAAGAGAAAAGTGAATTTGGAATAAAAAAGCGATATGAAAATGTAGCAAAAATTGAGAGAAAATATGTATACACAAAATGAATATAAATAAAAGTAAATTTTAAAAAGTCGGTAAATCGGCTTTTACCTAGAATATCTCTCACAACAACTTTCACCGCATATAGATAGCACAGTTTATATATACATATATTTATTTGGCAATTACTTGTAGATATTGTATACATTGTAATAATAGAGTTCTATTACAAGGTAAGTTCGGGGTACTTGTGTACAAATGTAGGTATAGAGCTTTTAACAGAACTTTCTTCATAAAAAATGTTTCACTATATCAAGAAAACAATACAACCTCGGTAATGTGAACACAAAAAAAAACCAACCGCTGTTCCTACTACCGATTGTTCATATTAGAGAGGACTGTTTAATAATAAACTAATTTATTACTTCTAAAAATATATTACTACATTCATTATACACAACAAGAAAAACAACTGAAAAAAAATTATAGTGATTTTTAATTGTTTTGTTTTGGACAACATATTCATAGTTCTGCCTTTTTCATAAAGCTTCCTAACACATAATATATCTTTACTATCAACTGAATTTTCTTGCGCCTATTGCCTTTAACGCTTTACTAGCTTCATTATGTTTTATTTTGGGCATAAATTCTTCAATTATTGAGCAGTCGTTTTCTTCTGATGCGATATAATTTTGGTCATCATTAATATCAATTTGAACATTAGCCCGATTCCACTCGGCTATGTCGTTTTTCGTACAATTAGCCTAAAATAAAATTTTATTTGAAATAAACATTACAACACATAGTTTATTCTGAAAATTAGCTTTTGCACGTCTTGCAGTAAATTCACAGTCATCAAAACACTTGGTCAACCTCTTCGCCTTTCCAAATACTTTTTAATTTGCTTAATAATATACTCTACGTATCTGTGTATCCTAAAGTTTTTGACAAAATCGGATACCAACATTTGGACACAATTCTTAAAATAATTTTTCCCAAGCGCTGAACAAATGTAACATAACACTTTTTTAAAGCAGGCTTTTTTAGTGAATCAACTAAATTTTTATCGGCCGCTACAATTGAAGTTAACAAACTTTTCCTGTAAGAGTTTTGTAAGTCTTAGGATATTTTGATTCATAGGCTGGATTAATGGGGTTACGTTTGGAGGCATAAACATAACAAATAGGTTTCCATGATCTGTTTTTAAAGCACTTTCTGGAGGATAAGAAGAAGTGCTATCCAATAGAAGAATAGCTTTTAGTGGAAGATGTTACCCTTTTAGATATTACTTCACCTAAAAAATCGTAAAAAATGAACAAACTAATATTCAGTGAACTTTATACTACACGACCGCGTCGACAATATAAATCGCCGTTTTCGTACATGTAAACATCAACACTCGTATTCACTAAAGAGGTTTAAATTTAGACCAGGTCTAACTTGACAGTTATGGGTTTAAGATGACATTTTTGAGAATTGAACAAATAATTTTTCTAAATGTCACAATTACAAAATGACAGTGACATAAGCGAAACATAAATGGCCATAGATAAAAGTATAATATAAAACGAAATAAATAGGCAACTGTGAATGGTAATATAGATCTTTATAGCTGCAGCGCCATCTAGGGGTCTTAGTATAAATTATTAATGAAGGCTAGGAGTTTTTTAATAATATGCTCTTTAAAATTATTGGCGGGTATATCTACAAAGTAAAATTAATAAACTCTGCTTGTCAGGTTGCAAATTTCGACCCAGAAAATTTTCACTGTGCATGTTCATATGATTTGCACTTGATACGCTGGTAATTTTCAAATTAACCTCGACTAAAATTGAATATAGCTTAGACACTGCGAAGTTCAGTTTGAAATAGAACCCATGATAAGTATAAGATTTATTTTCTTTCATTAACTAAATATTTGTTATGACTTTTATATTATCTTGACAATTCTGAGATACTTTCAATTGGCCCTTTAGGATTTTATTAACATTTCTTATACAAACGATGGATCTTTGGGGAAAATATGCGTCTGGGCATCTTTATTGTACTTTTTGTAATTAGGTACACAGCATTTGAAAACCATTTCGCTGATAAAACACAACACAAAACACTACATATCCAAACGAAACAACATTTGGTGTCAAAGTCAAAACGATCAAAACAAAATTGATGGTGGTGTTAGTTTTCGTCGCTCTCGCTCGTCCCGGTCATATGATGTGTTCGTTCAGTATCGTGTCTCTTCATCGATGGGCAGCACTTTGTCGACCTCTAGGGTCCTTAGTAAGAACCACTCCGTTATTGATTTTTACATTTGAGTTCGCATAGACTGATAAATGACAAACTAAGTTTTAAGTACCATGGCAATTAGACCTGGTCTAACTCTTAAACCTTTTTAGTGAATATGGGGGCAAAATTTCAGCCCATTAAAGGTGGTGCTAGTGCTCTATTGTCGCCACTGTCCCTGTAATCTAATACATATCGTAGCAGTCATAGAAAGTGGTGACCTCAATAGTTATGCTTACCTACCTTTTGTAAAAAATGTATACTTGTATGTAAGAAAAACCAATCTCTAAACAGATCTACAGGCATCGATGCGTTTTTGGTACTTTTGTAAACAAGCGAATTTCTAAAGTCCTTAAAACTGCGAGAATTTTTCGTTTTTTCAAGTACCAGAGGCTTTAATTTGAAACGTGTGGTATTTGCACATCCTAAAAATGTCACTCGTTGTTTTACGATTTTCATTCCTGGAGCAGTTTTCTCAGTGACTGAAACATATGTTTTATTTGGCCGAAGTTTACAATACAGTTCCATCAATAAATTTTTTAAACGGTCCAACCAATTTCGGCTGAGATGACAATTTTTCTCCTGTGTTGTTTCAAAATGTCACTGCTTATTGATGGATTTTTTTTCGTTCACCCGGAAACCATAAACGGTTTATCCATTTCCAGGTAATCGCATGATTTTAAAGCACATTTTTTGCTAGGTCTTACTGTATTTGTTACCCTTTTGAGAATCCTACCACTTTTCTGTTGTTGTTGATTTGGCAGCACCGTATTTCCTAGCCAGTATAGAGACTTATAACCCTTCACGATGTTCTTGAATAATATGTGTTTTTTCTTGCAGTGTAAGAACTTTGTTGTTTGCAATTTTTCCCATTCTTGAAATATGTAAATCTAGAACCCAAAAAACGTCACTACTCTTAGCAGTTAATTACTGAACTGAAGAATAATACCTGAGCCCCGCTATGTCGATGCCGCCGTGCCTATAATTTAGCTCAGACAAGTTTTAGAAAAGCGAGAGCGTCAAATATTATTCTATTATTGGTTTAAAAATTTTTTGCAACCGAATTATTTAAGTTCACATTATCATCATCAGCAATCTGCTGTTCACGTTATAAGAAACCCAATAAAAAAGATCTGTTCACAATACCGCGTTATTTACAAAGACGAGTATTCACGTTACCGAGCTTGCACTAAATAATTATATAATGTGCATAAGGTCATTACCAGAAAGCTATATGTATATATCAACTGTGTTATACAGGGTGGCGCAGTAGTGTGACAAAGTACCATATCTCCCTCGCTTTTGATAATTTTGAAAAAAAAATATAAGGTTGTATAGCAAGAAGCCTACAGCTTAAAAATATTTTCAATTATACAGGGTATTTCATAAAAGTCAGGCACCCAAGAATCAACTTTTTTAAATTGTACAGGGTATCCGAATTTCGATGGTTTTGCAAGGTATCTCCCTTATTACTGAAGATAGAGAGATGCGGTTTCCATAACACTTTGCTACTTTTTTGTGAAACCAAAGAAGCCCCAAAAAAATTTTTCCTAGCCCTTTTCGTTTCTGAGATACAGGGTGAAATTGAAATTTTTGCGTTTTCAGGTACCCCTCGTATCTCGATGGCCTGGCAACTTACCGAAAAGGTGAAAATTAACATCCATAGAGTTTTTTGCGTAGAATCCAGTGGCGTAGTCAGTTTTTGATTAGATACTATCGTTTTCGAGGTATAGACTAAAGTTGGGGTTTTTTAAATGAGATACCCTGTATACTTTTTAATATTTGGTTTCCGCTGATTTTTAGCTTCTCAAAAATATATAATACTTGATATTTATTTCAATCCGGTACCGACAATAAAGTCAATTTAAAGAAATTTTAATCTGTTTTCCTAGTAGGCCATGAAAATTGTGTGTTAATTTTCTAAATCTGAATTATCTGTACCAAAGTTTGTTATAATATCATAAATAAACAATAAATCAATAAACAAAGATACATACCAACTATTTAGTATTTACCCTGGACGACACAGCTAACAAAAATACTTACGAAATCTAATAAAAAAAATATATACCTATTATACACTAAAAATGTTTTATTTACAACAAATGACGTTGGATTTAATACTTTTCTAATGTTTATAATTGTGTTGTTTGAAAATACTTACTTACTTAATTTATCCCTTAGAAATACCCAAGATTTTAAACAAAAGAATTTATAGATTCTGTTGAGCCATTGTAGAAACTAATTGATATTTGTCATTGTTAAATTATTTTAATCAAATATTGCCTTTGTCCATTTATTAAATATCAAATAGCTGCAAATTTCGAAAACTTGGAGAAATGTGACACGCTTGTTTGTTTTATACAGTGGCAGGAAAATCTCGATGAAGCATCAGAGATGTATCTAATCCGGTAAGTGACCTGAGTAATACTAAGTAAACAAAATAACTTTGCTTCTTAAACCAGGGCTTTTCGGAACTAGTGATAGCCGATGTAGAAGGACTCTCTGTATTTTTGAAAAACAAAAGTATAGATAATAATAAAACTTTAGTTTTGTGACTTTTTTTTCAGAATAATAATATTAATATTTCAAATTATGCCTATCGTTCCTAATAGGTTACAAATGTGTCCAAAATTTGCTTCTAATAAAAAAGCATATTATTGCAGCAAGTCTGTAACATGAAAGATACTATGTCACTTAATTTCCAATAAAATTAATTATAATTAAAATATTTGAAAAGTAGAATAGCAGTTTTGTTGATAAGTGATAAGAAAAAACATCTTTTACATCGCCCTGTATAATAAAATAATTTAATTTAATTTATTTTAAATATGTCGTTCTATACTCTATATATCTGTAATAAAGCATTTATTCCTTATCTAGATACCCAGAACGAAGACAGCCCGATAAGAGAACATTTTCAAGAATAAAAGTAAATCTGATCAATCACGGATCTTCACTCTACAAAGAAAATCGGAAAACTGAAGAGATTAATGTTTTAGCTGCCGTTGCAATCAATTCGTCAACTTCCTGTCAAAAAGTCGAGGATGAAGTGGGAGTACCTAAGTCAACAGTGCAGACTATTCTAAAAAAATACCATTTCAAACCATATAAATATAAGTTAGTGCAATTTGTACCCGGGAGATGCACAGCGTCGCATAGATTTCTGCAATTGATACATTCATATAACTAATACCGAAATAAATTTCGAAAGAAGAGTTATATGGTCTGACGAGGCATATATCTCAAGTGCAGGTATTCTAAATCGACAAAATAATAGATACTGGTCCAAAGCACGTTATTTATAACGGTAGTCTTACTGGAAACCGGTACCTAGAGATACTGGAATATACGCTTCCTAATTTATTAGATAATATTCTTTTAGCACAATTACAAAATATTTTTCTTCAGCAAGATGGTGCCCCGGCTCATAATGCACGGACTATTAGTACTTTTTTAGAAAATGAATTCCGGGTCGGTGGATGGATGGATTGATACAAATGGGGCTATAAGATGACCGCCTAGGTCGCCAGATTTGTCGGTCCTAGACTTTTTTCTATGGGGATATCTTGAAGGCATCATCTACCAAAGGCAACACCACACGATCGAAGATATACAAAACGACACAAGAAGAGCCTTTAGATATATACAAGCTCGCCAAATGATTATGCTTAACGCACTAAGTAGAACACGAAAGATGTGTGATATGTGTATAAGGTATAATTGGGAACAGTTCGAACAGTATCTGTAATTTCTACACCCTGCATAACCTTTTTTTCTAATTTAGTCAATAGTAAGTATTTGACAGATTACAATTTTATTGTCAACATTAGAAAAATGATTAAATTATCGTCATATGTATATATTTTTAGTTTATAATATGTGTTTTTAGTAGATTTCTTAGGTGTTTGTGTGTTTCCCTACCGTAAAAATTAAATAGTATGACTCTTTGTTAACTGATTTATTGTTTAATAATGATATTATAACAAACTTTGGTACAGATAATTCAGATTTAGAGTGTTAATTCTCTATTTTCATGGCCTATTAGAAAAACAGATTAAAATTTCTTTAAATAAATTAATTGTCGATACCGGATTGAAATAAATATCAAGTGTTATATATTTTTGAGAAGCTAAAAATGAGCGGAAACCAAATATTAAAAAATATACAGGGTATCCCATTTAAAAAAACCCAATTTTACCTATACCTACACTATACCTCGAACACGATAGTAGCTAACCAAAAACTGACTACGTCACTAGATTCTACGCAAAAAACTCTATTGAAGTTAGTTTTCACATTTTCGGTAAGTTGCCAAGCCATCGAGATACGAGGGGTACCTAAAAACGCAAAATTTTCAATTTCACCCCGTATCTCAAAAACGAGGAGGGCTAGGAAAAATTTGTTTGTGGTTTCTTTGATTTCACAAAAAAGTAGCACAGTGTTGCGAAAACCGCATCTCTCTATCTTTAGTACTTCGCAAAACCATCGAAATTAGGATACCCTATACACCCTATATATTTTTAAATATTTGGATTTCCCAAAAAATTCTCTATATATTGCCATATTTGGATTTGCATTTTATTTCGAGATTGCCAAATTATTCAAAAAATATCTAAATAAAAAAATAACAGAATCTCCATAATCTGTTATAACTTCTAACCTACAACGAATTCAATAAAGAAAAATTGTACCAAAGAAGACGAATGTTTAACTAAGAGTTTAGATAACCGCATATGTAATAATTTTATACAGGGTGTTTCTTGCAAATATGCCTATTTGACAAGATTGAAACTCATTTACTCTTATCGAGTTTCGTTATTAGTCCACTTTCACATTTATTAAGGTGATCTTATACCTATCTCTAATATTAATATTAATTTTTAATAATTGTGTCCTCGAAAATGCATTAAAACGTATTGATATAATTTTATTATAGTTAGCCATGTTTTTTTTAAGAAATATACGTCAAAGCAATATTGTTATTCTTTCAATTTATCAGCCAGTAGTAAATATTATTGTTGTAAATATTTTATAAAATAACTTAGCTTCAAATTTAAAGAATAATTTGATATTTATATTCAGTAAATGTATAAATGTAGATAGTTAATTTAAACAAAAATCTAGTAAGATATGACAAATGGAAATACCAATAATTTCAAAAAGTTCGTTTTAATTATTACCAACAAAAAATAGTTAAAGAAGAAATTTAATTAAGTCTACACATTTACATTCTGGAACACGAAAATACACAAAAATCATAAATATACAATGCAATTGTAATTATTTCCGTGCCTATTAAAAAGTACACCATGGTTGCCACAGTCAACATATTATACTGATAATAATAAAAAAAGAACGTCAGACGAGACGCTAAATAAGGAAATATTATTTTTATATATCTTACCAAATGTAGATTTGTGTTGCGTAGTAATGGAAATTGTGTCTAATATTGTTATGAAACGTAGCCTCGTCTCCAAATAGAAAATTTCTTCTTTCTCTTATTTTGTTTTGACCCCACAAACAAATCTCCGGTCTAGTCTGATATTCTTCGGGAAACAATTCTTGGAGTAACTGAATATGGTATGGGTGAATTTTATTATATTTAAGTATTCGTATAAATCGGTAATCATCGGAAAAAGTATCAAACTTTTAAAGAAAAAAACTAGCTCTTATTAATATTTAGAGTGTTGTTTACCTCTGGAAATATATATTTTGTGAATTGGTGTCTTTCAACTCTTTAAAAAATTAAAATTAAATTTAAATAGAGCTTTGTTTACATCGTGAATGAAAACAAAAGTTTTGTGATAGACAATCTGAACAAAAATTATTAAAAGTGCTTCGATCTATGTAACAACTGGCCTTAGTGATCAAATTATTTCCGTATAAATCCCAATTTCCTAAACCAGTCTTCTGTTGACATGACGGTACGACTTTGCCAGGTGCTGAGGGGCAATTGTCCATAAGAAAGTTAAAAATGCTATGCATTATATGTAAAGAGACAAAAAGCAAAGATGTATTTTACGGCGATGGCTGTAAAAGCCTTATATGCAAAGCATGCGGGAATCTCTCCGCATCAGAGGTAAAGGTCATGGAACTGCGTAATAAAAGAGTTATGAAATTCCATTATCCGAAATGTACAAACCATGAAACGTTCAAATTACTGCAAGATGTTATAGACACCAAAGAAACAATCATTCAAGACAAAAATGAAATTAGAAATCTATTAAAAAAACAAATTGAGGAACTTGAAAACAAAAGCAGCACGGCTAAAAGAGAGTGTGAATATCCTCAATTATCGTATGCAAGTATTGCCACCAATCCAACAGCACACAACAGAGAGAATGTTCCCAGTTTAATCATCCGACCTAAACAAAAACAAGAAATATCGAAAACAAGAGATGATGTTATTCAAAAACTAAATCCAACAGAATTAAACATTGGCATTAGAAACAAAAGAATGACAGAAAGTGAAAATATGCTAATTAAATGTTCATCAAGACAGGAGGCAGAAAAACTTAAAAACGCAGCTGAAAACCTACTAGAGAAAAGTAAATATGAGATACACACAACAAAAATGAAGAAATCTAGGATTAAAATTCCAGGCTATGAAGAAATAAGAAATAGAAGAAAGCATAAGAAACCAAAATACATGGATAAATGATTCTGATGAATTGAATGTGACATATATAAAACAAGGGAAACTTTCTAGTTCAACTATTTTTGCGGAATGTTCAGGAGTTCTTTATAACAAATTTATGAAGTATAAAAAAGTGCATATAGGATGGAATAGATGCTCGGTGTATGAAGATTTGAAGATTACAAGATGCTTCAACTGCCAAGGATTTTATCACAAAAACAACAAATGTGTTAAAAATCAGGTGTGTGAATACTGCGATCAAAATCACAGTGTAGATACTTGTCAAATAACATCAAAAAAGTGCATTAATTGCATACAAGCAAATGACAGGTTTAAAACACAACACAGCATTCTACATGCTACAGTTATAGATATCATGTACAAATTCTTAAAAATAAAATAGACTATAATATTTAATGTTTAGGTCTCCAGAAGATGAGATAATCGAACAATTGGATACCACGTACGAAGAAGCATGGTAGATTAGTTGATGAAAATATACTTAACAAAGAAATATGTAAAAAATATAAAATACTAAATGTTTTGCATCTAAATATCAGAAGTGTTAAAAAGAATTTTGACCAATTGCTTCTGTTTATGGAAGCGTATCAACTTTATTACTGTGATGTTATTATCCTGGGTGAATGTTTTCAGATACCCTCTTGTGATGTTTATAATATTCCAGGCTTTAATATATATTATAATCAGGGTGACTATAACAAAAATGATGGTTTACTGATTTTTGTTAGGGATACATTGAATATAAACGTTACTCATAAAAAACTAAATAACTCATCTACAAAAATTAGCAGAATTACACTGGGTCACTGTGGCCTTTCTTTTGGGATAACTGGGGTGTATAAACCACCCCCTGTAAATGACAATTTATTTATCGCAGACTTAAAGCAATATTTTGAAGAATGCTTGAATAAAAATATAGAAATATTTATTGGAGATGTAAATATTAATATTAATAATAATGATAACAATAATATAAAAAATGAATATCTTTCGCTTATGGGCCAAAATGGATTCATTTCATATATAAATAAGCCAACTAGAGTAACGTACGAAAGTTCCTCTTGCATTGATCATATTTTTATTAGGCAAAAAAATAAAATTAATAATCTAACTTCAGATTCCTTCATTCTGGAATCAGATGTAACAGACCATTATCCCGTAATGCTAAATATAAGCCGCAAGAAAACAAACAATCCACAGAATACATACGAAGACAGACCAAAATGCTACAACAAAATAGACTTTAATACTTTAAAATACCATATTTCCCAGCAACAATGGTCCGAGGTTCTCGAATCAGAGGATCCTGAAATTGCGACCAACTCTTTTTATGAATTATTTAAAGAAAGTTTAGCTCAAGCTACAACAAAAAATGAAATAAAAAAGAGGACTCATAAAAAAATTAAAGAATGGATTACCATAGGTCTAGTTGTATCAATAAAACATAGAGACAAGCTCAAAAAGAAGCTAAAAGCAAAATACAGTCCTAACCTAGATGCGGAATATAAATTGTACAGAAATAATCTAAATAAATTAATTAAAAAACAAAAATATAATTTTTATAAAGATCAAATAAACAATAACAAAAATAATATAAAAAAGTGTATAAGATAATATCAGAGGCTACAAACTCAAAATGCAAATCTAATATCTCTAACAACTACTCATTCGTAGATGAGAATGGCAAAAAATTTTCAGATGACACTCTTATGGTGAACTACTGCAACAACTATTTTAATAACATTGGCATAGAGATGGAAAAGAAAATACCCAGCCAGCAAAATCCTTTTATGTTAAAAGATCAAAAGCAAACTTCATTGTTTCTAAGGCCGGTTAATGAGAATGAAGTTATAAGGCAAATATCATCTTTGAAAAATGATGCCGCAGCAGGAAAAGATTGCATTTCAACAACAATTATAAAACATGTTCACCTAAAAATAGTTAAACCACTTACGCACATCATAAACATCATTTTTAAATCCAACAAAATTCCAAAACTTTTTAAGGAATCAGTGATAATACCAATCTATAAAAGCGGGGAAAAAAACAAAATTTCAAATTATCGTCCCATTAGTCTGATCAACAATTTCGCCAAGATACTCGAAAAGTGCATGAAAGACAGGTTAACTGAATATTTCAAAATTAACAAAATTTTATCGAGCAGCCAGTATGGATTCACAGAAAAATTAAGTACGGAAGATGCAATGTATTCTCTTATATCAACAATAACAACAAATAATAATGAAAAATGAAATGAAAATAATAAAACAATAGCAGTTTTTTTAGACTTATTAAAGGCCTTTGATACTGTCCCTCATCAGAGATTCCTTGATACATTATCAAATTATGGAATACGAGGTACGTATCTAACTGATAGGGACCAGTATCTAAGAATTAACAATTCTATTAGCCAACCATTAAAAATTAAAATAGGGGTACCTCAAGGTACTATTCTTGGACCTATACTTTTTATAACCTATATAAATTCACTTCTTAAACTTGATATAAATGGAAAAATAATCTCTTACGCAGATGATACGGTTTTGGTATTTAATGGGAAATCATGGCAGGAAACTAGAGACAGGGTGGTAGACGGAATTAATATTGTAAAACACTGGCTGGATTCATGCAAACTTTCTTTAAATATATCCAAAACCAACTACATAGCCTTCTCTCTGACAATTGCAAACAGACCCAATTTTAACGAAATAGAAATTAATAATGAGGATAAAATATAAGGTGTTCTAAAAACTAAATACTTAGGAATTTTTATTGATCAACATCTAAAATGGACAGAACATATTTCATACCTTACAAAAAAAATTCGATGCCTAATTCATAAATTTTACCTACTAAGAGAGTTTCTTTGTGGCAGATTGCTAAGGTTGGTTTATAAAGCTCTTGTTGAATCGTTGATCAGATATGGGTTAATTGTTTGGGGAGGATCATATAAAAGCAAATTAAGACCTTTGCAAGTCATTCAAAACTACATACTCCGAGTAATATTTAAAAGAAATAGACTTTATTCAACCAAACTTTTATATGATACCAACATATGTGATATAGGTTGTTTGTATATATTATCTGTGTGTACATATACTCATAAAAATGTAACAATACAAAAATTAGTAAACCATCAATATGAAACTAGATCCAATATAAATAAACAATTGGCTGAACCTAATAGCAACACAACTAATCACTTAAGATATATTACTTACCTGGCGCCAAAGTTCTTTAATTTATTGCCAAATAATATAAAATGTATAAATCGAAATAAGATTTTTAATAAGCAGGCCAAAAATTATATTGTAAAAAACTATGTAAACTTTGCAATATTTATACAATAAGTAAATAATACAAATTTCTAAAACAGAAAATATATAATTTAAATATAATTAGTACTTATATTAATTAGGATTAAGTTAGTTTTAGTATATTAAGTTTTTGAAAGAGCATAGTTTCTCCTTTTTCTTTTTTTTTAACAATTTAAATTTTATGTACCATAAAACTTATTCTAATTAGAAATCGGCACATGCAGGTGTTTTTAGACATCTAGGTGCCTTACACATTATGTTAATTACATTTTTACAATTTATAAGAAACTTATAGAATTTAGATAAAACAATGTGTAAATGTAATACTAATTCTTAATTCTTATAATAAATATATAAATAAATATATATATATATATATATATATATATATATATAAATATATATATATTCGCTGAAACGTTTTTCGTTCCAACATCAACCTGCCGAGAAATGGTTCCTTGTCCAACATGCGGATTTCCGGTGACTGCTTAATCGATTTTCTTCAGTTTGAGAACGTTTTTCTCGATTATTTTTATTTTATGCCACACTACCAGATCTTTGGAACTGCTCCAGAAGCTTTTCGAATGCTCTTCTTTTAGCTTGGCGTAGCTCGGGATGCCGTTGCTCATACAATCTTACAAGCTCCCAATACAAAAACCATATTAACCATCTCGTCTTGTGAAAAAGGCATTATTGAAATTTAAAACTAATTACTTTAACGTATAATTTCTTTTCTTTAATAAACATGACTAACTAGATAAAGTGCGGGACTCGAAAGAAAACCGGGCGGTCCTTCAAATAAAGGTTCATCGTCTTAAGCAAGCGGAAAAGTAAAATTTTTATACGCGAATAAATTTTATGTTATTTTATTTGTTGTATTAGTTTGCAGCTTCATCTATAAAGTGCGCCAGCTAAGAGGTACGGAAAATTAATCGAGAATTTAGTAAATTTCGCACATGTCCACTTGTAATTGGGATGTGCCTAGAGTCTCCGTGTACTTGCCGCTAGAAGGTTCTAGCTATTTCCAGTGGCGCCTATACATTTCGAGCAATTGTTTTCATTTCTATATAAATGCGTTGCGTTGAATTTGAATTATTATTTCGAAGTAACTATAGCGAGCAAAAGAGAAAAAACAATTCGAAGCGGTGCACGTGAAGTTATTGCGAGCGTTATAGAGGCCTGTACTAGAGAAGCTGAAAATAATAGTTTAACTATTCCAATTCAAAATCGAACAGAACGCGCTGCATTTTACACTGGTGTTTCGGAAAGTAGTGTAAGAAAAATTCAAAGAGAACATAATGATCGCTCATGTTCTACTTCACCTTCAAAATCTCCTGGTAAAAAAAGACCCCGGTTATCCTACAAAGATAAAATTGACGATGGTGATTTTCAAGTAATTCGACGAATAATAGATAATTTTTATATAAACTTGAAGAAGGTTCCGACCTGCAAAACCCTACCTCGTGCTGTAAAGAATAAAATAGATTTTCCGTACGGGTATAAAATCTTAAATCGGCTTTTATGATCAAATGGTTTTGTTTGGCGCAAGTGCAAAAAATAAACGAAAATTGCTCATTGAGAGACCAAATATTTTACACTGGCGGGTGAAATATCTATCAACTGTAAGGCAATATAGGCAAGAAAGACGGAATATTGTGTATCTAGACGAAACCTGGGTATATAATGATATGACAGTGAACAAATGCTGGCAAAGTGAAAGTGTTACAGGTATTTTTCAGGTAATCCGCTCTAGTAGTCGCTTTATTATAGCTCATGCTGTTTCAGAAGCCGGATTTATTCTAGGTGCTGCTTTAGTTTTTCGCTCGGGACTAACAACTGGAGACTATCATGGACAGATAAATAGAGATAATTTTGAAAAGTGGTTGCTCGAGAAGCTTCTACCTAACATTCCTCCCAAATCAGTCGTGGTAATGGATAATGCGTCTTATCATTATCACGTAGAAGATAAAGTACCAACTAAATACTCTACAAAAGCTCATATGATATCTTGGCTTAAATCGAACAATCTTGTATGTGATCCAACGTGGAGAAAATATCAATTATATGAAATAATATCAGCCAACAAGCCTAGAGAAAAAAAGTATAAAATTGACGGTCTTTTACGTAAACTCGGACATACACCTTCAAGGCTGCCTCCATACATGTGCGACCTCAACCCTATTGAACTTGCATGAGCAGGAGTAAAAAAATATATTCGAGAGCGCAACACCGGTGAACTTTCAATTAAAGATTTAAATAAAATAACATTAGAAGCGATTGACTCAATATCGGCTGAAAATTGGAAATCGTTTGTTAAACATGTTCGTTCTATTGAAGATAAATACTGGGAAGTAGATGGCAAAATTGAAACGGTTATTGATGATTTAGTTATCACTCTGGAATCTTCAAGTAGTGACGACGAAACCCCATCATTTTCAGAGGAAGACAACGATTTAGAAGGAATCGAACCATTAAAATCACAGCTGTCAACCTCAAAAATGGCTTAGTCTTTTTCATATATTTTGTAAAATTGTTCATAAAGTAGCTGTCAATAAACTGCTTCAAAATAATTAATTTTCTGTTTAAAAAAAAAAGGTGTAAAAAAATATCTAATATTGCAATTAGTATTTGAAAAACTACAGAACTCATATTTTTCCAAAATTAACACATCAATGTAGTTATAGTAGGGGAGCCAGCACTTTTCCACTGAACAAGATTTATTAAAATTTTAACTTATGCAGTTCGACTTTGGGCTATTCGGGTATGCCAAAAGTGACCGTTTGTTTCCGTCTGTCATATTACTTTGTACAGGGGGCGCCATTGTGAAGGACTACAGGTCGTTTCCTAATTGCTTGCTAATGTTAAAGGGTGGTGATTCTTGGACCTTTTTAAAAGTTTAATATGAATCTAAAAGTCTTAACTTTGGAGATACAGGGTTTTAAAAAAACATTTTTTTTTAAATCCTATTTCTGATGCTATTATAGATAAATAACAGTGTGAAATTTGATACACGTCTTTTATGCATAGAAGGGCATTTTTTATTAACAATCACTTTTTGAAATTTCTACCAGTATCCGTATGCTCCTTAATGCATAGAAGACGTGTATCAAATTTCATACAGTTATCTACAATAGCATCAGAATTGTTATGAAAAAGAATGTTTTCTTTTTAAACTTTACCATCCTATATTTGAAAATTTAAGACTTTTAGGACATAAAAACACCACCTTTAACATCAGCACGCAATTAGGAAACGCCCTGTATAGTACTTCACAATGACGGCCCCTGTATAAAGTAATATGACAAACGGAGACAGACGGCCACTTTTGGCATATCCGAGTAGCCCAAAGTAGAACTACATAAATTAAAATTTTGATAAATCTCGTTCACTGGATCTCATGCTGGCTGATCTTGTAAAATATGGACTTGTAAATCGTGTATCACTATACTGAGTGGTCCAATAATAGTGGACGTAGACAGTAGCCTGGGAACCGTTAATGACAGAACTCAAGAAAAAATATATTTATAGGTAAATCGATCAAGAAAAATGAAAATTAAATCATTTTAAAATTCGAAAGTTCGGCGTTTTTGCAACACAAAAGAGATATAGAAGTGCGACAAATATAGATAAAGTTTCATTAAGCATAGTAACATTTTTTAATTATCTGAAGTGCGTATAGTCAAAAAGGAGTGCCATATTATTTAAAGAACGATGGGACACGACTGGTTTAAAGAGATTTCTTGGCCGACCTTCCTAAACCGATTGACTCCGCATAGTTTTCTTTCGTGTCCCGCACTTTAAAATTACATTAATATATTTTAATGTATTTTTAACGATACAATTAATAAAAATTAATATATCGCTAAAACTATTAGAGATAGGTTAAAGATCACCATAATAAAAGTGAAAAAGGACTAATAACGGAACACGATAGCATAGATAGATAGAGGGTGTGCCATTTATAAAATCCAAGAAAAATTAGTCTCAATTTTGCCAAGTTGGCATATTTGCAGCAAACACCCTGTATAAAATTATTAGATGTGCGGTTATCTAAACTCTTAGTTGGACATTTATCTTCTTGGGTGCATTTTTTTTATTGAAATCATTGTAAGTTAGAAGTTATAGCACGTTATGTAAGACCCCGATTTTTTTTTATTTAGATATTTTTTTGAATCATTTGGCAACGTCGAAATTAAATGCAAAACCAAATAGGGTGTTATATGGAGACTTTCTTGGGAAATCCAAATATTTAAAAATATATAGAATTCCCCATTTAAAAAAAAAGTTGATTCTTAGGTGCCCCACTTTTGTGAAATACCCCGTATAATTAGAAATATTTTTAAATTGTAAACTTATTTTTGTTATACAACTTCCATACAAAAAAATTACAAAATTATAAAAAAACGAGGGAGATATGGTACTTTGTCACACTATTGCGCCACCCTGTATGTGTGTGGTGTAATTCGTTACGAGGAAAGTTTCGGGTAAAGTGACTTTATCAATTTTTTAAATCAGAATTAGAAGCATTGATATTAAAGCTTCTTTTGAAAATGAGTTCAAGCAATTACTCTACTTATTGAGCGCTGTATAAACTGGTAACCAAGTGCATGAAATAATTAAAACTTTGCTATCCCAACTGGAACTCACTATTTCTTGTTTATATGAAGCAAATAGAATGCGGCATCTTTCGTTAACTAGTTAAATATAAACAGGATTTCAAATTACGATTTCAGCGTCTTGTCGGCCGATATCTAAGTGATCAATAAGTAATTTAATTTCTTCACATTAGCAGATACTGAGCAGCGAGAATTTTTTTGATGTCATTTGAATGTTTTTATTTGTATTTTGGGGTTTAGATGAATTTCTTGTTCAACTCTCGACTTAACTAATACTTAACTAGTACTTTAACCCTTAAGCCCAGAGGCGCCTTTATCTAAATTAAAATCAAATAAATATAAAATGAATGCTCGCAAATAGTGAAACCTTTTTTTAGTAGTCGATTTTCATGAATGTGTTTTGTTTGTGCATTATATTACGTATAATATAATATAGAGCTTCTTTTTGGACGCTGAATTTCATGAAATAAAAATATTTGTGTATCGATTTTTATGTAAGCTTTTCGTTCTGATATTCGTCACATTAATATCTTATGAACTGCGTGTAATCACGCACTCAGAATACATCAGAACGTGAAATCTGAGTTTTGTTCTGATAACTCTCTACTTAATAGCTTTTTTAAGTACCAAGAAAACATATTCGGATTGAGTGGTTGATTTTCCGTAAAAACCTCGGGGATCAAAGTTTCAGGGCTGTAGAATATAAAGGCATTACTCGACAGTGTTTACTTTACTGGCATATATCGAGAAATATTAGTAATATACAACCTATTAACACTATCTCACCTGGGTATTCCGGGAACGTCGTTCCAAGGTACTTCAAAAAACCTCAGAGTGGCAGTAATATTCCCAACACACTCCATCCTTTCGGTGTCTTTGTTTAGTTCGGTATAACAATTTCTGTTTCTTATCCGGACATCTGTCAATATTATTTTGATTTTTTCTCCTTTTTGAGCTTCGAAACGATAAACACAACTAGAATAAATTAACCAATTTTTACTCCTAGATAAAAACCTAACTACGCTTTAAACATTCCATGCAAAATTTGACAGAACTTTGACGCCATATTCTTTACTAACGATTCAAGATATATACTTGCACATCAGTTCTTGGACTAAAAAAGTTATCTAACGATTTATGTTCGTCGTGTTTCTGTTAATACATACAGGGTAAAACATGAAGTTATGTTTTTTCTTCAAAGTTTGAAAAGTTATGTGGGAATTCCCAGAAAGGAAGTGAAAATTAGATATACTTTCTTTTGTAGGAACTTACAGAGTCTGAAACAAATTTCTTATTTTGTTTAAAAATTGAGATATTGATTATATATATATATATATATATATATATATATATATATATATATATATATATATATATACCTATATATATATTCCTTCAAAAGGTGGGCGAAGAAGATTTAAATTTTAATGTTTATTATTTCCTTCGTAAAAGGGAAGTATTGTAATCGTGAAAAATCACCCTCCGAGATTTTTTTCAGATCTTTACGTTTCAGGGTCCTTAGATGACGAAAAACATATTTTCTCAATTCCGTCGGTCTGTCTGTCGGTCTGCCGATCTGTCTGTTCGCGGCATAGCTAAAAAACTACTTATGGGGAGGATCTGATAACATTTTGGTAAAAATCCAATGTGGCAGCCTAGTGAATTGTTAAAACAATTATTACAAAAAACTACTTGTACAGTTTATCTCAAATTTTGCACAAAAATCAAGTATTATATAGAAATCAACTAGTAAAATTTTGGTAGGAACGCGGATTAATAAAATATTAAAAAATTCAGACTGATAAAACTACTTAATGGACGGGTTAAATTGTGTGCCATAAGTAATTGTCGTATAGAGATGAACTAGTAAAACTTTGATTGTAATTCAAGATGGCGGAACAAAACGGAATCTCTCAGGTTTTACATATTTTCAGGTTCTAGCGTTCCTAGATGCCCAAAAATCAAGTGTTACATAGGAATGAACTGGTAATACTTTGGTATGAATATAAGATAGCAAAACAAAATGGCGGCCTAATAAAATAATTAAAAAATCGGCCAAAAAAAATACTTAATTTCAAATTTTGTGTAAGCATTAAATGTGATATAGGGATAAACTGGTACGAATTCAATATGACGTACCAAATGGCGGTGTGTGAATGTAAAAACTACTTATTATTATAATTAGTGTGGCATGATCCAAATATTGGAAGGAATTCCATATGATGATACAAAATGGCACGCAATAAAACTGTTTGAAAAGACAGTATGTCTATGCGTTACTAAATGACTATGTACAGAGCTAAATTAAGGTCCTAAACTTCACTATTCGTAATAAAAGGAAAGACTCATAACGAGGAAAACTCCGGGTACAGGAAATTTACTGATAATAATTATTGTCAAAGATTGTTAATTCCTTTATTGAAAATCCTGAATTTATATAAGTTTTAACAAAACTCAATTTACGTTTATTTTATTGTTAATCCGCAGGTGTAAAATAGCCGTAATGCAATATATCGAAATTTCTTAAAAAAATTTTATTTTTAGACCTTGTAATTCCCAATAGACACAAAGCACAACAGTGAAGCAAACAGGTATAACTAAGCTCCGTTTACTTTCTGGAAAGTCCAATGTAACTTATCAGACACGGGTGACAAAACAAAACTCCATGTTTTATCCTGTATCTACGAATTTGTTCCTGGTTCGGGTATTGGGATCTAGGAAGCGGTAAGAGATACAACGTCGTTTAAATTGGGGCAAATCCTACTGTTAACATTTTTTTCTATTTGATTTCTCTTTACTGATCATATTTGCAATTATCATAATATACAGTGGGAGTCATTTAACTTGAGACAGTGATTTATCTTAAAAACGATGCCTTTTAGAAAAAAACGTTTTAAATAAAAGTGTCGAGGAGAAAACAAGATGGCGGTACCTCTTTTTGACCTTGACCTTTATTTTATGGTCATTTGAGGTCAACTTTTCTTTTCTTTAGTGGGACACCCTATGGAATATTTTATTTTTGGATTCTACGTAAAATTCTAAACAAAGTTATGTATAATATTCTATAACTAAATTCAATTGTTTTCAAAATATTGACCTTTCAAATTTGATATTTTGAGTACTTTAACTAACTGTAAAATCTAAACGGCTTAAACCGGGGCAAAACGGATTGCACATTCTTGTCTTATTTTTTAATTATCTATCGGTTTTAACCGGAAGTTAAACAATTCGAACTTCTTGGTCTCATGGGATAGATAATTAAAAACTAAGACTATGTATAGCAAGAGCTGAACATAGAAATATTTTAATATATATTATATAAGTTTTGAATACAGAATAAAAATATATAACATATTTTTATTCTGTATTCAAAACTTATTTTCTTGAGCTGCTGTCTTTCAGGGTACTTTTATGATATACAATTTATAATAAACATTGAACGTATTGTTTATTCCTCATTTGAAGATTACTTTTTACTGTACATATTTGTATTAAATAAAATAAATAAATAAATTAATATGGCCATATAAAACATATAAAAACAAACAACAACATTACATTAAAATTACCAGGAATCATCCCTGCGCTGGCGAAGTTTAGAAAATAAATGCTACTTTACTTAACCACCAGAGGGACTATCCTGTGCTTGGTGGAATGCGAAGAATAATAAAATACACAATTAAAGTTGACAGCAAATGGCAGTTTGTTTCTTAACATGGCAAAACAAATTGATACACCAAAACCTTTTGGAAAATTCTTAGATCACAAAAATATGTGTGACTAATGATATTTAAGGTTACAAAGTGGGCGGGGCGACGAAATTAAAATTAAAGAAGTACGGAATCAATATAAAATAGCTAAGGTGTTTCTTTGGGAAGATCCATGCCCACAGATTAAAATGGGCTTAAGCTATATCAGAAAAGTTCTGCAAGCCTTCTGCCTATCTAAAATAAAGCGTTTCAATTTAAATTTAAACTTATTAAAACTGTAAAGTCTGAATTCTCTAGGCAACAAATTCAAAAGGGAAATTGAAATGTATGAAAAAGATCTTTTAATCAACGTTGTACGAAAATGAGGCATTGTGTATTTATCCTTGAATCTTACATTAACTGAATGCTGTGATTCACGAGTTTGAAATATGTTATTCAAAGAACAACTAGATTAGGGATCATTAATAAGTTATTATTAATAATAAACAAAATTTCCCAAATGATGTATCCATCGATTTTCCATACGTAACCAATTTAATTAATTTATTCTATGAACAAGGCATATCAAAAATTAAACGACAACATGAATTTTGTATGACCTGTATTTTATTTTTGTCCAAAGAATTCAGGCATGGAAAATAAATAAAATTACTATAATTAAATTGTGAAAGAATTAGGAATTCTGTGTGGAATTTTCTCAAATGAAAATTAGAAATATGACGCTTGGAATATGGTATTTTCAATTTAAGAAACGCTTTTCGTCTAAGTTCCTGCACGTGACTGCTGAAATGCAAATCAGAGTCAAAAATTATACCCAAATTCCGAGCCTCTTCAACAAAATTTAATACATTATTATCGATGGAGATGTTCAGGTTTCAAGTTAAAAAATTACATTTGTCCCTTTTACCAAATATCATCACATTAGATTTTCTTAAATTTAATTTCAGATTATGTTCTTTAAATTAAGTATTAATTACATTTAAATCGTTATTTATTATATGATTAACCACTTCGAATTCTTCGGAAAGGAAAAATAAATCTGGGTGTCATCAGCGTATGCTTACAAATATTAGGGGACATTAAAATGTCAGAAGTATAAATGCTGAGGGTCCCAAGACAGACCCTTCGGGAACTCCAGGCAGTATAGAAAGTTCTTGTTATAATAAGAGATTTTTGCGATCTGCATAATAGATAGGATTTAATTAATTTTACTGAGACATTATCAAAGCCAAAGTATTTCAATTTGGCTAAGAGCAAGTTATGGTTGATAGTGTCTTTTGAATAGTTAAGTAACACGAGCACAGTGACAAGCCCCTGATCAGTTTTTACAAAAATGTTATTGGTAATAGTTGCAAGAGCAACCCGGGTCTAAAGCCACACTGCCCTCCAGGCACTATGTTATTAAACAATTGCAAAATCAAACATTTGTTCATGTAATATTTTTTTTAAGACTTTAGAAGCCGCAGGCAATATGCTTATGATTCTTAAATCACAAAAGGTTTGAAGGTCCTTATTTTTGAGAAGTGGAACACCTATTGCTATTTTCCATTTATCAGGAAAATAGGAATTTTCTATGCAACAGTTAATAATATGAAGCAATATAATATCAATATACGGACTACAATATCTCAATATTCTAAGTGAAATGTTATCAGAACCAATGCTATCTTTTTTTAGAGAATGTAGGATTTTATTAACTTCTTCAACATTACTTAATTTGAACGAAAACTAAGTATTTCTTGAGAAGTAACTATTACTATAAAATTTATTTTATTATCACAGTTATCGGATACATATTGAAAAAATTTTGAAAAATAAGAATTAATTGAATGCGGATCAGAAAAGCTGTAGCTGGCAACTATGCCCGATCTTGTTTATTATATTGTATATTGAGATTACGCAAAACAGACGTTTTATATTTTTGTAAAGCTTTATCTTTGTCTTTAATTAACATTTTTAAATTAGGAGTTAACCACTCTGCCTTTGGTTTTGTAATTTTGCGACTTAATATCTGAGCGTTTTTATCAAATAAGAATATAATAAAATTATTAAAAATAGTAATTTTTTCATTTATGTTATTATTGTTAAAAATAGAGTACCAGTCAAGAGCTGCAAAGTCAGAAACAAAACCATCATAATTAAAACGATTAAAATTACAATAAGAAATAACCTTTAGAATTACTTTATTCTTAATCACAAAGAGATCAAAATACGTTACTCTGTGAACGGAGATCGTATCTGCGTCAATTGTACCACATACGTTAATTGCAAGTGACGTGGAAATAAAAATTGGGTCAATCAGGCTGCTCGTGCTAGCTGAAATTCTGGTTGGTTTACTGATAATTTGAGACAGATCATAAGTTTCAAGGCATGATAAGTTCAGGGTTGGGCAGGGTAAAAAAATTAATGTTGAAGTCTCCTATACATATGACGTTTTTGAAAATATTACAAATAAAATGTCTTTATGCTTGGTCCGTATTCTGTACTTGCAATAATAACGTCAACATTTTAGAATATTCTTAATATTACCGCTTCACATATAAAGAAATAATTATCTACAATGATTTTCTTATTTCTAATTTAGTTTAAAAATGGTTTTTGCAAAGATGGATAGTAAAGAGTAATAAAAAAAAATAAATTAATTGCAAATACTTATTGAAGCCGATTTAATTGGTTCAAAACGATTCAATGCGACAAAAGTTATATTGCAATAAAATTTAAACTTTACAAAACTGCAATACAAAATACAGGATTTTGTTTAAGAAACTTGATCTGTAATTTTGTTATAGAGGCTCAGGATGTACCTTTTTGGGAACCTGTTGCTGAATTTTTACTACAACTGTACTAAATATTATAAGCTATAGTTTTTCCTCATGGCAAACATTCCTTTGCACAAACTGAAACTACGCTGAATTGATGATATGCAATGGGTTTTTAAAATATTCCTATGTTCAGCTCGTGCTTACCATAGCAACATTAATATTTCAGATAATATGATAAATATCAGAACTCTATTATAATAAATAATAATAAAATATGTTTTTTACTGCTGTGTTCTAAATTTTTAAATTAATTTAGATAGAAATATTACAAAAGTAAATAGTAAAAAGAAATTAAATTGAAATTATTAAGGATGTTTTATTGGGTTCGAAACGTTTTAATTTTAACGATTAAGTAAGATGGAGTCAGAATACACGTTTGTATTTAAAAAGGTCGATATGATCATCGCTAGCAGACGAAATGTAGGATTTAAAATCTGAGGACAAAAAGTTGCAATAAGAATGTAAAATGTTTTTTTAGTTGTTTTTCACATAAAGCCAGAAGAAAAAATAAAAACAAAATTTTATTTTTCGGTTTTTTACGAATTTCGGAAGTATTAGAAATTTTGTAATTTTTTTGATATATCTCTTATCGTTTCCGAGATCCCAATGTTCGTACCTTGAATTTGTAAGACCCTGTATATTAACAGATCACCGACGAAGATAAAACGTCAGGTAAAATTCTTAGTCCAAGAATTGACGTACAACGTAAAAATAAAAATATCTACGAATCTTTGATATGTCCACAAGAAAAACATCTCAGAAATTATATAAAATTTTACTTGGACTGGTTTAAAAGGCTTTCAGAATATTATGAAATATTGAAAAATTGGTAATCAGTTTGTTATGGTACGACACCTGTTGCAGTTAATAGTTATTAAAAAACAAAAAAACAAGAAAGCACTTGTTTATTATGCGTATTGGTTCTTTTTTCTCAACCTAACATCGATAATTCTGCATGATTGAGTTACCACAAGTCAACTCCGGACTGTTGTTTTTTTACATTCCAACACGTTTTTCCAATTTTCAGGCAAACATTGTCAATATTAAAAAAGTTATGCTTATTGCAAAAATAAGGTTAATGACCAACTTTAGTTTTTTAAACGAAATATCCTATACAATACAAAATATATACATGTATCTATATTTTCATAATTTTTGCTATATATACTATACTTTATCTAAAAAAATAAAAAAAAGTGAAAAAAATATTTGACATAAAATTCATATTTTTATTTCATATTATTTTGATATACATTAGAACCATTAATTCTTACTGGACTATCATCTAACACATTATATATATATATATATATATATATATATATATATATATATATATATATATATATATATATATATATGGCTTATTTTTGTATTAGCGTTTTCTATATAACAATCTCTAAGCGATTGACTTGCATCAAACCCATTTTAACTCTCATAATTTATAATTAAAATAAAAAACAGGTTATAGTTTCCACCCTAACCGAAAAAATTGAATATTTTTATATGTTCCATTGTCACCGACTAAGGCAAATATATATGATTTATACCTGTGCCAAATTCCAGATCGAGAGCTTAACGGACTTTGAGTCAAAGTTAAATTATCATATTTGTGCTAAACGATACTCATCTTAAAGCAGCCAATCAAAAGTTAAACTATAAAAATATTAAAAATATAGTTATCTAAGGTTAATACTTGTCTAAATTTAATTACCGGATCTGACAAAAAGAAAACAGGAAATAAAGTAACAAAAACTTATTTCAAATAGGAGAATTGAAATCACCTAAAGTAATTGAAAACATCTGACAAAACGTACTCATTTTACCTTTTGGGAAAAAAATTTAATGTCAGAAATTCAATCAACGTAAATAGAACATAATTCAAGCGCCGTCATAACATAATAACACCGAAATACCAACTAAAATTATTTGGAGAGTCGTTACTCTCTCTGTAGCTGACAAAATAGTAATAAAAACCATTTAATTGAAATGCCCTAAAGTAATTTCATTATTTGCTAATTATTTTAGATTCAATTACTTAACAGCTCTTTTTGGAAAGAGCCTAATTTTTGTATAAACTTTTTAAGAAAAACTTAGATTATCCTTGGAATATTTGAGAATTGTGTGTAAAAGAAACAGGATTAAGTGGGATAGCACATCAAGTCTCTGCAACACATCCAGTATTATTAATTTTTAAGGTAAGCACTAAAACTCAAAATACCGTATTACCTTATGTTTCTAGATCCACCCCGTCCGTATAAAAAAATATCACCAGGAGAACGAAATTTTTGTTGAGCCTCGTTGTTAAGAGCACCAAATTTTCTCGAACACGGACCATCTCCATAGGGATCACCATCCAAGTGCAAGTCCACGAACTCGTAAAGGGCTTTGAAACTGACAGGTCTGAAATATATTAAACTTTCTAAAAGTAAAGTATAATGTTTTCATGAAATAAAATATAAAATGTGTATCCCACTTTTACAAAAAAAAGAATAGCTCTCTAAAATAATGAACAAACTAATATTGTTAACAATAGTAGTCATATCAAAAAAAATAATAATTAATATTTCGAAAGTAATTCATAGTATCATATTAAAAGTTATATGTACCCATAGTCTGGACCTAATTGATTAGATTTTAGGACCTTATTTCAAGAATATTTTCATCAATCACTTTTGTAAAATAGGACAAATAACGACTTTTGTAGAATGAGCAGTATGTAATGCAAACAATATAAAAAAAAATAACAATAACAAACAGGTGGCAATTGGCACATAACTGCCTAATAACGATCGCCCATTTTACTGATCAGTCTACGTGCACCGAAACAACACTACTCGATAAAGAAGTAAAACTTTTTCCATGTATTAATTTGAAGTTCCATTGTTTTGAACAATACAAACATATATTGCTCAGTTCACATGAATTATTTGCCCCAAATTAAAAAGTGCTTATTGCCTACGTTTTAATTCTAGTTGCCCTATTATAATTTGATCATTTTAAATCCGCAGAAAAATGATCTAGTTTTTGAGAATGTCCTTGAAATAAGTCTTTGAAATCGAAAAAGTTCATCAACCTTTAAGCTATTTTGCAGATATGGCATATTAAAAATTTTGATATCCAAATTTTATGTATAGGAGTGTCAAAAGCGAATTATTAAAAAACTAACAAAAATATCTGGATATATTGATGTTACATTCGTAACGTAACACGTTGAGATACGTAAAACTTTTTAAAGTTTTACAAGACTTTATTTATCACCTCATATAACAGAGATATATAAAATTCTCTAAAAAAATGTTTTTGCCGCATGGTGTAGTTAAATCAATTTGAAGAAATGACTAACAATTGAAAAGGCTGATCTTTTTGCTAGGTAGTTTATTTGATTTTACGTTCCAAAATCCATTTGAAGTTGAGCTTATGTAAGCACAGGTTGCAAGTTTTAGAAACAGTAGCATTTGTTGTCATGGCTGTAATCCTCTTTTTAAAACCTTTTATTTAACCTCATTTATATCTTAGTTAGTTAGTATGTTTGCGACAAATCTTGCAAGTAACTTTTGAAGCAGTTCCCAGTATTGGAATTGACTGAGATTTAGTATATATGTCTCCGAGAAGGTCCGAAATTGGGGAATGTCGACATGCACCGGTGAATGTCGACAAACACCAAAAGAGTTGGCGAGAGACGCAACATTTATTAATTTTATTATAAATACGGACTTTCACAGGTGTATGTTGACACACGCAAATGAGCTTCGGTCGATGTCGAAAACGACAGGTTATAACTGGCTTTTTAACGGATTAATACCATCCGTGCAATCTTGCTAATTTAATTTTGATATACCTAAGTTATTATAATTTGTGTTTAATGGCTACTACGGAGAATCGCGATCAGTTTTTTAAAAAGTTACATACTCGAATTGGAAGTAAACTGGAAGACAATTGTTTTTATTTTAGATCCAGAAAGGTACTCTAAAATCGTTTTTGAAATAATGTCTGCCAAAAAATAAGTGCAGTACACCTTTGGACTACATACGTGACGAACAAAAGTTAATTGATCCATTAAAACTAGGAGAAATGAATATCCAGTATTATGTTACAAATAAATAGTTATTTGAGATACTTTCCGAAACTCACATAAGAACGGAAGAATTGCAAATTAAATACAAAAATATTACTTATAAAGTTGTAATGTTGTATTTAAATTTTAAAAAAATTACATCAATACTTTTGAAGAAAACCTGGATAGTGACCATATTGATGACCATGTTTCAAATGATTGCCAAATGGATGACCAAAATACCACTGGAGCCAATCCACAACTTTTACCTCACGTCTTCGCGTTTCCATTTCCATCACCAACTGATTCATAACCCAGCACGTCTTCTTTTTAAGCACCGATTGATCCGCAATCCAGCACGTTTTCATCTCAAGTACTGACTGATCCGCAACCCAGCACGTCTTCATCTCAAGCACTGACTACTCCGTAACCGAGCATGTCTTTATCTCAAGCACTGACTGAACAGCACGAGCTAATTTATTCAAAACGAGTAAAGTTTGTTACATTAATATTATTTTGTTGTGTTTGTTTTAAATTTAAAACTTTATGTTTATTGGAAAATTTGAATACATAAAAAATAACCTATATAATCTTATTTTTGTTTTTATAAAATGAAAATGTTCTTAACATTCACCATTAGTCCATGATCAATGTGGTATACAGGGTGCGTAAAAAAAATGCTAAAAAGTACAAAACAGTTCCCGTTATCGGAATTGACTGAGATTTGGAATACATACAACAATAACAATATAGTATTATGGTATCAAATCCATACCATCCTGTCTTATACAAGGTGGGTAAAAAATATTGCTAAAATTGACCGTAATTTGGTATATATATATATATATATATATATATATATATATATATATATATATATATATATATATATATATATATATATATATATATATATATATATATATATATATATATATATATATATATATATATATATATATATATATATATATATATATATATATATATATATATATATATATATATATATATATATATATATATATATATATATATATATATATATATATATATATATATATATATATATATATATATATATATATATATATGTATCTATATATATATATATATATATATATATATATATATATATATACAAGCGGGTACCCGCGACTTCGTTCGCGTATATGACTATAATGAAAGGGTTGTAAAGAGCTACTTCAATCGCCTCATTTGAGTACCTCTTTATAAACTACGTTTGTTGTTGCATTCTCTGGCCGTAAAATAGACAAGTTACTACGCGAACTTACTCTAGAGCATGTTACATAGATTTGACCATGGGAAAAATAATCGTAGCGCAAGTCTATCCAGCTCTGCTTAAGGATTGCCCTTGAGCTTTGTTAATTGTCATGGAGAAACAAAGCTCTAAAGTAAACTGAACGTGTACTGAAAAGGATAGTCTGACGGAATTAAAGGGATACCTGGTATAAAAACTGTTTCTCTCAGACCAGGGCCAGGAATGATAGTAGACTATATTACATTGATTTGATGTTTGCCATCACACAATTTTGGTGGGCTTAAATTTCGAATAAACATCACTGGTGCCCCCACTTTTAAAATTAACTCATGAGGAGGGATTCCTGAAGGGTTTTGCGAGTGTAGGAACTCCATAGGATAATTAACTGCATTTTCTTGGTCTATAACTACATCTATTGAGTAGTATGTTAACTGTGGAGCAGTAGTTTTTTTTAATAAAGCTAGATTTATTTCATCAGCTGTGCTATTTTTTGGAGTTACTATAGCTCGTTCTTTAAACCAAGAAGCTGTTTTATTTTGGCAACTTTTGAGTCCACTATAAATTTAAGGGGTAGTTTCACCCTCTTGGAAACTGACTTTCGAGGAATCCCTTTTTATCGAACCTCTGCACTCTAAAATCAAGTTGTTTGCACAAGCTCAGCTTTCTATGGCAAACGGTTTGAGAAGCATCGCAAAAATTATTCAATGAACCGATTTTTTCAAAAACTCTGTATGAATTTATAAAAAATCTTAAAATATGTCATAAAATAAAAAACACGTGTTCAAGTGTTTTTCGGAATAACTAATTGTTTTTTAAATGCAAATATAATATTAAAGGGGTGGTTTCAGCTCCTCGGACACCCTGTCTCGGTTTTAAAAAAAAACTAAAATATGTAAAAAAAATAAAATATAAAGCATATTATGTTCAAGGAGTTTTCTGAATAATTAAGGGTTTTTTAAATAAAATTATTATAATATTTAAGGGATAGTTTTACCACTTTGGATACATTGTATGAAATTTTTACAAATCCTAAAATATGTAAAAAAATAAATTAAAAAACACGTATTTAAGCGTTTTTCCGAAAAACTGTCCGTTTTTAAATACAAAATATTGTAATATTTGAGAGGTCGTTTCACCCCTTTGGAATTTGAGTTTTGAAAAATCGCTTCTTATCGAACTTCTACATCCTAAAATCAACCTATATGCCAAAATTCAGCCTTTTACCTCAAGAGGTTTGAGCTGGAGCGTGATGTACGAGTGGGTCAACTAAGTACAAAATAATTAAACTTTCATAAACACAGGACTTTTAAAAATTAAATATTTTCTTAAAACCTTGAGGCGTGAGACGTCTTCACACTTGAAATATAAAGCATTTAACTTTCAAGAAAATACTCAAAATTTTGAAAGTTCTGTGTTTATGTAAGTTTAATTATTTAACCTTTCAGTTCAATAGTTTATAAATTAAAGGTTTCCTCAAAAAAATATTTTTTTAGATTTGTATTAATTCTTTCATTTTCTGCCTGTGTTTGCTTAAATATACGATATTTGCGTTTTATTTAGCACAGAGTTATTTTTGTAATGCTTTTTTCTAAGTCGTCAATTAGAAACAAAGTTATATTCATTGTCTTTCTAATATTTCCCGAACGAAAAATAATCATCAATGGATTTCCTGAAACATACAAACAAACTAAATAATCTCGTCTCAACATCTATTTTAGCTAAAATTATAGTCCTTAGTTGAAGGCTTAACTACACAACAAAGTTGGAAGATCTAACTTCTGACAAGAATTTTCGTGACGAGATCAAAAGGACCTTTACTGCCACAATGTTGCACAAATATCTTAGACAAACGATTGTTCGCCAAATTGCCACACAGAGGATTCCGACAATATTTACTTAATAAGATCGGACAGCTCAAACTTTGGAAGATGTTTAATTTATAGAACGTGATTGGGATTTCGGTTTTCGACTTCTAAAACTGTAAAAAGAAATAAAAGTCTCACAGGGAGCGGAGTCTAAAAAATAATCTAATCTTAGAATTTGTGACAAAATGTCGGTTGTAGCAGATAGTGTTTTATTTAAATGTACCTTAGACGCAGCAGAATAGTACTTTTAATATTAACTTAACTTAACTATAATTTCAAATTACGAATTTCTTTTTTCGATTATGTTATGTAGTTCTAAAAATATGGCGCCTCATTTAGTACAATGAATTAGTAATTTTAGGTTAAAGTTATCTGTTTTCTGATTATCATTCAAGTTAATTAAATATCAATATTTCTATCTTAGCAATTTTCGGTGCTAGTTTATTATTTATTTAATTATAATTTTACACAAATCACATATATCACTAAAGTAAAGTAGCTACACCCCCGCTAGCCCTCGCACCGCGGCGCGTGAAAAAAGTTTTTTCGCAGATGTTAAATGGTATCCCAGGCAAGCAACATTTTGGGTAAAGTTTATATTAATTGTTTCTGTTGCCAGATATAAAATAGTAAACTGTATGCTATATATTTGGAAACAGTTTCGACACATGTACAAATTAGATGAAGTTATTGTTTATGTTTCCACTTGGTGGCACTAGCTGTTTCCATTTGTGTTTCGATAAATACCGGGTAGAAATTTCGAAACATATCAGTAACAAAAGTTGTCGTGCTCTATATATTTCTATTTAAAACAGAAACAAGATTAAACATTTAGATGGCCGTGGCAAAAATATGAATACGAAGCACTTCGTAGTAGACAATATTTTTGTGTCTTTTCAATGGCACTAATGACAGCACTGTCGTGAAAAATTCAATAATTATCTTTTATTTGTATAGGTACATGACATCAAAGATTGTTATACTCGGAAATATTATAATAGTTTCTGAAAACTATTAAAATTAAAAATTTTTTTTATTATTTTTCTTTCAAATAGTAAACACTCTTTGTCTGCTATATTGTAAACATGATTCAAATCAGAGATATACTTTCAGTATATGTTTATAATTTAAAATGGAGGATGGAAATAAATGGCTACAAATGTGCGATGCATGTATTTCGTTTATAAATCGGTAATTAATCGAAACATTTTCCAAAGAGAATGTACTGATGAATACTGAATAGAAATAGTTTCGATTTGATTCGGCACGACTAAAGGCCCTGTAGGCACAATTGGCCTCTAAAGCGCCATCTGTTATAGATCGACCTCTTCCCGAGGCAACCAAAATCATTATCGAATGTGAAACGGAAACGTGTACCGGTCATTTCTGCAATCAGTGCTATTTTTTTTTCTTTAGGTTGTATAATCCTGAAGAATGTCCAAATTGTGTAGTTTTGTCTATGTTGAATCTAATATCTAACAAATTAATGTTTATAATATATGTAATCGTACCTTCAGTAAACTGTATTTGTTGGAAGTTTGGAGGAAAGACTTTTGGTTATGGGTTTGTATTTTGATTACTCGAAAGCGTAGATCATGATATATTAAGAAAAAAACTTTTTGCATTGGGGTGAGAGGGCAACAATTTAAGTAGTTAGTGTCGTATTTGGAGGACAGAAAACAAAAAGTGGTGTTGCAAACAAAAAATGGGAGAGATAGATAGGGAGTGCCACAGGGCAATGTCTTTGGACCACTTTGGTTTCTGATCTTTATTGATAGCATTAAGAACATTGAACTGACCAAGGTGGATCATCTGCCACTCTTTGCTGATGATGTTTCTGTCATTGTTTCAGAGAAAAATGAGAGATTGTTGAGTGTCAAAGCTTCTCACTATACTAAAGAAATTCTCTCATTTAGTGTATCAAATATGCTACCTCTGAATTCAGCGAAAACTCAAACCATTCTCTTTTCCTATAGACCAACTAATTACTCAATTCTTGTTCGATCAGAGAACCGTTCGATAGAACAATCACAAACAATTAAATTTCTAGGGATAAAGATGAACTCTCTGTAATCATGGGATGAACAGTTTAATTGTATCCCAAAGAAAATGAGTACATTCTCATTTGCCTTATGGAAGTTGAGATCTAATGTAAATCGAAGTATCCTAATCTCATACTATTATGCCAATGTAGGTTTTCTACTAACATGGCATTATTGCATGGGGAAACTCGAGAAGAATGGGTGAGGTCGTAACATACCAGAAAAAAATCATAAGGACAATTATGTTTAAAAAATCAAATTTTTCGTGTTGGGAGTTATTTAAGGAATTACGGATTTTAACAGTTATCTCTGTATATGTATTACAATGTTCTATTTATATTAAAAGAAATATTGGACTCTACAAGACTACCGGTGAGGTATCCCCGGGTCACTCATTGAGGTCAGTCTACCACAACATACGATGACACGCACCGCTAATGGTAGTTGTGTATAGCTAATAAAAATATATAATTATCTGCCGCCTAGAATTAAAGAGTTAAAAAGTATAGATGCCTTTAGGAAGAAAATCAAGGAGGTCTTACTAAAGCACAGTTTCTATTCCCTGCAGGAATTTTTCGAGTGTAGAATCGCTTTTGACTGACTGTTCTCGACCCTGGCTGTTGGAGCTCTGAGTGATGGTGTTTTAATTATTTTTGTATTTTAACATTTAGTTTTGTTGTATTTTAACATTCACATTTCTTATCTTTCAATTTGTTTTAACGAAACTTATATATATATTGTATTGTACCATTGTGGTGAATAAATGAATAAATAAATAAATATCGTCCTGTGATTGGGAATAAGACAGCTAAGCAGAAAAACGTAAAACGTTTCCAAAAATATTAAAACACTTTCCAACCAATATTCCCGTCAAATGTGTTTTTTAGTTTCGAAGAGAGAAGTCTTAAACAAAAACTTGAAAACAGTTTCGAAACCTGCGATTCAGTATGAGTTCGAAACATTGATATACCAGTACCCTCGAACAGTTGACTCCAAATTGTATGAGAAATGTTTTGAAACACTTTAATAGACATTTTTTCGAAACAATTGCTTATCTTAAGTGTCGAGACAAATTTGTGTTCATATATTAGAAACAACAAGTCGAAAATGTATTGCAAAATATTACGAAATAATCGTTTCGTTTTCGGGAACTGTTTTGATCTGTTTTGCAACTAGGAGTTTTGTTTCGAAACTGTGTCCAAAATTGCTACTTGGGTTATTTTTTTGTTAATTATTTTAATAGGAATTTGTTAAAATACAAAATGAAATGAAAACTGGAGCCGGTTTACGGTTTTTATAAAATGATTTCAACTTCTGTAACATCTATTTTTTAATATCTTAGACTAATATAATAGCCAGAGATTTACTGGGTTTTCTTAGATTTTGACAACAACGGGCTTATTTTTGTGTTATTGCTAGACTAAAAGGCAATTTAGAAAATAATTTGTACCTATTCCAAAGCAATTTTTTTAGAGTATTTAAACAAGTAGTGTAAAAATTGCAAAAATTATTAGTAAAAGTTTGTAAACAAAAGTACTAGAAAGTTAATGCCCAAGTAATTATAAAGCTCTCAATAAATCCAATGCATAGAATGTTTCACGAGCATGAAATATGATTAATATATACAGGGTACATTAAATATATAATCAAATAAAAATTGCCTTTTGATACTTAAGTTTACTACAGGAGATGTAGTTTAATGGTATTTACTTATTGCCAGGTTACAGGCCCCCGTAACCGATATTACCAAATCTGGTTTCAACCACTTGTCTTAAAACAGTGTCCTTTTTGTGCCATGACGTCTGACCGGAGTTTCCAATTTGATTTGTTTCCATTTGTTAATAATACAACAATATGAAAAAAGTAGACAGTCCGCTATTGTTACAGGGAGGAATTTGTAGATTCCATCGGCTGGCTTCCTCCAAATATCGAAACATAAATTCGAATTTTTTAAGAGTATCTTTCTGGGGAACCCCATAGTACTGTCAAGGTCGTTATTGTATGACTTCTACGTATTGTGAACTGCCTAACGGAAATTCACAACCTTGCTAGGTGACCACCTATCAAAGTGTTCGACGATGCTTTTCTTATGCAGTTGCGATTAAAAATTCCAACAATTACTTATAGGTCACAATTATAATTTAATATTTTTATTTTGCCCTTTGGCGAATATATTATCTGGTATTGTAATCGTGAGAAAATTACCATCCGAGATTTTTACAAATCTTTGCATTTTAAGGTCCCTGGATCTCGAAAAACAAGTTTTCCCATTTCCATCAATCTGTCGGTTTGTCGGTCTGACTATAGTACAAAAACTACTTATGCGATTGACTTCAAAGTTTCACCAAAAATCAAGGGATATAAGGGGTTAAAATTGTTATATTTTGGTAAAAATACCAATATAGTGGAACAAAAGGGCGACCTCATAAAATGTAATAAGAAATCAATATTAAAAAAAATTCGTTACCAAAAATGTACTTATCCAATTAGCTTGAAAATGTGCACAAAAATCAAGAATGAAAAGGGAATAAACTGGTAAAATTTAAGTGCAAGTCCTATATGGCAACACAAAATAGCACCCTGATAAAACGTTTAAATATTCGGCGAATTTTAGTTTTCTGGAATAAAACCTTTTTTAAGGAGGAAAATAATAAAGGACATAATTTTTACAGACTCTTTAAATAAAGTTATGAAAAATAAATAATAATAATAATAATATTAATAATAAATACATTAAAAGCTAAAAAAAATAATGAAATAAATTACAGTTTATTAATGATTACTAAACTCCATTATTTTTTTAGATATAAAGTTGCGGTTTTCGCGACAGTTTGCTACTTTTTCGTAAAACTAAAGATGCCGTTAGCAAAATTATCATAGCCCTTTTAGTTTTTAAGATACGGTGGTGCCTTACATTTCACTAGGAGCCTAATTTTTCCCTAGTATACCGTATACAGTAAATAAGCTAATAAAGATACAATGAGTAAATCAGATTAATATACAGTTTAATGCAAATTGTCCTGTTTTAAGTATTTAAAAACAAATTAACTATCAATTGCAGAATATAAACAAATCAAATAACGAAAAAAAAAACGGAAATTTGCCTTTACCCACACAGAATTTCAATACGTACAGGGTGTCCGGATGAAGCCGTAAACAAAATTTTCATAGCCTTCTTCGTTTATGAGATACTGGGCGAAATAGAAAATTTTGCATTTTGGGACACCCCTCGTATCTCGGTTATCCTTAAGCTTAACGCAAAGGGAAAAATTGCTGCTTATGCAGTTTTTTACGCTGGATCCAGTGGCGTAGTCATATTTTTCATTTGAGTTGTTATTTTTTAGATATGACTCAAAGTTTTGTTTTTTTAGATGGGATACCCTGTATATTTGTCCAGAAATTGATTTGTCCTTTTAGAAGCTTCTCAAAAATATATATTAGTATGGGTCTATTTTAATAAACAACAACAAAAATCCTAATTTTTATAATTATCATCCAAAATTTAATAGTAGGCCATGCAAAACGGTGCCGTTTTCTTTTGTTTTCTTGGAAGCAAATGACATTTCCCAATTTTGTACGCATATATAAAATATAGCGCTAGTTTTTTGTATTTATTTATTGTGTAAAAATATATTTGTATTATTATGGAAGAAAACCAAACTTTCGAACATTATGATATGTTAGCTTGTTTTATATTAAGTAATGAAAATGTTGAAGCGGCTTCTGAGATGTATTTTAACAGGTAAATAGTTAATTTTTAGGTATGTTGAAATACTATTGCTTAATTTTTATTTAGATATCCAGAAAGGAGGCAACCTAATAAATCCACTTTTTATCGGATAAAAAAGAATTTACTTAATCACGGATCATTTATCAAAACTTGTACGAAGACATATAATAAAGAAAATCGGGAGGCTGAAGAAATTACGGTTTTGGATAATGCAGAAGCTTACCCTACAAACTCTTGTAGGGCCAGTAAAAAGAGCATAGGGATTCCAAAAACTAGAGTTCAAGAAATTCTAAAAAAGCACAAATACCACCCATACAAATTTAGGCTCGTGCAGCACTTACAGCCAGGGGATGCACAGCGTCGTGTAGTCTTCTGCAATTGGTTTCGAGAAACATGCGATATGGTTAGAGATTTTGAAAGGAAGGTTATATGGTCAGACGAAGCACATTTCAGTAATTCTGGCATACTCAATAGGCACAATAGTAGATTCTGGTCCCAGGAACACATATAAAATTTTATATATTTGAGGGAAATCTAACAGCCAATCGCTATATAGAAATTTTAGAGGCAGCTATACCTGAATTACTTGACGATGTTCCTCTAGCGCAAATTAACGAAATTTATTTTCAACAGGACGGTCGGTGCTCCCGCACACAATTCTGGAATGACGAGATTATTTCTGGACAATAATTTTATCAATCAATGGATCGGAACAAATGGACCTATAAGATGGCCCCCTAGGTCCCCAGATTTGTCGATTTTAGATTTCTTTCTATGGGGATATCTGGAAAATAGAATTTACAAAGACCACTATGATAATGTCCAAGATTTAGGAAATGCAATAAGAGAAAATTTTCGCTATTTACAAAATCATCCCGTTATTTTGCTTAATTCCCTAAAAGGAATACGAAAATTGTGCGAAGCATGCATAGAACAAAATGGAAATCAGTTTGAACAGTTCTTTTGATTTCCTTGGTTACTGTTGTCCTTATGCGACAGTTAATTTTTGCTGAAAGGCTTGTTACATAATAATTTATTACTGTTTTGTTCTTGTGTTACAATAAATCTAGTAGGTGGTACTTTTTTGGCAATCAATACATATTTTGATAAATAGATTTAATTACATATTTATTTTGATTTATTGTTAGGATTTAGATATTGTTAACGACTTTAAATAAAAGGCAGCGTTGTTTTGCATGGCTTACTGCAAAATTTGGGATGATAATTATAAAAATTAGGATGTTTGTTGTTGTTTATTAAAATAGACCCATACTATTATATATTTTTGAGAAGCTTTTAAAAGGACAAATCAATTTCTGGACAAATATACAGGGTGTCCCATTTAAAAAAACTCAACTTTGGGTCATATCTAAAAAGTAACAACTCAAATGAAAAATATGACTACGCCACTGGATCAAGCGTAAAAAACTGCATAAGCAGCAATTTTTCCCTTTGCGTTAAGTTAAAGGATAACCGAGGTACGAGGGGGGTCCCAAAATGCAAAATTTTCTATTTCGCTCTTTATCTCATAAACGAAGAAGGCTATGAAAATTTTGTTTACGGCTTCATGAGTTTCACAAAAAATTAGCTCAGGTAAGTGAAAACCGCAAGGTTCTATCTTTAAAAATAAGCGAGATACCCTGCTTTTGCAACCAAATCCGGACACCCTGTACAAAGTGTCCTATTTTGGGTAATTTTGCGGAGTATCTCCGTTATTTTTATAGACAGAAAGTTGAGGTTTTCTCGACAGTGTGCTATTTTTTCGTAAAACAAAAGATGCCGTTAACAAAGTTTTCAAAGCCCTTTTAGTTTTTTAAGATACAGGGCTAAGTTAAAAATGTTGCATTTTTAGGCACCCCTCGTATCTCAACTAACAGATAACTTATCGAAAATATGAAAACTGTTTATTATTATACTTTTCCCGTTGAACTCAATTCCGCCTTCAGAATTAGTATGCAGGGTCAGGTCAAAAAGTTATCGGACCCTACTTTATTTTTTTAAATAGAACATCGTGTATATTTATAGACTATAAAATTTATCTTTTTTTTACCTTTTCAAAAATATATAATAGTATGCACTTTTTCTCAGAAACAAGCAAATAAATGACAATTTTCTGAAATTAAATGCATAATTTAATAGTAGGCCATGAATAACAACAATAAACAATTGATAATTACTTATTGCTAACGAAGAATTGGATATCTTGCATATAGGTATCTTCTTATATAAAAATACCTATAGAGTTTTTTAATAACAGTAGTTTTATAGTATAAAGTAACAACATAACAAAAACAAAAAAAACATTATTAAAACAAAATTTTTCTTCTAATTTTTAAAGGTGATGTTTAAATTGACGACCATTTTCTCTAATGTAAAATTAGTACATTTTTGTAATTCTTTGAATAGCGTTAAAAATATTTCTAGATATCTAGGTGCTGTAAAACCTCCTTCAAAAATTCAACCTCTAACTCCAAAGCGTCCCTGCTGTGCTCTTTCAAACGTTAGATGCCGATTTTCACTATGCCAGTTCCTGGTATTGTGACGATTACAAATTCCCGCACTTGAAAGAAACCATTCGTCTGACCAGATAACAAGTCTGCCAAATAAATTGTTAGCATCGATTTGCTGCAAATACAACTGGCAAAACAGTGCCCGGCACTCGGCATCGCCAGGATGCAAATGTTGCACTATATTAAATTTTTTTGGATGATACTTATATTTCTTCAAGATGCTCTGACCGTCAGTTCTTGGCCATCATTTTCCTTTTCAATTTTCTGCATGAGGACGAAGGTGTTGCTGTTATATATTCCAAAACATCTATCTCTTTTCTTTCCCTGTTCTCTTTGTTGTATGTTTTAGGATGCGGGTGAACAAATGATCCGTGCTCAACTCAATTGCTTTTAAACGAACAAATATCTCAAAAAATGGTTGCCTTTTTTCTGGATATCTAGCCCGCAAAAACTTATGATATAATGATATCACATATTTTTATAGCCGTAATAGCTTACTTACCTTTGGAAATATAATTCCGAGGCTTCTTCAGAATTTTCATTACTCTGTATAAAACATACCAGCATATCATATTTTTCATAATGTTCACACGCTCCATTATTCGAAGAAATTGATAAATATCAATTAAATAAAAATATCAAAAGAACGTCTATAAACTGCTTTCTAAACCAAAAGTCGATCTAAAAACCGATGAGATATTTATTTTTGTTATTTGCGTGTTTCTAAGAAAAAGTTCATACTATTATATATTTTTGAAAAGATAAAAAAAAATTGTATAGTCTATAAATATACAGGGTGTTCCATTTTAACAAATAAAGTAGGGTTCGATAACTTTTTGACCTGACCCTGTATACTGATTCAGAAGGCGGAATTGAGTTCTACTGGAAAAAAAGAAACAGTTTTCACATTTTCAATAAGTTATCTGATACTTGAGATACAATGGGTGCCTGAAAATGCAACATTTTCAATTTAGCCCTGTATCTTAAAAACTAAAATGGCTATGAAAATTTTGTTAACGGCATCTTTAGTTTTACGAAAAAGTACCAAACTGTCGCGAAAACCTCGGGATATACGAATAACAGAAATACCCCGCAAAAGTACCCAAAATGGGACACCCTGTACGTGTTGAAATTCTGTACGAGAGTTGTGGGTAAAGGCAAATTTCCGGTTTTTTTTTCGTTATCTGACTTGTTTATATTCTGCAACTGATAGTTAATTAGTTTTTAAATACATAAAATAGGGCAATTTGCGTTAAACTGTATATTAATCTGATTTACTCATTGTATCTTTATTAGCTTATTTACTGATAGGGCATACTAGAGAAAAATTAGGTTTGAAACTACCCAAACGTATTTAAGTAAAATACCGGTCTCTAGCTTTTAGACTTTAGACCCAAAACCTCAATCATAAACATAGCAGGAATATAAAAAAAAAACGTTTTTTTACAAAACTATGTAGGACATCATTTCAGCCCTACAAGTTCTTATAAACACATGTCAGTAAAGCCTTCATTTTTAAGATACAAGATGTTGCATTGTCATTATTTTTTTTAGTTCTTTTCATGGATCTGTTATATTTCTGGAAATAAATTATTCAAATTTCACACACTGTCTTATATGCAATATACAATGTCTACGAAATGGCTATAAAACATTTTAGAAAAATCTACAGCATGTTACTTTCTTTTAGGACACGACCCCTTTTACCCCCCCCCCCTGAACTTTTTACTGCGACATCATTGGCCATTTTCACAATTGATTTAAATTTCTCATTCTGTTCTGTCATTTTTGGATCTCTTATATTTGTTTGATATTTTGTGTCAAGGCTATAATGCACTAATATTACCATTTCACCATTATTCCCGTGTTCCATATGCCATAACCACGAACTGCTAAATAAGTTCTAAACGGTGCAATGTATCGAAATACCAAAAAGTACAGAATGGGGAATTTGATTTTATTGAAAAAAATGGCCAATGACGACGCAGTAAAAATTTCGGGGAAGTAAAAGAGGTTGCGACCTGAGAAATTATACCACCCTGTAGATTTTTCTGAAATGTTTTATAGCTTTGGCAGATATTACTCATGAAATACTGTGTGCCTAATATCAATAATATACCTCTAGAAAGTCGATGAAAAAAAAACAAATTCAAAGTGTTAACAACCTTCACCACAGAAAGAAGGCCTTGTAATAGCAGTAGCAGTATTAGTAGTTAGGAGGAGATCTAAAGACGTTACTGGTAGGCCTATAAGACCCTTTAGGTCTACCCCAAACCCTCCCTCAACCACTACCCACCACTAGGTTTCCATCCTTAAATCTACCTCTCCTTCCTATATAGGTCTGGCTATCTTTCCAGCATAGATCCTTGACTGCACCCCTATGCAAGACCGCTGTGCCAAAAATAACCCGGCGTAGCCTTGCTCGTGCTTCACATCTGCACAGGAAGTGGAGTGGAGTTTCCTCCTCCTCCTGACACTTCGTGCAGGTAGAGTCCTCCCCAATACCCAAAACAAACAGTTGCTTCCTTAATTGATAGTGCCCCGTTACTATTCCTGTGATGGAATTTAGTATCATCATGTCCCGCGTATCCACTCTGTACGGCCTTTATCTGGCTTCACAATGAAGTCTTTAGCTTACCACCCACCTTCAAACTGGTCCCACTCACGTCGCACTTCTTGATGCGCCCATACGTCGAATGCAGTTCCTATTTTCTGCCTACTAATGCCTAAAGCCGGTTTTGGTCAATTACACAATGTCCCGGCACCCAAACCAACCTCACCCTCTTAGTCCGCGTCAACTACTCTAGCCTGTCTGTATTCCTGAACCAATGCTGATACCAGCATGGGTGAGTCCAGCGCCTTAAGCGCTGCTTGGCTATCTGAGCAAATAACAATCTCCTCCTCTATTTCCTCTATGACCTCCTTCATCGCTGTTGCCATTAAAATGGCGTACACCTCAGCTGAAACACCGGTTTGTCTGGTCGTATATACACCTGTCCGAGGGGATTGCAATAATGTCATACGTAAACCATCCACATAACAAACAAATGCATCCCTCGAGAACTCCACCCTGTTTCTCTCCCAATCCTCTTTTTCCGGGATTGAGAGAGTATAACCCTTATTCGTCCTCAGTCTGCCTGAAGATCATGACATCGGGATCTCTCTTTCCACAATATGTGAGAACCTTGCATGACCCACAACCTCCCCTTTGGCATGCCATGCTCCAGGCTTGACATATTTTTAGATAAGTTTTAAGTCCTACAACTAGCCAAAAAAGTACTTCATGAATTTTTGCACCAATTAAAAAACAGCCTGTATAATGAAAGGTTTCGGTTAAAGCTAATTTAACGAATCTATTTTACTTACTTTAAAGCAGTCGAATCCGCTAATTTTAGTTCCAAAGTTAATGTATCTCCTGATGTAAGGTAGCTTTCCGTCAGGCTGCAGGGTCTACGAAATCTTGTTGCGTTAGCCAAAAGGTAGTGTTCACAGCTCTTTGGTACGTGTTCCCTACAAAATCTGGCCAGTAATGTCACATTTTTACCACCTTTAGATGACGGCGTTGTTATTGTCTTGGTAATAGAATTTGATGAAAAGTTCTCAAGGTTATATTTTTCTTTGCTTCCGCTGAAACAAAATATTCTTATTGAAAATTGAAATAATTTTTATTTTTCAATTTTAATTTTTATTTATATATATAGTATTTGGTATGTAATTAGATATATACAATTGTAAGTGTAGAGGTGTGGTATAAAAATAAAGGTAGTGATTGAAAAATTAAAAAATAAGTTGATGATGTCCTAAACAACTTTACATTTAAGATGCAGGATACTGAAAATTTAAAAAAATGATTGAGATAACCTGACACTTCTCTCTCCTTTACCAAAACTGCCGACGATTCCCTTCACTGTACCTGACTTCCCCTTTTTTTTTTATTAAAATCTCCTTAAACTAGATTTATTTAATAGATTTTTTTATCATTTTTACTTAAAAAAGGTGTACTTGGTAAAAGTCGCTGCGAGCAACCGTTCTTGAAAGAGTTGGATATGAAGAAATCGATGCAAGTGATTTCGAATAGGAAAATCTAAAATTAATCCTAACTATTGGAGGAGGTTATTCCTTGGTTTTTTCCATTAAACTTTATTATTATACAGATTTGTTTGTATTTTGTATTTTGTAGAAGCAAGATGTTACTTTATATAGTTTCTAGAAGTTAGATGTTAGATAACATCAAACAAGCGGCCAGTTTATTGCTTATTCATCTCGTAAAAGGTAAGTATTGTAATCGTGAAAAAATCACTCTCCGAGAGATTTTTTTTATTAAGTTGGATATGGCGAAACAAAATGACGGCCTAGTGAAATGTTAAACAAAATATTATTAAAAAACTACTCATTAAATTTATTTCAAATTAAGTATTAAGTTGGAATCAACTAGTAAAATTTTGGTACGAATCTAAGATGGCGGAACAAAATTTAAATTGTGTAACATGACTAATTGTAGTATAGGGCTCAACTAATAAAACTGTTACTGACTTACTTACCTACTAATTCAAGATGGCGAAACAAACTTGCGGCCAAATAAAAGTTTTGTAATTGTGAAGAAAATTACCCGTTACGTTTTAGCGTCCGTAGATGCCAAAATAGTTATTTATACTATAAGGGATGTAAGAAACATTTACCAGTCGAGCACGAGTTTGCGCCATAGCGAGGGCTGGCAAAAAAGTTCGAAACTGGTTACTGTACTTACATCGCATATAGTATATAACATTTTTCCCCCTCCCTGTATTGTATGTTTACAAGAAAATGCTGGATTTATTTTTGGATTTTCATTATCATTACATTCGATAACATTCTCCATAAATTATTAAGGCAGCCGTGACAATTCATAGGGAAAAGTTTTAAAAAGTCGAATTGTTTGATTCTGTGTGGACAAAATGGATGTTTCATACATAGCAGAATCAGGGAATATTACTTGTTTATCTCTACTACCGGAAAAGTCGAAAAAAAGGTATAAAACAGCATATAAATCCTTTAAGAATTGGTGCCAAAGCAAGACGGCTACTGCAGTCTCAGAAACCTTTTTTTTGGGGTATTTCTACGAAAAAAGTGCTATATTGAAGTCCCCATCAAGCTTATGGTGTGAGTATGCGATGTTGAAGTCCACCCTTTTTATAGAGGAAAATATAGATATTTTTAAGTATCCAAAACTTCGAGCATTTTTGAAAAGAAAAAATGATGGTTATAGACCCAAACAATCGAATGTGTTCAACAGAGAAGATAATAAGTTCATGCTTGAAGCTACCGATGATATATACTTATTGATAAAGGTCGTAATGGTAATGGGAGTTGCTGGAGCGTGCCGTTCTAATGAACTCTGTGAAATGAAAATGGACAATGTTAAAATAACTCAAGAAGTCATAATTGTGACCATTCCTGACTCCAAAAATGGAATGTCACGTACATTTACAGTGACAAAAAGTGACGACACTCAGGTTTGTCATTTCAAAATAATTCAAAAGTACATTGATACAAGATTCCACATGACGACTATTAATAGGGTTAATCCACGCTTCTTTATGCGATATCAAACTGGAAAGTGCTTAAACCAGCCCGTCGGGAAAAATACGTTTTCGTCAATTCCAAGTAAAATTGCGAAATTACTATAGTTTGAGAACTTCAAAATACATACTGGACACTCTTTTAGAGGAACGTCGGCAACTTTATTAGCAAATACTGGAGTTGATGTATTAGCTATCTAGCGCCATGGTGGATGGAAATCCGCTACTATTGCGGAAAGTTACGTAGCTGAGAGCCTCAATAATAGAAAGGAAGTAGCGAATAAAATTTTATACAATAAGACCCAGCCAGAAGTCTCTTGCAGTGCTTCAACAGTGACAGAAACATTAGTTAGAACTGAAGGATCTGTGGAGTCAGAAAATGTAATACACATCCAGAAGAAACGAGAAAACGTGTTTCCAAATTTTGGTAATAATGTAAATAATTGTAATAATTGTACCATTAATATTCATTTCAATTAATATCACCGGATTTTTGTAATATGTTGATGAAATCAAAAATTAAAGCTACTAATAATAATTTTAGATTCTTATTTCTCTAGGGATGTAAGTTGACTTACATCCTGTCGTTAAGGGCAACCAATACCTTGTTGAGTAACTTTCACTTACGTCTGTCAGAGCAGTGTCAAAATTGGTTGCTTACAATACAGGGAGGGGGAAAAATATGTTTTATCAATTTCGTCGGTCCGTCTGTCGGTCTGTCTGTTTGTCAGTTCTCGACATAGCTTAAATACTACTTACTAGACTGACTTCAAATTTTGACCAAAAATTAAGGCTCATATGGGGATGGCCTGATAGTATTTTGGTAAAAATCCAATTTGGTGGACCAATGTTAAAAAATGTTTGTTAGAGTGGTGTATTATTTGGGGTTAAGATCCGGTAAAAAAAAGTATATTTTTAAATTGTCGACGTTTCGCAACTTAATTGTTGCATCCTCAGGACTCATATGTAGATCTTATATCCTGCATGAAACCCATATTATCAGTACTTTTACTCCGTTGTTGCACATATATTACCGAGATATTAAGTTTGTAAATAGTTTTCGTTAACAATCCTTTTGTTGTTATGTTAGAGTGGTGTACTATTTGGGGTAGGATCCAGTAACAAAAACAAAAGACTATTTTTAAATAGTCAACGTTTCGCAACTTTATTATTGCATCTTCAGGACACATATGTAGATTCTATATCCGGGATGAAACCCATATTATCAGTTTTTACATATTCCGTTTGTCCGCAGATACTTCCCAGATATTAAGTGTCTAAATGGTTTTCGTTAACGATCCTCTTTTTTTATGTTAGAGTGGTGTATTATTTAGGGTTAGGATCCGGTAAAAAACAAAAGACTTTTTTAAATTGCCGACGTTTCGAAACATTATTGCTGCACCCTCAAGACACATATATAGATTCTATATCCTGCATGAAACACATATTTTCAGTCTTTACCTACTACGTTACACCGCATATATTAGGTTTCTAAATGGTTTTCGTTAACGATCTTCTTGTTTTTACGTCAGAGTGGTGTATTATTTGGGGTTAGGATCCAGTAAAAAAAATAAATGTTTTTTTTTAATGCCGACGTTTCAACTTTATCGTTGCATCCTCAGGACATATAAATTTTATTTCCTGCATGATACCCATATTATCAGTCTTTACCTACCCCGTTGGTTCGCAGATATTTCCCAGATATTGAATTTTTAAATGGCTTTCGTAAGCGATTTTCTTTTTGTTCTGTTAAAGTGATGTATTATTTGGGGTTAGGAAATATCTGCGTACCAATGCAGTAGGTTAATACTAATATGAGTTTCATGAAGGATAAAAAATCTGTGTCCTGAGGATGCAACAGTAAATTGGAGAATTGTCGGCCATTCAAAAAATAGTCTTCGTTTTTTTACTGGATCCTATCCCCAAATAATACACCACTCTAACATAGCAACAAGAGGACCGTTAATGAAAACCATTCAGAAACTTAATATCTGGGATATATGCGAACCAAGGGAATAGATAAAGACTGATAATATGGGTTTCAATTTAAGATGGTGAAAGAAAATGACGGCCAAATACATTTTTTAAAAATCAACGTAAACAATCTTGTTCAATTGATTTTAAATTTTGCAGAAAATTTAAATATGAACTTGGGGTACTTATTGAATTTATTTTAAATTATGCGCAAAAGTCAAGTGTGGCATAGGTAGAAAGGAAATGATAAACATATTGGTAGGAATCCAATATGATGGAACAAAATGGCGCCCAATAAAAATGAAGAGTAAGACATATATACTGTGACTAACTCGCTCTTCCCAATAAAAGTAATAATTCACATCGAGGGATGTTCAGGGTAAATGAATTTACCGATTTTTTTACTTGCTCAAGTGAAAGTTTTAAAACCTTTTAGTGTTCTTAAGAAAAAGGTTATTTATAAGAAGGAAATATTAAAATGAACTGGCGAAGGAAAAAAAGGTAAATAAAAAAGCCATTCTGAAGTGGACTTCCACGAAAAGCTCTATAAAAAAATGGAAAAAAATGATTAACTGAATTTTTAATTTGTTACCGTTTAAGCATAAAGTGTGTGCTGATTTATTCCCTATTTTTAAAAAAGATGTTTGAACAGTTAAATAAATATGTTTACTGCAAATAGTATAACTATAATTAATAAAATATGAAAAATACTTATAATATACACAAGGTGTTCCCATAGTGTGTTCTCGGTTGATATCTTGGTACCGGTTAGAAATAGAGAAGACATTTATGGTAGACTATTAAAAACTAAATCAGGAAAGTGGAAACAGCTGTTCAAAATTGAAAATCCCAGTTTTTAAATGTCAATATCTTGAAAACAATTAAACTTAGGCTTATGGACAATATATGAAGTAGATGTAGAATTTTAGACAAAATTCAAAAATGTAAAAAAATGTAGGGTTTTTTATAAATGAAAAACTATTTAGGTAGGTGTATAAATCGTCCTATATACTAATATATATATATATATATATATATATATATATATATATATATATATATATATATATATATATATATATATATATATATATATATATATATATATATATATATATATATATATACATACATAAAAACAAGAAGATCGTTAATGAAAACCATTTAAAAACCTAATATATGGGAAATATCTGCGGTGCAACGTAGTAGGTGAAGACTGAAAATATGTGTTTCATGCAGAATATAGAATCTATATATGTGTCCTGAGGATGCAGCAATAAAGTTTCGAAACGTCGGCAATTTAAAGAAAGTCTTTTGTTTTTTTACTGGATCCTAACCCTAAACCCTAACCACTTTAACATAAAAACAAGAGGAGCGTTAACGAAAACCATTTAGAAACTTAATATCTGGGAAATATCTGCAGACAAAGGAAATATGTAGACTGATAATATAGGTTTCACGCTGGATATAGAATCTACATGTGTCCTGAAGATGCAACAATAAAGTTGCAAAACGTCGACTATTTAAAAATAGTCTTTAGTTTTTTTTTTACTGGATCCTACCCCAAATAGTACACCACTCTAACATAACAACAAAAGGATTGTTAACGAAAACCATTTACAAACTTAATATCTCGGTAATATATGCAGAACAACGTAGTAAAAGTAGTGAAAATATGAATTTCATGCAGGATATAAGATCTATATATGTGTCCTGAGGATGCAACAATTAAGTTACGAAACGCCGACAATTTAAAAATATACTTGTTTTTTTGCTGGATCTTCCACCATATATATATATATATATATATATATATATATATATCTATATATATATATATATATATATATATATATATATATATATATATATATATAATTCTTATCCATTAAATATGATTAATAAATTCCTCTATAATACTAAATACAATATACCTGAGAATATTTTCCGAGTAACAAGTCAACCTTCTATATTACATACTTTACCATCCCAAACAATTATGTCACCGCCTATCAATTCTAATCAATCTGAACTTACGCAATCACGTTTTTGTGCTCTACCATTTAATAAGGACTTAACCTATAATATTAAAGGCATATTCACAAGTTCTACAGATATTAAATTTGCTTTTAAACAAACAAAAACTATTTCCACACCTCTTTACCTAAAACTGTGCCATGAGTTGCTTGGCAAACCACTAACTTGCTACCTATCATTCAAATGTAAATAAATAATCAACATGTAAATAATTTTATTAATTTTAATAATTATTGTCAATAATATAAAATTTTAAATCAGTTTTAGAAAAATTGTAAATGTCATTTTATAATTAGACCACTAAATGTTTTTTAAATTAATTGTAGATAGGTAAGGAAAGCCATTTATACTAAAAAAAAATAATAAGGGAATGAGCAATTTTTGAGAAAGCCTACTATGATAGGCGAAACGTCAAGTTAATCCCATTGTTTGATTTATTATATATATATATATATATATATATATATATATATATATATATATATATATATTAGGCCGGGCTCCCCCGTTAATGTCTAATGTTCACATGTTTTGAAATATAATTTTTAATTTTTCCCTAATTTCAGTTTTCACAATAAAAAACAATTTCCTCAAAAGAACCTTGAAGACTTGCACTACAACAATAACTAGGAAAGAGTTCAAAATACATAGTTATTTTTCGTTTGTAAATTTGTACCAATATAACCAGCATCTCAGATACACCAAGAAAGGCTTATTTAAGTGTAAGGTATTAAAAGCTCATCGACTGTAAAGAATTTTACGCCATATTTCCGAAAAAAATGGGATTTTTATATAACCTCAAAGAATTATCAAAGTCAATTTTCGCAAAAACTATGAGTCCTTTGCAAAAAAACACGAATATCTCTTATGCAGGTACTTATCTGTCCCACATTTTTTTATTAAACAATTTTGCTATATCTGCAATATTTTGGAAGATATTGACTAAAGCCCTTTTTTTCAATTTTTTGACGGTTTTTTTGCGAGCCAGACGGCTTACGTGTTTACACATTCTTAGACAACCCCCCTACGGATAATATTTGTGAAAAAAATAATATACAGTGGTTTTATTCCTATGAGAGACCACGAAACTGTCTATGATGACTGGACTACTAGTTTATGCTGCAAAATAAGCAGTCGATCTGGATAGTTAATTAGTTGTAATACTGTTGAGGCGGTTCGTAGCAAATTGCAACTACTAAATTTACTGTATCTGTTAATCCTAAATTCGCTAATGCCTATCAAAGAGAATTACCGAGTCATTGTAATTATGTTTCGATTACTAGATAAGTTGCAAATATGAAATATGGCAATTAGCGTCACGAAACTCTGAAGTTCCTAATTAAAAGCTTATTAGCAATCCCTTACGTGCAATTGCTTGTTAGCACCACAAACTCAAGGAAACAGTTAAGTGTATGGAGACAATTTAATAGTAACTACGTGTGAATACGTATAGAAGTAGTAACACAGGGTGATAGGGAATTAACTACCAATAAACCCAAGGAAAAACTTATACACGTAAATTTTTTTAGAAAAATCAAGTTTCACTGCTTTCAACCAGAATTAAGATATTAAGTTGCGATGGTCCCAAAAGCGTAATAGGATGTTATGCATGAGGATCGTGATTTCGCTCTTTTTAGAGCTCATCAGGTCGACTGAAGTGGATCATTGCGCCTGCGGCATTGCATGATATGTTCCGGACGGAGATGGTATCCTTGTTGTGACGTTGGTATAACGCGAAACAAAAATATATTAACATTATTTCTCTTAACAAAAGTCAGGATTCAATATCAGTCGCGGTGTTTCTGTAATTCCATTTGTGAAATGTTTTATCTGTTATGATCAAGAGAAATGCTTCTAAATGTCTTACATAAACATTGTGTATAGAGCGTTGTCAAAAATTGAGAGCCACCTTTATATTTCAAAAAAAACAGTTTTGCATATATTTTGCTTTAAACCAACTTTTATAATATGTCAAAAGCCAAAACATTAGGATCGATTAATTTTGTTTAAAATTTGAGTGATAATACACTTTTTTGTTGAAACGGTTTTTGCATTTGAAACTTTCTTCACCTTTAAACTCTCAAATGTCCTTCTCTTTTTACCTTTTATGGAACTTTCTTCGCGTTTCGCCAATTTAAAGAGATTGGAAAATGTAAAATATGGAAGTTGTAGGCTTCACAACGTAATTTATAAAAGATTAGTATGTATGTAGTCCAATAGAATTTTTTTAATGGAACACCTTGTAAGCTATTTGTCCATCAAAACGGTATCTTCTTGCTAATTACTAATATAAAACCCTAGCATAGGCGATGTGTAAGAGAGATGGTGATCGTTCTACTACATAGTGGAGTCAATGGGAATACATTGCCTCTTAAAGCATCATTTTTCTCGAATTTCAGAGGTGCCTCTAAGGATAAAACTATCAAATCTAGTATATTTATAAACAGCCAGAAGAGGCCCATTTGGTGAACATATATTATACATTTGAAAAATGCATGGTGGGGTCTGCTATATATTTTTGAAAAATTTTATTTAAATAAATATAAATTTTGTATAAATTATGTTATGAACTTTAAAACTTTTACATTTAACGTTTTTTTCTGCTCTTAAAATTAAGACAATATTGGGATGAAGCGGATTTTTAATATAATGATGGTACTCAACTTACAATAGTCACGTTCAAACATTTAGAAGCCTTATCCTTGATCATAGCTGGGACAAGAAACAACTGTTAAATGCATACAAAAGCTTAGAAAAACATGTTCAAAAAATTGAATGAAATGAATCCTGGAGCAAAAAATACAAGATAAAATAAATCTGTTTTTGTTATTTGATTTTGGTTGTTAGGGAAATACTCTGTTCTTTGTATATGTGAATGATCATGTCCATAAGAGTAGACAACTTACCATTGCTTTAAAATTAACAAAACCTTAACTCAACAGAATGTCTGTGGGACAGGCTTTAGTCCCAACCTAAAAAACCGTTGTCAATTAAAGCAGTTATTTCCTGTCTTAGGCAGAAAAGTGTGCTACACATAACAACTTGAACCTAGACAATTTTATTAGAATTATGCGCCATTCCCTCCCCAAAAAGTCGAATTAACAGAAAAAAAATTATGTTTTCTTGGGAATCTGAATATAAACAGCTCAAAATAAAAATAAACTTGGTATTACCTAACTAAACTACTTTTGCTTGTCTATTTGTGTTCTTAGTTCAAAGAAAGTTATAATATAAACATTAGAGATCTCATATCTTAAACGTAGGTGAAATTGTACATCAAAGAGCATTTAAAAAATACAATTTTATCCCTTACATAATTTCTAACTGTAGACACTTACCAAAATAAACCCTCGCAGTTACTAGCCTGCCACAGCTGTCCATCCCATACATTCAGGTAGCTCCTACACATCTTGTCTGGCGTCTGCGGATCCCAAGAATTACCAGCATGGAATTTTACTATAGATAGCCACACCCTGTATCGTGGGGGTGGTGTTATCATGCCTACCGACCTCCAATCTGGATAACGGGGATTTAAAGGGCGAAAGGGTGCCGGAGACGTGGAAGCTAACGGATCCATACCCTGCAATTAAATAACTTATAAATTAGTTAAAAGTATATTTCATGTAATTCACTTGTACTTTTGTAAAAGGAGCTGCCCTACTTAAAAATATGTTAGTTTTTAAAACCATATACAGTTCTCTCCTATAATTGGTGGAAAACACCGCGAATGCAAAGAATTATGCTAGTTTGTCATAGATGTTTTCCTAAACTACTGCTTAGCTTATATTACAGGTCTTAAACATATGATTTAGAAAACACTTTTACCAAAATGAATTTGATATTAGTAGGCCTGACGTCTATTTATATTTGTTTGATTGATGCAGCAACCTAAGTGCTATAAACATCAAATCAAAGGGATGTAATTGACTTGCCTAAATTTAATTTTCTTTTTTTTTTGATAAATAGTTTTTTGAAGGCAGTCAATTAAAAAAGTTGGTAATAAGTAACAAACGTGTTAATTGATAAAAAAAAAACAAAAATTTCTTAAATCGCTTTTTATTATTTTACAGCTATAAGAACTTTTAAAAGAGCTCGAAGAAATGCGAGTAATTCTAAGAATAGAGGTTTATACAAAGTTGTCCGAATACGTTTACTTTTCAAGATACATGCTCACATATTTTTATTTTGTTTAAAGTTTTTAATTTTATATTCTACATTTAAAAAATAATTACCTAAATATTGGAATACATACTACTTTTTTAACACTACAGTAGATGTTGCATTTTGAACCATCTGCTGGGTGATATTTTTTTAGGATTATGACCCCATTTATCGCAAAAAATGCAAGATACAACACTTTTCTAATAACAATTACAAAGAAAATTTGGGGAGCTTAAACGGTTATTGCTACAATTTTTTTCTTCTATTATACAGAGTGAAAAAAACATTTTTTTTTAATTTCAAGTATTATTGTTTTATATTAATATTAGCATTATTATTTTATATTATTTTGCATTATTTTATTTATATATATATATATATATATATATATATTTTTATATATATGTATGTATATATATATATATATATATATATATATATATATATATATATAAACAAATGAATGACTCGACCGTACGCTAAATCAGCTAGTTTAAATTCTCGGGTAGGCGGTCTGTGGTGTGTGTCAAACAAAAACAAAAAATCTCATTTATCCATCAATCCTCTATATTTCGCCATTGATTAATGGCTTCCTCAGGAGGTAAATAGCTAAAATACAACGCTAATGAATTAACAGTACAATCAAAATAATACAAACTTACATTCAGGGTTACCATACAGAACGTTAAACAAATTTTATTTAAAAAACATTGGTAAAAAATACAAGCGTGTTGTACGGTCGAGACATTCTTTTGTTTATAATTAATGATGAGTTTTTATTAACATATAACTGTCACCTTTGGTATCAACACTGCAGTACTGATGAAGAAATGGCCGTCCCTTAATATCAAACTGGCAAATAATATCAATAGAAAAAATTTTCTTCTTCAATGTCGAAGAAATAACATACTACCCACGCATATACAGGATGCAACAGCAGGTATGAACAGATTATTGCAGACTGATCATTGGGAATTAATAGAGTCAATGAAGAAAAATATCAACGTTTTGGGAAAGAAAAATTTAAATCTAGCAAAAATTAATAAAATTAAATCTAGTTTAGTTGTAATTCAAAATGAATTAAAATATATTATTCCCATTTCTACGTACAATGAATACTCACGTAGATTGGGTTTTTCATATGAAAAACCGTTCATAAGGGTAAACAATTCTAACCTTAATAAGTTTAGGCATTTGAAGGATAGTCTTAATAATTACAGAAAACTATTTAATGATAATAAGAAATGGTTTAGAAATATTTCGGACACGGAGATGCCTTTAGAAATCTCTGATTTTCTGTCGTTGGGTCCAAAGTTTGGTGTTCCGGTATCTGGCGGGAGCTTGAATACTACAAGGTTTTTGGCGGATGTAGAGGATCATTCTAGAGGTTCCTGATGAGAGTAAGAATATCACAAGAGCAAAAATAACAAACAATATAACAAACTTTAAACACCACAATAATTCAAATATTCAAACGCACTTGGAAAAGTTGTTTTATAAATCTCAGAGATTTCTTAGGGCAAATCCTGAAATTTATGTCCTTCAGGATGCACGGTGGTGATGAATAAGAATGAATACATCATAAAAACCAAAACGTTATTAAATGACGCCAATACGTACAGGTTGGTTACTGGGGATTCTACCCCAAAAGTACAACGTGATTTAAATAATTTAATTAAAATATTGAAAAATCATAAAGAAATCAATGATAGTACAGCAAAAAACTTAACCAGTTATAATTCCATCGCCCCAAAACTATATTGCTTACCTAAGATTCACAAGCCAAATGTTCCTTTAAGACCTATAGTGAGCTGCATAGGCTCGGCTACTTACAACTTATCAAAGTGGCTGACAAACATCTTAACCGCTTCACTTGCGAATAGAACAGATTTTAACGTCAGTGACACGTTTGTTTTTGTAAATGCTGTTAATGGTGTGATTTTGCCCCACGGCTATGTTTTGATTTCATTAGATGTCGTTTCGTTGTTTACAAACATACCATTTCAACTAGTTAACGAAATTTTGCAAGCCCAATGGCAAAAAATTGAAAATAACACGACCTTATCCAATTTATCCAACTTATTAACGATATTTAGTTTATTGGTGGCCTTATTATTACATTTTTGTTTGACTCGGCCCATTTATATTGTTAATATATTTTAGATACAGGTGAGAACAGAATAGAACCTCTTAAAATAAAACGGTTTATTTTTAGAATGGGTACCTTACCTATAAACCATAAAAACTATAATGAACTATATGCTATATATATATATATATATATATATATATATATATATATATATATAAAATAAAAACTAAAAACATAAAACATAGTTATTGTATGTACTTATCCAGTTTTCAAATAAAACTAAAACCACAACTACTTATAATATAATAAATAATATTATGTAATAAAGTGAATAAAATATAAAAAATTATATTTTATTGGCTTTTAGTATTACAAGATTTTCAAAATTTTTGTCAGACAGGGCATACCGCCTAGGAGAATTGATAAAAGTAGCGTACGAAAACAATCTTTCGACGGGAGCAGAAGAAGGCAAAACTGAATTATACTTTATAAACGCTCGTTTAATGTAAGGATACTTATTTAACATTGCGATGTCTGTCTCGGGATCTTGTATGTATTGTAAATATTGCAGCTCAAATTCATTTAATGAACTGGTTGCTACTTTTGAGTTTGTATCATTAAAGTCGAATTCAAAAAAATCATTTTCGAACCTATTTTCAGGAGATATTACTGATTTCGGTTGAGCATTTTCTTCTATTGGGCTAAGCTCAGATATAGCCTGAATTACTATGGTTTTTATTTCACTGGTAGTTAGGACGAATCCATCAGTACCTTTAAAAGCAGTTAACCAACGTAACTTGAATTTCGGGTGTGTAACAGAAGAAATTAAAGCAAACCGAGACAGATCTGTTAAAGAAAAATAATTCTCAAACCGGGTTGTAAGTGAAGTTAAACAACTATCTACTACAGTATTTAAAAATCGGAAATTTTGACTCTTAATTTTTTGAAATTTAGTATATAAGCTACCTATTGTTGGGAGAACGCTACCAAAGTAAGTGTTTTGATCACCTTGCAGTATGTCGATCGCATAAGCTAAAGGCTGTAGAATTTTAAGGTACTCTTCAATATATTCGAGGTCAATTTCTTTTAAAATGTGTTGTTTGATGTCTAATTTTTCAAACAAAGTATTTAGTTTTTCTTTTTGCTTAAAAATTTGGGCTAACGCATCATAATAGGAGTTCCATCTAGTCACCCCAGGGTAGCTGAGATAATGACCTAAAGTTTCTTTTATAATATCTGCAGACTTTGGGCGACCACACTTATTCCATAATAAAGAACACTTATTCATTATGGCTGTATGCTTACTACGTAAAGAATGACTTTTGTTTATTACTTTAATTATGTCGGTTGTGGCTATTAAATTTATGGTATGAGTCACACAGCGAAAATGGTTGGGTTAAACTATGTTAGTTGAATTGGTTTCACTGTCATTTTCGGAGATTGATGCTGGCATTACCAATTCATCTTCATCATTTACTGCAGAATCCTCCAAAATGATTTCTTCGTCAAACTCCATTTCTTCCTCATTTATGACGGTTAAAATAATATCCCTGTGTAGATTTATTCCAAATTCTTTAAAGGCTTTGACAAAGTTAGATCCGTTGTCAGTGACTGTTCCTATTATTTTTGTTTCAGACAAGCCAAAAGAATTGTTAATATCTTCTAACATCTCGGCAATCTTGTCAAATGAGTGAGTCCCACTGAAACGTCTGCATGCTAATGCGATTGATTTTCGTTGAAGTGATTCTTCATCGATCCAGTGGCATGTCACTCCTAAAAAACTTCTTTTCTTGGATGACCAAATATCAGCTGTGGTACATACAAATGGCACATCTTGTAGAGAAGATTTAATATCACTAAAAAAACTTGTGCATAGCATCGATATTTTTTTCATCGCAGTTGTTCTTGACATAACATTTAAATTGAGTCCATCAAATATCTGGACAAAATTGGGATTGCTAAGAACTGAAACGGCGCTCATGGTATTAATGACAAATTTAAGAAGTCGCTGATCGAATTGATCTTGCGTAATGGCACTTGCTTGAGCCACACTATATCTGATGTCGAGTTGTTTAGTGTTCTTAGATGGCATCTGGACCATCTGCTTGGGGGATTTTTCATTCTCATTCTTATTACGTTTTGACTTTGATACACTTTTTTGTTTTTTCAAGCGTTTGTATTTAATATAGTCATCGAACGCTGTGGCGTGTTTAACCTTTAAGTGTCGTATAAAATTTGTTGTTATTGTAGTATTTCCTTTTATTGACTTCGAACCCTTACATATTTGACAAATAGCAGCGACTTTGGAATCATCAGTTCGACTTACGATTTTAAAGAATTTTCCATCAAATAACGCCGATTCATTTGAAGTCACTTCATGCTCATCATGACATCCAATACTGGAGGTAGATGAAGCTGTTGACAATGACAATGTTGACATCGTAGCGTCTTCATACTCGTCATCAATATCCATTATTACACTGGGATCACTCGGTTGATCACCTTGCTGATTTTGCGGCTTCACTAATGATTTTACGTTAAAATAATCCCTTATATTGCTTCTGGATCTTTTCTTGGTCTCAGTCTCAGTAGCTGGATTGTAGTCAGGGTCTTTCTCATCTTCGCTTGGAGCAAACGGATCTTCTAGATCTTCACTGTTCAACATAATTTCTTCATCCAGGACGACGTCCATGTTTGCTTTAGACATTCTGTAAGTATACAGCATGGTTACTTTTTCAGTGTAACATTATGGGAAACGATATGGTAATTATGGTATACAGGAACACCCTGTATCTACATGGTGACACTTTTAAAAGAGATAGACCAAAACTAATGTCAGTGTCTAGCTCAATTTTTATCAATAATATAATGGTAAAACCCTCACATCGATATCTGTTACCGTTAAAAAGTTACAGGGTGTTTTTCAAATATAGGCATTTTTAAAAAATATAGCAACTTTTAATTTATATATATATTATATATTATATAATTATATTATATATATATTTAATTTATTTAGAAATAATAGTTAACGAGTTATTAACAAAAAAATCGATTTTTTGGGACACCCTGTATATTTTTCCGTCAAAAGTTACTTCTCACCAACCCAAATTCAACGATGTAACACACTTAATTTAAAACTTACTATTTTTCACACTTCTCATAAGACCTCAACGTGTTATGAAGTGTGAAAAATAATAATTAATTAATTAATTAAATAATAATTAAAGTGTAATCTTTTGTGATATCTTTTGACGCAAAAATAAACAGGGTGTCCCACATAAAAAAAAAAAAAAATTTTGTTAACAACTCAAAATTATTAATTCTAAAAAAATTAAATCTAAACCATTCAATTCTACCTAGAAATTTGTGTTGGAAATGTTTTTACAGAAACTCAAAAATTTCCATAGCAAAAAAGTTACGTTTTTTTAAAAATGCCTATTTTTGAAAAACACCCTGTAACTTTGTAACGGAAACAGATATCGATGCGCGGTTTTTACCATATTATTGACAAAAATTGAAAACAAAACTTTCACGATGCCACTGATGGCGGTGCCTGCCCCTTAGTAAAAAAGTCTTTGACAGTTTTTGACATGATAAACTCACAAAAGATAAAGTTAATTTTTTAATTAAAGCGAAAGTGACAGTTCAAAATGTTAGGTTAAAGGTTGGCAATAGTTATTTCGAGAAACTGATCACAAATTAAAGTGATTTCGTTTCATTTGGAGTATGTTCAAAGATTTTTCCTATACAAAAATCGATCCAAAATAAATCGGCAAAAAAATACAATTGTTAATTATTATTAATTATTATAAGTACATAGGAACGTAGGTAGGTACTTAACTTAGGTACCTATCTAAATTATGTAAAACTTCTATAATTAACTGCTATTTCATGTCGCGAGCATTTTATGGCATTTTAATTTTTCTGCCAACCTTTAACCTATACTTTTGAACTGTCACTGTCGCTTTAATAAAAAAATGATCTTAGGTCCTAACCCATTTTTAAAAAAATTAATTTGAAGCACTCGTCTCGTCTGGGCAAATTTTACTTAAATTTATATCTGTAGAATAACGATCACGTTTTCCAATTTAAATAACACAAAGTGAACCACCCCCTGCCCCCTGATAATATATGGACATAAGCACATCTGTAAAATATGTATTCTTTCTTACCTGTTAATCGTTTACCTCCACTTTCCAATAAATTCACAAAAAAAGGTAATTATTTTATTATTTACATACAATTACACTGCACTAACTGCACACTTAAAATATCAGCCACATCGATGTAAATAATAGTAATCGGGGATTCACTTGGCAAAGACATCAGACGACAGGCTCACTACGCACGCGTTACATGTCGATATGGTTCTGGAAAGTAACTTTTTTTGTATTCGCGGTATCGCGGTAACGATTGTCTTTGATCTGCTGCCGCCTCGGCTTGCCGCGTAAACAATTTACTGGCTAAAAAGAATTATGATTTTTTAAAACAAGACTTAATTCTTCTTTTAAAAAGAATTAATTCTTTTTTTGATTTAAGTCGTTTGTAGGACTGATTTAAGTCTTTTCTTACTGACTTAAGTATTTTTCTATTTTTAAATAAGTCTTTAATTATCACAAGTCATTTCAAAAGACTTAAATTTCAAGTCTTAAGTCAGCTCTTGAGAAATGACTTAAAATCAAATGACTTAAATCATTAAAATGATTTAAATCAAAAAAAAGAATTAAGTTTTCTGAGAGCTTGCAGCTCTGATTGTAACATTCTTGTTTAGCACCACTCTATTTCTATGTACTTTGGTACCGTTGCCTTGTATTTTTGTTGAACCCGTTAGTGTGGTTGCAGGTTTATTGTTTGAAACTGTATATTTTTACCTACCGAGGCTCCCACGTCGAGTATTAATTCTGTATTTTACGAACACCTGAATTCATTTCGTTTTAAGCATCTACGATGTGAGTTAGCCAGGGGACCTTCAACACTTTTGTATTTTTTACCAATGTTTTTTAAATAAAATTTGTTTAACGTTCTGTATGGTAACTCTGAATGTAAGTTTGTATTATTTTGATTGTACTGTTAATTCATTAGTGTTGTATTTTAGCTATTTACCTCCTGAGGAAGCCATTAGTCAATGGCGAAATATAGAGGATTGATGAATAAAGGAGATTTTTTGTTTTTGTTTGACACACACCACAGACCGCTTACCCGAGAATTCAAAATAGCTGATATATATATATATATATATATATATATATATATATATATATATATATATATATATATATATATATATATATTGAATTCTCAGGGTAATATATAAATATGGTGTATATATATATATATATATACAAAAAATTTTATTCATCCATATATATATTTCGCCATTGACTAATGGCTTTCTCAGGAGGTAAATAGCTAAAATACAACACTAATGAATTAACAGTACAATCAAAATTTACAAACTTACATTCAGAGTTACCATACAGAACGTTAAACAAATTTTATTTAAAAAACATATATATATATATATATATATATATATATATATATATATATATATATTTAATTTAATATATAGTAAAAATCCAATTTAATCATAACTGGATTTGCAATCGACAATATTTCATACTAATCTAACATAGATGTATAACCGTTTTGATGTGAAAGAACTTTTAAAAGATGAAGTTATCGTTCACATTATAGAAGGCGAGATCTGACAGTTTTTAGTAAATAATTTGCTAGTTAACAAAAAAAACTTAATTCTTAAGTATATAATTTTTGTCTATCTCAATGCACCTAATATAGAGCAAAGACAGATTACACTCTAAAGACAATCCAATAAATAAAAAATAACATCCGTGAAATGGATCCCAACTTTGTGTATATTTTGATATATTTGGGATCTATTTTCAACGACCAGAGTTGCCAGCCAGGGACGCACAGCCTGCGATCCTTCGGTAAAACTCGTTTATAGATGGGTTTTATGGCAATCATATTCGTCTCTTTAAACCATAATGATAACCTGTACTTTTAACCAAACTGTTAGACGTTTATTTGAAGTATAATTGGTCTTTGACAAAGGGCTATTTTTTCTCGAACATAATTTATTTTTCTAAATAAGAATCTGAATGAGAACGTCTACAGGCAAAAATAATCTAGTTTAATTACATATTTAGTATTGTACATATCAACTTTGACGTTAAAAATGTTTTTTTTTTAAATTAATTTTCTCTTGTTATTGTAAAATTACATTAGTGTCTGTATCTGAATTCAATTAATTTACTGGTTTTCTTCTTGTATTGTTACTAATTTATGTTAAACGTATTTCCGTATGTACCTTAAAATAAAAATGCTATATTGGCAAAAAGGTTTGAAAGAAAAACTTCAAAAAAAAATTTAATTTAATTGGTGGATATTTATTTAGAAGCGCAGTGTAGGTTTTCATTATATTTAAGGGCAATATATATCTTTTTTATGGAACAATATTAATAGAAATTTTAAATATGATATTTTTTTTACCATTTCCTTCATCAGGACTGGAAACATATTTTCTTCTTAGCTGATATGCGTGCTTTCTTTTTCTTATTCCGTCAACTTCCACAACAAGATTAAATGATGTACAGTTCTCAACAAAATGCAATCAATGTTTATATACACATAAAATAAAAAGATATAGATATATTACTAGGAAAAATCTTAGCATCTATAAAATAAATGAATTTATCATCTTATATTTTTTCAGCAAAGAAAAATGTCTCTCAGAAGGTCATTTTAATTAATGTTTTTTTCTTTTAAACTAAAATCGTGAAAGAAAAATAAATTTTGACACAGGTACTCTTTTTACTTTAAAACATAGAATTTTTTTTTTCTTTGTCAGTCTATTCAGTTTTTATTTTTTTGTTAGATTTAAAAATATCATGATTTTATTTTTGAGAGTATTGAAAAAGGATAGAATTATTTTCATCCTTTTTTTACATTTTTTTAGAGGCAAATACCTTTTTTAGATTGCTGTATTATGTGAACAAAAAAAAATTTTTTGAAGCGGATGGCGATTAGAATTAACAATATGGTCACTAACAAATAAAAACTTATTCACCTTTCACAATTACACAAAAAAGATAGATATTGATATCTGCTAGTCTAGTCATTAAAAGTATATTCGAGGAATTTGTCTTCACCATACAAATTCTAGTTTTAAAGTAATTATTTATTAATTTATTTATATATTTATTTATTTTATTTTCAAATAGTTTTAATGGGAAGCCCTTAACTGAATCTAGGAGTACGGAGAACATTAGAGAACTTTACCTTAACATTCTCAGTTTCTGGCTCTCTCGACTCTAATAGTTTGTAATTAGGTTATTTTTCTTGCGGGTATTATATTCACGAAAATCAGCGTTACGTAGATAGTTAGCCGTATTTGTTCTGGCTTAAGTGAGACAGGCCAGTATATAAAAACACGGAAGCGTTAGTATTTTAAGTGAAATGAAGGCATTGCCGCAACATTTCCTATAGCTTAAGCCAGTAAGAACCCTTATACCCTGTCTTTGGATTGCAAACAATTTGGAAGCATGTTCTGAGTAATTCCACCACAAACGATCGATGATTATATATAGCCATAATACGCAATGTTAAGAATCTCCTAGGATACAAGCTATCTTAGATTCCTTATTGGAAAATATGTTTTCCTGGAACTATTGAAAAGCTGCACGGCGTGGGCTTCCCATGTTAGTTTAGGATCAAGGTAATTTATCGGCGTAAGTATATTCGTATATATTAGTCTTATTGTAAAATTAATTGACCTGGACCCAATTTGCCTTCATTGATACTGAGTTTGTTGACAACAAACCACTGCTGAATATTCTGTGTATCCATGACTAAATAAAATTATATTAGAATCTGGACCTATAATAATACTGCAAATGTCGTTTATGTTCAATAAAAAGATTACAGGCCCAAGCCCAGAGCCCTAAAGGACAACACGCTTGAGCCTGCCTATGTTTGATTTTTGATTAAGGTATGGAACATATAGATGACCATGTAAAAAGTAAGATTTTATAAATTTAATACTGTTTTTGGTAAGGTTGTATACTGATAGTTTATTTACTAAAAGGTCATAAGATACGCAGTCAAATGCTTTGGTTAGATCGCGAAAGGTTGCCTAATCTCTTTATTTTCAAAACCTGACTTAACATAATCCACAAGATGACTGATTGCAGTGGTGGTGAGCACATTATTTCAACAACCAAACTGGAAAGAGTTAAAAGGTTATTTTTAGTTTTAGTTTTAGTTATTTTCAGATAGTTACACAGTTGCCTGTTGAAGGCTGTTTGAGGTATTTTACTAAAGATTAGGCCAACCGAGATTGGTCTATAATATGTAACTTCATTAAAGTCACCCTTCTTAAAAACTGGTACGACCGTATAAACTAAGCCAAGAAGCTGTGCCTTAACAGAGTTGTCATAAAAGTGCACATTAAAATCATCCGTTAGTATGATACCCTTGCTCAAATCGAGAGGTCTAATAACTTAATAGTCTTGTTTAAAAAAGTGACAAAATCGCCTAATGCAGAGAATATTATTAATATTTGGGTAATATTAAAGATAACGACAGCATATTCAAAGTTCTTTTGTACATATATATTACAAACATTAAATGGTAATGATTAATTCTGGATATTATCCCTCACAGACACAGCTACACCGCCATGTTTAAATTTGATTCTAAAAAGACCAGAGACAATAACAATACCATTTAAGAAGATATGATTAAACTCATTTATTTCCAGCCAGTATTTATTAAAATAAATAATGTTATACTGACTGCCAAGAAAATGTGATTTTAATAAAAGAGAATTTTTTAAGAAAGAATGAATGATTTTTACAGTATTCACCCAATTATTTGTTGTCTCTGGAAATTTTGCTCTTGGCCTATCCTGACATAATTACACATAATTATGCAATATTCCAGATGGCTATAGATCAGGAGTCATTACTTTTTTCACATCGTTTAAATTGTGTTCAATTTTAAAGGAAGTACATTTGTACTTTCTTGTTCTTAGTTTTACGCATGTCACTGTTTCTAGGTTGGTATTAGTTTTTATGAGGGGATTAAAACCCGTAACGAATATTCAGAATGTAGAGGTCTTCATCTCCACCTCTAAACTGGCATCAATTACTCAACTACCCCTAAATAGAGCAGGACGATTCTTTTCAGGAAATATATGTTTAGCTGGATTGTCTTTAACCTGTTTAATTGGCAAATCTTTGTTTAAAACTGTATGTTAATATTGGCTTAAAGAACAGCTTTCGGTACAGTCCTAGAATCAGCACAAATATTACTTGCTTCGCCTGATAGTTGAAGTTGACTTGCCGAAGATTGAGTGCGTTTAGGGGTATTGTCTGTATTATCAGACAAATTCGTGTTTAAATCTATATATTTTCAAAAGTTAGCCTTAGTGAGAGCTTTCTGCACAGTCCTGAAAACAAACAGAGTTGAGTGATCCTGCGGAGAAACAGCAGGAGTATTTCCTTTTTTTTTTGCCAACAACTCCCAAGAAGTGGAGGAAGTCATTGGTGTTTTGGAAACTCACAAAGCCAATGGTTTAGATGACACCAGTGTCAGCAATGTGAAGTGTATGAAGGTGCAATGTCGCCCAGTCATAAGTAAATTAATCAATCTGTCCTTTCAAAGTGGAAATGTACCAGACAAAATAAAAGTGGCTAAAGTGCGTCCTTTGTTTAAAGGAGGAGACAGTCAATCAGACTCTAACTATCGGCCGTTTTCAGTTCTCCCTGTTCTGTCCAAAATTATTCAGAATTGTGTGAATGTTAGGCTACAGTCATACCTTACAAAAATGAACTTTCTTGGAGTTGGCCAGTATGGTTTTCGTAGGTTCAGTAACACAGAGATAGCTGTTATTGATCTCATTTCAGAATTACAAGTAAAAATTGATCAAAGCTGCATATGCTCTCTTGTGTCGCTGGACCTACAAAAGGCATTCGATACGGCTGACCACTCAATATTGTTGCAGAAGCTTGGGAATATGGGCATAAGAGGCACCCCTCATGTGTGGTTTGTTAACTACCTTAAAAATAGGAAACAGTCTGTGTCAGTGAACAACACACTAAGTCAACAAGAACTGATTCATTGTGGTGTGCCTCAAGGCTCAATTATATGACTAACCCTGTTTCTAGTTTATACAAATTCAATATTTTGTTTAAAATTATATGGTAAAATTAAAGTGTACGCAGATGTTGTCTTGCCACAAACTAATTTTAAATATAGATAAGTCGTCGTTCATGTTTGTTGGAAGAGGTGTCTCCAATAAAGATCAATGTATTAAGTTTTTAGATTATAATCTTCAATATGAAAAACTACCTTGGGTTATTAATTGGTGAGGGGCTCTCTTGGGACAAACATGTGCGACATATCAAATCAAAAGTAGCATCATTTGTTGGTTTGTTTCTCGCCTTGGCTACCTGTTAAGTCTGAGAATCGTATACAACTGTATTTTTCATATATATATATATATATATATATATATATATATATATATATATATATATATATATATATATATATATATATATATATATATATATATAAAAATATATATATATATATGTATATATATATATATATAATATATACCTGTTAGTTGAGGTTGGCTTGTCAGAGATTGAGTGCGACTCTTCTACGGTGCAGACAAGAGAATTGCATTTTAATTAGGAAGGTTTTAAATTTTATTGCTTAGGGACGCATTAAGGTCATCAATTTTTTGAGAGACTGTCGTTTTTAGGTCAGTTTAATTTGTCTAATACTCTTTTCTATTGATTTTTCCAGTTCAGTTTCAACTAAAGCAAGTCTTTTGCCTAACTCAAACGGGTAAGCTTTAGGGAGCTTTTGACCATATGAATGCAATTGTCATAAGTAAATAACATAATTATGTGCTTGCTTAATCTGGTTACATGTGCTTCAGAGGAGGAAAACCGACAACGCATATCATAGTAGAAATCACAAATCATTTTATAGTTGATTTCATCAAACTACTTTTGAACTTGGCACGGGAATCAAGATCTGATTTCAGGCTTTCTGACACTATTAAAACTCATAAATTAATTCCAATTCGAATAAACTTGCATAGTTAATTCAATAAGCTGCTTAGCTAGGAAAACGTTGAGATAAGACGTGGAAACACCGTCGATTTTATTCGGTTATCGAACTAAAAAAATGCCGAACTTTCCATTTTTCGTGATTTTTTAGTGTTTTTTTGCACAAGTTTAAGGGATATTAAAATCTAAGACAAATGTGTTTTACAAAATTTTTAAGCAACATTTTAATAATGAATTGCATTTTTTATGTCGATGCGATGTTTGAAAACATAAAACATAAACAATGTTGCCGTTGCTAGTACTAACCAATATCTATCGATAGAAAGATGAAATAATAATTTTTCTGAAAATCTAAATTCGGAAATTGATTATTCGAGCATTGTTTCTACTATCAAAAAATACATAAACTTATCAACAAAAATAAATAAATTAACAAGCTAATCTCGAAATTTACAACCCTGAACGGCTGCAGGTATATTAAACTCAACTCGTCACAAAGACAAAATGAAGAAAAATGTATCAACAATGATCACCATTTAATAATATATAAACGGTACAGAAATATGGCAACAAAAAGTATTAAGCCCGGTACTCAATAGTACGAATATTTCATCCACACTATTTATCAATCTTGATTTAATACTGTAACATGGATTTCATTCGTTTCAGTGTTTGGAAATATACAAAAAAAAAGAAAATATTTGATTCGTATGAATGGTTCGCCGAGGTCAAAACCTATTTGATTGTCCGCCCAAAAGACGCAACGTATCGAACAGATGAACCGGTCTCTCCACACTATGCGGACGAATCAACAAATGGACGAATCAACGAATAGTAAGTAGCGGGCTTGAGAGATGCAAATTAATACAGAAGTAAAATTCTACAATCTGGCAACAATTACAAAAATATTTGGTCGGTGACGAACGAAGCAACAAATTCTGTCATTAAAAAAATTAAGTTCATTGAAAATTAAAAATAACTCTGGTGTTGTTATTAGAGAGAGTATCAGATAGGAAATACGTTTACAAGCTTTTTGCTAACATTTGCTGGACTACCAATGAAAGTATTCGTGATAAGGGATATAATAGGTTCATTCCAACACGTCCAAAAACCGTTCATGTACGGTTACGCATCTGCGCAAGAGGGAAAGTGCGTTCCAACTGGGAGCTGATGGTTTAGTAAACGATCCACTTTTTGTTCCAACTAGATTTGTAATCTTTAGTGAACAGGTTTAGGAACGGTAATTTCGACACCAGTCTGAAAGCAAGAAATGTACAGACTGACCGACGCATTGACAAAATTTGTATCTAACCTACAACAATGACAAGATTTTTCTAACACAGGCCAGCTCATTATTTTCACAATGGAAATACCCTCCCAATAATAAGAAAAATATTCGGAAAGCCCTAATACGTACCATTTTTTAATAGCCTAATTAGAACCTTTTATAATGGCAGGTAAACAATTTTATTGTGGGGCGGCTAAAATGGGTTCATTTGACAACGGAAAAATTACCTAGACTGGGTTGTTTACAACATTAGACATAAAATAAACGTTAAACATCACTCTTCTATTGAGTTTCGAATTGAGTGGTTCTCTGTGTATCGATAAGCAAGTGTATGTGAAGACGAACATGTCGAGTCAAACGCGCCGAAGTTGCAAAATTTCGCCTTACAAATTTTGTTATATTTGTGGAGAATTTCTGGTGAAATCACAAGCTAGGCCATTTTCCGAAAATGTAAAAAAAGCCTACCAACAATAATCATTGGTGTAGTGGATGAAGGGAAAGAGAAAATGTATGCCTTTTGCAGTTCCAATGGTATGGCGAGAACCCACCAATCATTCTGACGATTGTTGCCTGACAAAGACTAAAGGTTATTCCAAAAGGGAAAGCAGAAATTTGCCAGTGCCGATTGCGTCTTTAAATGGGCAAGCTATTGATAATGGAGATAACGCATCATCAGGCAGCTCAGAAGAACAGTGCACCGTTCCGGTTTTACCACAGGTCCCAGTTCCGGCAAGCCACATTTGATTGTTCAAAGTGAATTAAATGATTTAGTACGTGATTTGGGGTTATCCAAGCAACAGTCAGAACTTCTGGGTTCCCGTCTTAAGGAATGGAACCTGTTGGCCAAAGAAACAAAAATTATGAATTTTACAAAAAGAAATTCTATGTTTTTTGAATTCTACAGTATGGATAATTCCTTGTGCGCGTGTACTGATACAGACAATGCAGGAACTTGATATTGAACATTCTCCCCGTGAGTGGTGCTTATTTATAGACTCATCTAAATATAGCTTTAAAAGCTGTGTTATTGCATAATGAAAATTTAAAACCCTCTATACCAGTTGCCCATTCAGTTGCAATGAAAGAAAATTATGAAAACATGCGCACGATTTTGGATAAAATAAACTACAATAGGTATAAATGGCAGATATGTGGGGACTTAAAAGTTATAGCGATTTTAGTGGGACTTCAGGTGGGATTTACAAAATATTGCTGTTTTCTTTGTTTATGGGACAGTCGTGCAATAAATCAGCATTATGTAACAAAAATTTGGCCAGAAAGAAGCAAATTTCAACCGGGATCTCAAAATGTTAAATTTATACCTCTTGTTGATCCCAAAAATGTCCTTTTGCCTCCTCTTCACATTAAACTTGGGCTGATGAAATACTTTGTGAAGGCTTTAAATAAAGATGGTGATGGTTTAAAAACCTAAGACAAGTCTTTCCCCAGCTAAGTGATGCCAAATTAAAAGAAGGCATTTTTATTGGGCCACAAATCAGAAAATTGCTAGACGATGTCAATTTTACGGAAAAGCTTACCAGGGAGAAACTTAGAGCATGGAATTCATTTGTTAATGTAGTAAGAGAATTTTTAGGCAACAATATGGATGAAAATTATGAACAATTAGTTAATGAATTCTTAGATGCCTATAAAGCGCTTGGTGCCAGAATGACATTAAAAATTCACCTTTCTCCGTTCCCATCTGTCATTTTTTCCTAAAAATTTGGGAGCTGTTAGTGACGAGCAGGGTGAAAGCTTTCACCAAGATATCAGAACAATGGAAATTCGATACCAAGGAAGATGGGATCCAGCCATGATTGGTGACTACTGTTGGTTTTTGAAGAAAGAAGATAGGACACCTCATAAACGGAAAAAATAAAGTTTAATTAGTGTTTTAAGTTAATATTTTTCTCGTTTGCTTTTCTCTTAGATGTATGGTATGTTTGATAGGCGAAAACTGTAAAGATAGTCAATAAACAGGGTTAAGAATTTTCTGAAATAATTTTTTCTATAGATATTAAGTATCGTAACTTATATGATTCTAAAACTCTAACAAGAAAACCCTAGGTGCTACAACTTTGTAATTGTCACTTTCGTATTTGGATAGGTCCATTCTATTAGATTATGCTATTCTGATTTGTGTTACAACAAAAAATTTTTTTTGTCGGCCAAATTAATAAAAGTAAAGTTATGATATCGATTCTAAATTTCGTTCACAAATCGTTCCAAGTCCAGTTTAATTTTGTTATCGTTTAGGAAACTCTGCAAGCCAAAGCGTGCGCACAACACTGATCCCGCCGATTCCAATAACCGTTCTAGAACGATACAAATATGTGTGTTGGAACGAACTTATTATAAAAATCTCCAAATTTAGATCCTATCTCTGAATCCGAATATAAATTCTTTGAAAATAATTCTTCAACGAGTCCAGACTGAATAACTGTAGAACTTATTAAAAACACACATAGTTACATTTCAAAATCCCTGTTGCATATAAAGTACTACTAAAATTCCGTCACATTGGAAAAAAGCAATTGTGACAGCGGTAAAGTAGGCGCCATCGATATATCGCCCGTATAAAAAACCAAAGCAATTGCCGCTTTTAGTACATTCTCTTATATCCAAAAACTGAAGTCCTAGATCTGCTTTTCAAATTAACTATTATATGGATCAATGTTGTCTAAAAATAGGTCTCTATTGTGAAAAACCCGTCCGTGGGAGCGCCCAAGCTGTAGTAACTCAGTTGAACTATTGGACATCCAGAAAAATATTTATGACAGCAGTAGTGATGAAAAATACAATATTAGTAAAATTTCGGAAAATACCGGCTGTGACTCTAACGACGAAAACACATTAAATGGAAGAAAAAGGTTTCATCTTAACGAACAAGCAAAGTAGATTTGTCGAAATGTGTATAATAATCATATGAATAACCGAGAAAATAACAGTGAAGGAAGTATGATTAAAAAGGCAGTTATTTATTTATTTCTTAACTACCTAACAAGAGAGCAATTTTATAATAGCAAATGTATTTACACGAAATAGTTTGGAAACATTAATTTAAAATGCATTTTTTCTATCCGCAATTTTTTCCCAAAACATTTTTCGAGTTCCATCCTGCAACCCAAACACTTGTCTTTATATCAAGGTAATACCCCAGATTAAGCTACACTAGCTACATACGGTTAGCTTTGTAAAAACACTTGCTACATACGGTTAGCTTTGTAATCTGTCGACAGTTTTTTTGACGGGCGATATATCGATGGCGTCTACTATAATCCTTAAACTCATTATCCACCTATATTTGTTATAAAAAATTTGGGAAAACTTTTTGAAAAGTATATATATCATAAGTTTGACTTTTTTGGATTTAGAAAAAAATGTTTTGGACAAACGGTATAATCTACTGAAGATGTCGTGTCTTATCCTACAATTCAAATTTTGTCTAACTTCAATATTAACAAAAGGTTTGGACATTGCCGAAACTCTTGATACCATGTGTCATGAAAGCTTTATTTAAAGCCTTGAAAATGCTGAAATAAACGGTACTCTTCTAAACTGATTTAATTATCTCTCGAAATAGTAGGTAAGTAAAATTTGAAAAAGCTCTTTCTGAAACACGGACAGTAATTACAGGGTTGAGTTATGTTTCTTATTTATATAAATGGCCTAAAGGCCCTTAGTGTGATCAGTGAGAATGTAAGTCAAGTGGCATGGCTATAATTTTTTAAGTGAATACGTGGAAGGGCAAATGGCGGATATTGGACTATGCACAATTAAACAATAACTTAACGCCAGTTTGTTATCTTTAAATATAAACAAATTAATTTTATAACTTTCTTTGCAGCAATAGCTGGTCAACCAACAAAAATTAGCATAAACCAAATACTGATTGCCATCAATATTTGGCGTAGAGAACACAAAATATCATGCTGCTTTTCATGATAAAGACCTAAAATGGGCTGAACGTCTCATGTATATAATTACAAAATCCCAAAAACTGTTATACCATTTCCTTGTTCGATATTATTCCCCAATTACAAACACATAATTATAGTATCACATCTGCTCAGAAAAGTTTTACTTGTTTTGCACCTATTAATTGCTTCCCTCTCGAAATTAAAACCCTAAAAAGATTGAAATCCAAAACTAAAATTTTTATTCTAAAAAATCCAAACCTAATTGGTAGAATTATATTTAACGAGCAATTATAATTTGTCTATTTTTGCATATTTTTAAAGTTCCAAATATTTGTTATTTTCCCAAGGATTCATCTTTGGTGCTTTTCACTCCATGTCCTGGCTGCCATAACGAATTATGTCGATCAAGCTTTTGTGCAGTTATTCTAAGGACTATATTATACAATGTAAAACAGTTTATTGTATGATGTAACAGTTTAGATTTTAAAGGTAATTTATGTGCTTCTCTGTGCCAAGGAGAGACAGACGCAAGATCCTTGTTAGGCTTAAATGTGCAGTATCCCTTACCACAATATATTTTTTAATTATTAAGTTGTATTCAAAAATTATAAGAAATAGATTTGATGTGTTGCCCATATTTTTATATTGTATTTTCAATTTGATTTTTTTTTGAATATTGGTCTAACAACTTTTTTTTCGCCGTGAAGTTGGTGTACAGATACGCCTCCTCTAAATTAACATTCTTTCCTCATGTTACCTTTTCTATCATAATACGTAAAATATTCGTCAGAAAGTTCCTTTTCTAAAGACCAAAAAGCATTTAAAACGTTGATAGCATTTTGATGAACTGCATTTGCTTTCGAATGTTCTCTTTTCAACTACATAAAAATGTATGAAATAAAACCATTTTACTTATGACCATTTTTTAAATGCTGATATAAAGAAAAATTTATACCTAAATTTACTATAAATCCGGTATAATATCTTATCGATCCTAAAAATCTTATTTCTGACACAATTTTGGGATCTGAAATCTTTTAAATTGGCTTACTTAATATGTTCAATAATTTGGACATAATCTATAACTAATACTAAACGTATTTTTATTTGAAATATTGCGGCGAAGATATTGCCATGGTTTCGTCGATTCAAGTATCAAGAGTATGACGTGAATTTGTATTATATATTAAGTCTCGATGGCATTGTATCAATTATGAATTTCACAATATATATTCACAAATATTTTGTATGAGATTTAAATAAAACCTTCCAGTAAGGTTCTGAATTACAGACTCATATTCTTTTGTGCACCGCATCGTAAAAGAAAATATATAGGTTTTTACCATAATATACCAATTTTTTAACTAAATCAACACCAAATTAACAGTGCTAATTTCAAGGCAATGCTCAAGAACACGCACGTAGTTACGTTCTCGTGAGTAATACCATTATGCATTTTCTCAGAATCTAAGCTTATAATTCCTAGACTTTCATCATTCAATTTTCTTATAAATATACCTAAAATACATTTTGTCAACAGCTTAATCTGTACCCTCACGAAGTAAATTAATGTCCTTAAAAAAAAGTCTGGTTTTTCGAGTTGATAACTGCCGCAATTGGGTCCAATTTTGTCAACAGTCATGGATCGTGTATATTATCATCATCGATTTGCAGCAAAAACGAACAATAAAAAATCATCAGAGTGTATAAAAAAGCTCAAAACTGATCAAAGAACAAACATTGTCCAGCGTCCTATTTATTGGTGAGAGTTTTGGGAACAAACATCGTTTTAAGTTCATTATAGTGAGCCAGAGAAAGGACCACATCGCCTCTCCTATTGGGCCCCAATCTAAGATGTTAAAATTCTATAACATAAACGATCATCCAGGAGTACTACTATTTAAACTAGGAGCCGCTAAACCTGAATCCAAACACGGGAGTTTTGTTCAAACAAATTTATTCATCTTCCTTAATTGACCATTTCCAATTTTTAAACAGGCAAAATCAATATACATAGATATTAAAAATAATAGCGAATATCATAAAGAATACTTTAATTCCTTCAATACATTATTCATTTATTCATCCATTCATTACACTTCAGAAATATTATTTCCAGATTGCACTACTAAAAGTAAATTAAAGTAACATATCAATAATAAAATTTAAAAGCAGTCAGAAGTATATAAAAAGACAAAGAGAAAAAACACTTAAACTTTTAAACAAAAACAAAAACTATACAAATTGAGAGATAAATCTTAAAGCAATAATAAGCATAATAACAATAGCCTTTTAACAGAGCTAATGCTATGTGGGAAAATGTCCATGTGGTCATAATGCTTGTTGTAATTCGCAACCAATCTGTCACAGAAAGCAGCACGTCCATAGTTTGTTCGATGCAGATTTTCATAAAATAATTGCTGTTGTCTAGTTGGTAGGAGCTCTTATGTTAAATTCATGTAGTAAAAAACTATATGAAATTTCTCCTCTTATTAGTCTGAAGAAAAAGAGTAGACGATGGTTTCTTCTCCTCACTTCCAAGGGCTGCAATCCACAAAGCAACAGACGAGAATCCCGGTTAAAGCCATGATAAGGAAGACAATGCGTGAATAAAAGGTATTAAGGTAATTTTCTTTGAACCTTTTCAATCCTGTTTTTATAGCAGTTATAGAAAGGTGTCCAAAATGTGATAATGTTGCCTGTAAAATGCTACAGTATTCGAACGAGGCAGTTATACAGTACATGGAGAGCTCTTGTGTCGTGTATACGCAATGTTGTTCTTTTTACAAATCCAAGCATTTTCCTTCCACAATATTGGCGACGTGTTAGCTAAATGTCAAACCAGTATCAAATATAACTCCAAAATCTTTGTAAGTTGATACAACTTCTAAGATTTCATCGTTCATTTTGTATTCGAAGAACAAAGGTGATCGACGTTTATAAAAAGACATTGTTTTACATGTCTTGACATTCAACTCGAGGAAATTATCCTGGCACAAAGCCATCAATCTGTTTAAGAAGATTTAAATGCTCACAGGTGCAAAAACTTTAAGTCGTCGGCATACAGTAAATATTTGGAATCAAGGAAGCGACCACTAATGTCATTGATAAATAAGGAGAACAGAACAGGCCTTATGTGTGAACCTTGAGAAACGCCAGATGTTACGTTTATCTCTTGTGATGAAGCATTGCCTATGATGACCGACTGACTCCTGTGACTGAGTTACGATTGGATCCAGTTCAACATTGAGCCCGTCCCACCCATATCAGACAGCTTCCTAATTAATAGCGACTGACGTACATAATCAAAAGCTCTTGATTATAAACACTTGAAAAAAAAAATAGAAACCAAGAACAAATCGCCTCAAACCAAGAACGTTATCGTAATAAAAGAGGTCTCTTTAACCTCTAGGTAGACTTTTAAAATGTATAACCGGGAATTTAGATCAAATTACCGCAGAATAAATTGATGCAAAAATCATAGATTTATAAGAAAACCAAAATATACTCATTGAGGTTGTCAATGAACATACTCTATTAGAATCGACTATTATTAAAAGCAAAACAATTATATCTAACATCTCACATAATGAAATGTTAATAAAATTGCGTATTTTATAAATAGAAAATACAATTAATAATATTCAACTAAAACAAATAAAAGGAAAGGTGAGTTTTTGTCGGACATGGAAACTGAAACCGCTTAAATTAAAGGCAATGAAAAGTGGGACAAGTCTGCCCTCAAACGCGATTCGAACCCACAACCTCCATTTTACCGGGACGTTGCTCAACCAATTAAGCTATGGATAACCCCGATTGCAAAAGTGGGCAGTAACCAGTAACTTAAGTAGTCTAAACGCGAAGCACCAAAATTTATTTTATATATATATATATATATAGTCAAAAGACTAGAAGGAAACCCTCGAAGGAATGACCTCAACAATCTACATAAAGATACCAGTATATATATATATATATATATATATATATATATATATATATATATATATATATATAAAAAAAAACTAATATAACTTGATAATATAACTAAAATGCATTTTGTCGAAAATTCTCTCTACACGGTCATGAAGTAAATTAATTTTTTAAAAACAAAGCCTTGTTTTTCCGGTTGTTAACTGCACAGGGTATGCCATTTTCGAAACTTTTTTTGGCAATGTCCCTTATTTTTAAAGATAAAAGGTTGCGGTTTTCGCGACAGTGTGCTACTTTTTTGGGTTAAAGATGGCACCAGCAGAATTTTCATACCTTTTTGGTTTTTGAGATACAGGGCGTTTTTGAAAATGTTGTATTTCCAGGCATCCCTCGTATCCCAGCCACCTGATAACTTATCAAAATGGCAAAAACTGTTATCAGACCCTACCATTATTCCTTATATTTGTTAGGAATAATATGGGCTTTCCAAAAATATATACTTGTATGCAGTTATTTTGAAAAATGTGCTCAAAATTTGAGATTTTCTATAATTTTCTTTTGTGTCCAACTAGTAGGTATTAGGCTTTGGCTAATTTGTTTGGAACAAAAAGCAAAATGTCAAATAATTTGCGGTTTTGTCAGTTTTTGTTTATTAATGAAATATTTTTGTTGAGTAGGTGTTTCTATTTAACTATATACTATATTTAATTTTCTTTTTTTTGCAATAATGGCAGTCTATGAAAATCATGAAAAGTATAATATGTTGGTTTGTTTCATACAATCTAATGAAAATCCTCAAGAAGCTTCGGAATTATATTTACAAAGTTAAAGTATTTTGAGCGCTATAGTTAGGATATCTTAGGAGACCTTTTTGTTCATATTATGTATCCAGAGGAAAGGCAACCTCTTCGAGACATATTTGCCCACTTTAAATCAAATTTAGTAGAGCATGGATCATTTATCTAGCCCAGTCCTAAAGGATACACCAAACAAGATAGAGAGAGAAAAGAAATAAACATATTGGGTTATGTAAAAGTGAAGCCTTCATCTTCTTGCCAGCAAATTCAGGAAGCAACTAGTGTATCCAAGTCTGATGCTCAAAGAACTTTCCAAAAATATAAGTATCAACCATATAAATCCCATATATAGTTTAACAATTACACCTCAACGATGCCGAGCGCCGAATGTTATTTTGCCAATCGTAATAACAACAAATCCATACATACAAATTATTCTACAGAAAATGACATATAAGGATCAGTTTGAAGCATTTTCAAAAACACCTTGTATCTTAAAAACCAAAAGGGCTATGAAAATTATGCTGGCACCATCTTTAATTTCACAAAAAAGTTGCACACTGTCGCAAATGCCGCAATCTTCTATATTCAAAAATATGGCGATACCCCGAAAAAGGGATACACATATTTCACAAAATACATTTATTATGTTCGTTAATCTAAATAAAAGTGTTTAATGCTACTTTAACAAGAAAAACCTCATTAGGAGGGGCTGTACAATGCTAATCAACGCTATTGAACGTGTGAGTAAAAAGCTGATTTAGTTCTTTTATTAAAGCAGATAAATACCAGTGCATAGGTAATATATTAAATAACTCGAACTTTTCTTCTCTCTTACGTAACGCTTTTTTCCGTAAAGTCAGATATTTTTATTCGATTTCAATCTCTGTGACATTGATGCTTTTGATCAGTGCATCTCATTAATTTTATATCCTCGGATATACTTGAAACTGTTAATTATGTCAAAGTTTACTGAATATAATATAAGTTCCCGCACTTCGACGAAAATTCCGATCTACCTATACCATTCCCCTCGCCTCAGCTGGTTCTCGGCAGTCCACCGTTTTCAGTTGTGCGAGGCGCTGGTGTGTACACAGTGGATTTTGTTTTCGATTAACATATTGTCGGTTGTTTGTACGTGGTAGACCAATAAAATGCTTGTCGAATATTGTTCTGTGGATAGTTGTTTTTCAAAACGTGGAGGTGGATTATCGTTTTTTCGCTGTCCAAAGGATGAACCAAGGTAGGCACCTACCTATTTTGGAATATAAAATTATAACATTATAATTTTTGTGCAATTTTAAAAATATTAAAAAATATTTGAATATCCTTTGTATAAGTGTAACTTGAATTCGTGGGTTATGGGACTGCAATAAGATCTAAAGTGAAACCACTATTTTCAATTGTAACGTTTCGTGTTACATTAACACTTTTTCAAGCTCTGGGGACAAATTAGATAAATTAGATTAAAAGCCGAAAAACAATCTAATAGGCTTACCTTGAGTTAGTGGGAAAACCTTAATTATGGACATTTACACAATAAATAAATAAACATATACACATTTTACTGACGTAGGAACTACAAATACTTTTAGGGCGGACACAGCACGTTTACTTATCAACAACTGAAAGTGTTTGTTTTGGTTTGGGGTTAAGAACAATTACAGTCGCATTCAGCCGTAATTGTAATTGTAATTGTTCTTAACCCCAAACCAAAACAAACACTTTCAGTTGTTGATAAGTAAACGTGCTGTGTCCGCCCTAAAAGTATTTGTAGTTTTCAGTAAAATGTGTATATGTTTATTTATTTATTGTGTAAATGTCCATAATTAAGGTTTTCCCACTAACTCAAGGTAAGCCTATTAGATTGTTTTTCGGCTTTTAATCTAATTTATCTAATTTGTCCCCAGAGCTTGAAAAAGTGTTAATGTAACACGAAACGTTGCAATTGAAAATAGTGGTTTCACTTTAGATCTTATTGCAGTCCCATAACCCACGAATTCAAGTTACACTTATTCATTAGGGACACGAAATGCCTACTCAAAATCCTTTGTATAGTACAAATTTTTTTGGTATTTAAATTGAAATATAATATCTCTGCAGATGTCAAGCTTGGAAGTCGCATTGAGGGTTTACTGGGGACCACAAATATGCAGAGATTAATTCTGAGTTGTCCTATCAAAAAAAATTAGGATTTGCAGCCGTTATTTTACGGACGAAAGCTTTATGTCACCTTTAAAGCAACGCCTCCAGTACAATGCGATTTCCACATTATACCTATCCAAAAAGTAGCTAAAATTTGGGGGGTAATATCTCCAGTGTGTGTGATTTTTCCGGAAAAAATCCGAAAAACTAGTTTTTAAGGAATTTGTTTCATAAATAGTGTATGAGCGCTACTGGTTTTAAAAATCGGAGCCGAAGACGAGGATTTTTAGTTCCCTCGTAAAAGGGAAGTATTGTAATGGTGAAAAATCACCCTCCGAGATTTTTTCAGATATATACGTTTCAGGGGGTCTCTAGATACTGACAAACATGTTTTCTCCATTCCGTCGGTCTCTGTCCGTTCCCGGTATAACTAGAAAACTAGGTACTTATCCCATTGACTTCAAATTTTGGTCAAAAATTAACAGTCATTATGAGATAATCTGGTAACATTTTGGTAAAAATCCAAAATGGCTGTAAAAATGACGGCCTAGTAAATTGTTAAAAAAATATTACTAAAAAACTACACCTCAATTTTGCACAAAGTGTTACGTAGTAATCGACGGGTAGAATTTTGTACGAATCCGAGATAGCGTAACAAAAGGGCGACCTAATAAAATATTTAAGTAAGAATTGATTTTGGTTTAGAAGTTAACTGTTAAAATTGTGAAATGAATATAAGATGGCGAAACAAAATGGCGCTTAAATTATTACTTCTATATCTCTAAGAGATGGAAAACTATAATATCGGCAAAAAGAAATTTTTTTTTCGCTAAATTGATTTAAAACGACCCAAAAAGTGTAAAAACATAATTTCGGCGAAATCTATTTTCTGTCTGTTAGTTTATGTGATAAATTTCAAAGGAATAATTGTGCTATCGAGTTTAAATTTGGTATATAGGTAGTAATCCATATGGTATTGAGTAAAATCGGTTGAGAAGAAGGGGGTGAAGTGGGGGATTTATTGATAAAAAAACAACAATTTTTTGTTAATAATTCCGTAATATGCCTTTTTATGGGTTTTGGGGTACTCAGATTTGGATCATAACACTTTGGTAAATAATAAGGGATAAAGGAAATAATAAATATAGAAGAGAACAAGAAATTTGCAAGAGTCTTGTGAAACACTATGCAACTTAAGTCCAATTTGAAAAAAAGTCTATCAGCAAAATTCAAACCACATCAACTTAAAATGGTGAGTATACAGGGTGACCCAGGAAATTTTGACTAGGGAATATCTCAGTCGATGTACAAAATAGAATAAAGTGTCATTTATAAGATACATGGTCTTAGCATAGCTTTGATCATACACTTCAGCTCACAATTCACAAAGCCATAGCAAACCAAACTTCTTTTTTAATCAGACACCCAGTGCATTTGTTGTATTTTGGAAAGTTTATTCGAAAAGCGGTTGGGTAATATCATATTTTATCCTATATTTACTTATAAATGGTTTCATTGGTTTCCAAGTTGTCCATGCATACTTCAGAATGTGTACTCTTTAGCACCCTGTATAAGCTGAACCAAAAAATATGGTGTTTTCGAATTGGCCTTTAAATAAGCTTAACAAAATAAAACGAATAAACTCCGTGTCTTATTAAAAATAGAAAGTTTGGTTTGCTACCGTTTTGTGAGCTACTCTGTATGATCAAAGTTATGTTTAAATTATGCACCTCATGGATCGCATAGAAAATCTTTAAGACACTATGTCCATTTTCGAATACCAACAGGGATGTACTCTGTTATAAACAAATAATATTAAGAACTCATTTCTTACACTGTTATAACTTTTATAGTTTACCAATAAAAAACTTAAAACAAAAAGGAACATGCTTTTGTATTACCGGCTTATTTTAGCTAAAACTTCTACTCTCCATTAAAAATCAATATTTCAGGAAGGGAAATATTTACGTATTCGGACACCAGAAAGTACCTTTCGTAAACGTTAGAAAAATCCCGGCTATTGCATAACATGGCAATGCTTGTTATAAACATATAATATTATACCATTTATAAATAAAACAATGTAAAAAATGGTGATGCTTTTCGACTGTGATATTTTTCTTTTCTCCATCTCGTACGAATAGTCATATCCATAGAACGGATTTTTTAAACATCAAATTAATTTCCTTAAATTTTTATTTAAATTAATGACTGTCGGATACTAGTAATAAATATTAAACTTTATTACTATTATTATTTTACAATCGAACACCGCCTGACATCGCCTTCCCCACAATATGCAACTGAGGAGAAAACGATTACATTTTTTATTTTATTACTCTTATCTCCCCTGGAAGTTTTTTGTTCAAGGCGGCACGGGCTTTGTCCCAGTCGGCAGCTTGTCTAGCCCGTTCGACAAAGTTCCGACTCGGAGTGAAGGAACTTATATATTATATTCAGTAAACTTTGATTATGTGGAAGAATAAAGGAATAAATCACTGTGCCTATTTTTTAAAAAAATTAGCACCTACATAATTTTTTTCTTTTTGCAACTTAAATCGCTTATTTTAAATTTTGCGGCAGCTGATCGATTCTGGGTAATCATTCTACTATCATCAAAATTATTCCAAGTACAAATGAAAATTTTCATTCTTTTGCCAATCGTTAGTAATGCCACGTTGCACAACAAGAATATCTAAACGTTAAAATCAAGCCCCGCTGAAACTCTCCTGGAAAAATTCCATTAAAACTCATTTGAATTATCTCAGGGGTTTAACTTTGAAGAGCTCTCACAATATTTCGAGCAAACCTCAAAGAATTATTAAAGAACGCTCGTAATTGGAATCCTATAAATTGAAGTTGATGCCGGATAAAAACTATTTTTCGCGGTTGAACGAACTAGAGGACTCCTATCGGCCATTTTTAATGAACTTTCTATATTCGATGGAGCGTTTTTCCATAATTTCGTTAATTTGAGAGGCTATTTAGATAATGGAAAAGGCGCATTTATTGTTTAAACCGTCGGTTTAATTTTGTTAATTCAGTACTGTCAAAAGTTTAAAATTATATCCTAAATTACTTAAAAACCTTTTTAGAAGAAAATACAAATATTTCGTTTTTAGATTTCACGAAATTAATATCTTTTGACAAGATATAAGATATAAACCAAATTATTATAGCTTTAAAAGCTTTCCCTCCCTATTTTTCCCTTTTTCACTTATTCCAGATTTACCAGGACTTCGTCGTCGGCTTTAGGTTTAGTGGCTCATGCGACTATATTCGCATCATCCATTCTATTCGGTTCTGTGCCAGTAGATACGACTTTTTGCACGACTTCTTTTATGTCATCAATCAGCGTCTCCGAGGCATCCCAATAGCTTGTCTTTTTACTTCCCTCATAAAAGGGAAGTATTGTAATCGTGAAACAATCACCCTACGAGATTTTTTCACATTTTTTTCGTTTCAGGGTGCCTAGATGACGAAAAATACTCTTTTTCGATTCCGTCGGTCTGTCTCTTTGTCTGTCGGCCTGTCTGTTCACGGCATAACTAAAAAACTACTTATTCGATTGACCTCAAATTTTGGTCAAAAATTAAGGGTTTAGGGACCTGGTAATATTTTGGTAAAAATCCAATACGGCAAAACAAAATGGCGGCCTAGCGAAATGTTAAAAAAATTATTACTAAGAAAGTGCTTATCTAGTTTATCTTAAAATTTGCAAAAAAAATCAGGTATTATGTAAAAATCAACTGGTAAAATTTTCGTATAAATCCAAGAATGCGGAACAAAATGGCGGCTTAATAAAATATTTCAAAATTGAGCTTGAAAAACTACTTAATGAACTAATTTAAAATTTTGTGCCATAACTGATTGTAGTATAGAGATGAATTAGTAAAAATGTGGTAGTAATTCAAAATGGCGGCCAAATAAAATTTTGGTAATCTGAAAAATCGTCCTCTTACATTTTACATATCTTCGCGTTTTGGCATTCCCCGATGACCAAAAATATGTTTTATCAAGTCGTCTGTGCATTTGTCGGTTTGTCTGCCTTTCTGTGCGTTCGCGGCATAGAAAACTACTCATCAGATTGACTTCAAATTTTAGTGAAATATTAAGGCTCATATGGGGATGACCTGGTAATATTTTGGTTAAAATCCAATATGCCGGAAGAAGATGGCGGCCTAGTGAAACGTTAAAAAAATTATTACTATAAAAATTAAATATCCAATATATCCAAAGTTTGCACAAAAATCAAGTATTATGTAGGAATCAACTGGTAAAATTTTGGTACGAATCCAAATAGCGGAACAAAATAGTAGCGTGCCTAGATTCCAAAAAATATGTTTTATAAATTCCGTAAGTCCGTCTGTCGGATGTTTATCTGCCTGTCATTTTAGTCAAAAATTAAATCTCAAACTGGGATGACCTGGTAACATTTTGGTAAAAATCCAATATGCCGGAACAAGATGACGGCCTAATGAAACGTTAAACAAATTATTACTTAAAAACTAAGTATAAAATTTACAAGAAAATCAAGTATTTTGTAGAAATCAATTCGTAAAATCTTGGTAGGAATACAAGTTGGCGGCTTAATAAATATTTAGAAATTCAGCCTGAAAAACTACTTAATGAATAAATGAAAAATCAAATTTTGTGCCATAACTAATTGTAGTATAAAGATTAACTAGTAAAACTGTGGTACTAATTCAAGATGGCGGAAAATATGGCGGCCAAATAAAACGTTTGTAATCTGAAAAATCACCCTAGCAGGTTTTACATACCCTCGCGTTTTAGCTTCCCTAGGCGCCAAAAAATATGTTTTATCAATTCCGTCGATCCACCTATCGCTTTGTCTGTCAGTTCGCGGCATAGCATAGAGTAGTTTTACTCATCAGAGTGACCTAAAATTTTAGTCAAAAATTAAGGCTCATATTGGGATGGCCTGGTAATATTTTGGTAAAAATCCAATATGCCGGAACAAGATGGCGGCCTAGTGAAACGTTAAAAAATTATTACAAAAAAAACTAATTCCCCAATTTACCTCAAATTTTGTAAAAAAAATAGTGTTACATAAGAATGCACTTGTAACATTTTGGTATGAATATAAGATGGCGGCCTAATAAAATATTTATAAAATCAGTCTGAAAAAACTACTTATTAGATTTATTTAAAAATTTTTTTGCAAGCATTAAGTGTGATATAACGATAAGCTGGTAAAGTTGTGTTACGAATTCAAGAGATTGGAACAAAATGGCGACCAAATAATATGTTAAAAAAATTAACGTAAAAAATCTTCTTATTCAATTGACTGTAAATTTTAGAGAAAAGATTAGGATACACTGCACAGTGGTTTCCCGGAGACCATTTATGGCCAATAAGGGTTATATTAGGAGTACCTTTAACCTAAGTAAACATAGTATTAAAATATACTAGAAGGTCCAGTAGGCTTAGAAAATAAAAAACACTGAAACAAAAGAATACCCACAGCTATCAAAACGAAGCCTCTTTTCAATGTTTTACAAACAGGCTCCTAAAACACATTATTTTTCTATTATATTGTTTAAATTATTGGTAATTATTTAAGTTTATTTGGAAATATATTAACAAAATTTGATATGGAAGCTGCAGAACAACGTAAGTAAAATTAAAACGTTAATTCAATATTTGCTTTTTATTTCATAATAGCTGTTTTGAAGGGTTGTTTTATTCGTGGTTAAAAATGTCTGATATATTTCAAATGTTTTTCTTTGATAGAGAAAATGTTTTGCAACTTATGGTGTTTTTAGTAGAACATTATCTAAAGATATGTTTGAGAATTAAAATAGCTGCTGCTTTTTGCCGCTTTATCAGATATCAGCACTTTTATGTTTGTATTTATCAGTATTAATTTTTGCTACAATAAGATACATCGTACAGTAAAAATAGAAAAAACATTATTATTCAAGATTTTTTTGCTTAAAAAAATTAAAAACCTACAGTTTAATATACTAAAAGTCTCCATTCCTTAGTCATCGATGTCTGTCATTTCTAATCTGCAAATGTCTTCGGGAAAAGGTTTTTCTTGTCTTGGTTTTGTGCAGCTCTCAAATTGGAGATTATTTTGCCTCCAATGTCGTAGACAGGTCATGTACTCCTTAAAACGACATTAGCCCCGTAAAGTACGTGAAATGTCAACGACATTGGAGGTAACATAACCTAAAAACAAAATTTTCTTTTACAGGACCCCAAAGAGTCAGAACCATTCAGAGGTTAGAGATTTTTAATTTATGGTTTGAAAATAAAGGAAATTCAATTGAAAGAAGTTCCCAAGTTTACAATGGAATTGTCAGTATCATAAATATTCGAGGCGAAATCTGTTAACAATCCGCTAAAAGAAAAATAATTGACATTTGCGACCAATTAACAAAACGATGGAAAAAAGCTAATCGCTCCAAAGATACATTTATGAAATCGAATAATGCGTGGTTACTAAGCGAGGTAATTTTTTTCCACAAATGAATATACTACAGACTCCGGGTATTTCTTTTGGAAGACCAGAAAAATCATTTACAGAAAGCAGTTATAGGTCAAAACGAAAAAAAATTCGAGAACTGGCAGATACATACGACAAAAATCAATTGAAAGGTGCGTGAAGTTAATTTTAAAAGAAGAACAAAAAAACTAAAATAATGAACACTTGGAATAATCACAACAAAAAACCTATCAACCATATGCAAATGATGAAGCTCTTAGCCTGATAATCGATACTAGGATGACCAAGCATGACTATGAAACAATTAAGAAGAGACGCTAAGGAAAGAAATTTCGATGTTTATCCCTCTTATAAAAAAATTTTGGAAGCAAAGGTCAATTGTTATCCATCTTCTGAACATATACAGGTCACCGAATTGGATGCAAAGGTTCAACTACAGGCGCTTTTGGACCATACTGTTTCGCGAATTATTTTATCTCAAAAAGATGTATTTGAAAATGTCGATACACCGGTCTTACAATGACTTTGATACACAAGTGGGGTTGCGACGGAAGTACCGGTCACAGCGAATATAAACAGACTATTACAGAAAATGCTTGAGACTGATATATTTCTCACATCACTCGTACCCCTACAATTATTTTCACTTAGTGAAGTTGATCCAAATATATTTTGGCAAAACCCTCGGCCATCCTCCACTAGATATTGTAGGCCAATTCATACTTATTTTAAAAAAGAAACTGCAGCTTTGACTTTGCAAGAATCCAATTTAGTGAAGAAAGAAATTGAGGACTTACATTTGACCGGATGTAGATGTGAGAAAAAAACATTTTTAGTGAAACATGATTAAAAGATGACAATGATAGATGGCAAAATTACTGGTGTTTTGACAGCAAATCAAGCATGTAATATTTGCGGAGCTACTCCGAAAATAATGAACGACATCGAAAAAGTTAAAAAGAGGCCAATAAAGAAATCATCTCTAGACTACGGTTTATCCACTCTTCACGCATGGATTCGATTTATAGAATATTTCATACAGTTATCATACCGATTAGACTTTAAAAAATGGCAGGCTAGGTCAGAAGGGGAAAAGGCAAGTGTTAAAGAAAGAAAGAAATCTAAATCCGCTTTAAAAGCGAAGTGGGGTTGAATATAGATAAAGTAAAGCCAGGGGGGAGTGGAACTAGCAATGACGGGAATACGGCAAGAAGGTTTTTTGCCGAACCATCAGTAACAGCTAACATCTTAAATATCGACGAAGAGTGTGTAAAGCGTTGTGCGTGCATTTTGCGAGCTATGTCATCGGGATTTCCAATTGATGAAACTAAATTTAAAAAATACGGCGAAAAGACAGCGATACTGTGGACATCAAAATATCCGTGGTTTTACATGCCCAATAGTACTCACATGCGGACAAAAAACATTCGTCAAATCGGAATTTATTCTCAGATATGAGGGGAAGCTAATGCTAAATTTTGTAACTTTTAGATAAAAAAAATATTTGAGAAAGTGTAAAAAATAGATGGTTACCTAAAGGAAATCTTACAAATATGTAATGAGAAATTAATAAAAAGAAATTTAATGCTTGTTTAATTGGGAAATAGTAATATGAAGTAATAAAAAGTTCCAATTGCTCTAATTTCCTCTACTATGCCTCACTCGTGATTCAAAAATTCTAAAAAGGAAATAGAAGTTATAAAAGTTTAATTTGATATTTAAGCCAAATCTACACTTAAGAACATAAAAATATAACTTGCGCTTTAAGTTATTTTTGCTGTTTATTTTTCCATTAAAAGTGACACCTATCATGAGCTAATCAAATCCAGATGTGTACAGCTTGTAATTTACTAACTAAAGTTTATTTTTAAGCGTAATTTACCTAATCTCTACCAATCAGACACAAAATATTTTTAATCACAATTATAACCTACTTTTGGCCAAAAATGATCTCCGAGAAACCACTGTGAACTGGGGCGAATTCAAGATGACGTAACAAAATTGCGATTTGTGTCAATCTAAAAACTACTTCTTGAATTCATTTTAAATTATGCCCAAAATCAAATGTGGCATAGTTAGAAACTGGTAAAATATTGGTAGGGATACAATATATTGCAACAAAATGGCGTCCAATAAAAACGTTTGATAAGACAGTATGCGTTCCAAAATAACTATGTTCTGAACTAAATTGGTTCACACTATTCCTAATAAAAGGAAATATTCATAATGTACTTACATAAAGTAATGATGTTTTTCAACATGGTGGATCATTGCCAATTTTTGGCTACCAAATTACATGGTCTTAACTCTGCTCTACGACATTTCCTTTTAACTGAACTATTCGCTCTTCTGATTTTAAGATTTTTACTTAAGTTTATCTTAAGTTCAAATGGCGAATGTATTCTGTATTTCGATTTAATCTCCGTCCGCAAAACATTGTTAGTGGTATACATATGTATCGTCCATCGAGGATTGGATATTCTCACTGTAAGTTTTAGAAACATCTCTCGGTGTAACTCTAAAAATCTTAAAATAGTACCAAATTCTCTGATTTTCTTTTATGATCAAATTATATGTAGAAATATTAAAAGGTAATTAAATTTAATACTATCTGTTTCATTAAAGATTACCAAACGTTTAGCATAATCGAAAGCATATGCTATAGACTTTAAAATTAATTTTTTTCTCTATTACCTCTTTTGTATGCATGCCTTGTGTAGTAGCTTAGTATATCCAGTTGTATATACGTTTTAATTCTTTTGTTTATTTTGTTATTCTCGATTTGTTCTAAAGTGCTATGCAGAGAGAATGCAGCTTTTGTTATTTTTGAAATTTTTGGATTTGCTTGAGGTCCACCTCTTCTTTGTAGTGGTTCTTAGAAATTTCTTTTATTATATACACTAATTTTGTTCAGGTTTAATACCGATATATATATATATATATATATATATATATATATATAATATATATATATATATATATATATATATATATATATATATATATATATATATATATATATATATATATATATATATATATATATATATATATATATATATATATATATATATATATATATATATATATATATATATATATATATATATATATATATATATATATATATATATATATATATATATATATATATATATATATATATATATATATATATATATATATATATATATATATATATATATATATATATATATATATATATATATATATATATATATATATATATATATATATATATATATATATATATATATATATATATATATATATATATATATATATATATATATATATATATATATATATATATATATATATATATATTATATATATAATATATATAAAACCTATGGTTTATATATTTTATATGATATATATTTATATCCAAGAACCGCACAGAAATTGAAATTTCTATTTTCGTTTTATATATATGAAATTTCTGTTTCTATTTTATATATATATATATATATATATATATATATATATATATATATATATATATATATATATACAAACAAATAGATAATATCAGTGAAATTGTAGGCAATTTAGTTGTAGGATAAAGGGATAGAGGCAAAACATAAAATACCAACTATAGGCATGATTGGGGTATGTTTGTTCTTAGGGAGCGACAGGGTGGATTTGGTTTGTATGAGTTTATTAGCATGCAATATTTTGAGTAATAATATGAAGTTTTATATCTACGAAGGTATATTTATAGGAAACAGACATCTAGAAATAATAGAAAATTTGTCAACAAAAATATGAGATGATGCTCCGTTAGGTTTTTTAATTCCAAATTGTAAGGCTGTAAGGCTATATTTAGACGATAATTTTTCTGACTGTTGGCACTATAAGAAGGTCCGGTTAGGTTGCCGGATGTTTCAGTGTTCAATTTTTTGTATGGGGATGTTTAAATAAAATAATAATAAATAAAATAAAATTTATATGACCCAACATGATTCAATAGAAGATCTACGAAATGTCACTGAGAGAGAATTAAGAAATTTACAAACCAAGCCAATTATCATACTTAATGGACTACGCAGAATAAAAAAACTGTCCCGAAATTACATTCAACAAAATTGAAAGCAATTTTAGCAGTAGTTTTGTATGATTATAAAATTATATTCATGGTGATTTTATGAAAGAAACTTAGATTGATTTTCTTTTGCGGAAATAAAAAACTTAAATAACGAAAAAATAATAAAAATATTATTAGTAATAATAACAATAGTTTGTTTAAATTTGAATTAGTTATAAGACCTAAAAATTACTTTTAAAAAAAGATCAGTAATATTCTTTACATGAATGATGTCAAGAACTTGACAGCCAAATTATTTCATAGCTGACTATAAGTATTTTACTAGTAAACTGTAAGAATCAGGTATTACTTTTTTGCTACGGGTTCATCTAACCGAGATACATGGGATGTATGATTTAGCAAAAATTAGCTACACTTCGCGAAAACCGCAAGTCTCCATCTTAACGAATAACCGAGATACACTGAATGAAAATGAAATCAAGACACCCTGTACATCCTGTATATCTTGTTTATCTGCTAAACAATGGCAATATTTTCGGTCATCTACTTAGGATCTTTTATATCTAATCTAGCCAAAAATATACATCGGCAGGTATTATCGATACCCATTAAAACTAAATAAATAATAATGGAGATTAATAAATCAATAAAATCTTGAGTTGCCGGGATTTCTATACATAATAATAATTATTAGATTAAAATTTGTGCCTGGAGCGCTGTCACCTAACAGGGACTATATGAAACATCGACTTAATGATTAATGCTTTAGAGAAGTTAAATCAAAGTTGGAAACAGCTTTAAAAACTTCTGCGACCAACGATAAATCAACTAAAATACTTTTGAGAATCATTTGAACGGAACTGGAAAGTTTCTCAACAATTGCAATAATGGTGCTTCACACAAATACCTGAGATAATGAAAAAGTTTTAAACAATTTGAGTTACAGATTGGTAGAACGCTTTTGTGCTAAACTAAATCTTTATTGACGTGTTTTTAAAGTTATTAAAATCTAATGGTGATTAAAAATAAAATGCGTGCACTATACTGTACGGAAAACGAAAGGAGTTTTGAAAAACTGATACATAATAACTTTTTTTAAAATTAACCTTTCCTAGCTTGTAAACAAGATTTAAATAACTTATTTCTTCACCCTTTTAAAACGCTTATAAACTTTATGTATACTTAATTATATAATGTATAATTAATATAATTATACATAAAATATAATTAACAATCTAAAAAAGATGAGCAAAAATAAAAAAGGAAATTAATACATGTTTAAGGAAAATGATGCCATAAAAATGGTGATTATATTTTTACTAGACCGATATTTTGCCTTCATTCAATAAAAGAATTATACCTTCATCTCTCCCCTAAAAAAGATGGAATAATTCTTTTAATTAATATTGCTTCTCTTTTTGAGTTTATTCGCTGCAATTATGTAAACTCAATAAACATTAAATATAAAAATATTTTGTCACCTGTCATCAGTGGCGTGCGCAAAATAGCGATAATTCAATATTTAGTCTCTTTTATTTTTCAAATTTAATAATGTAGACTCTGGGTAAAAGTTCTCTTTTAGAACTTTAATTGTACATTCAAATATTTTTAATTTAGTAATCACTTTAAAAATTATAAATCATATAATAAAAACTATATAAAATCCGAGGCAAGTTCGTCCGGTTTTGTAGGAGTCAATACCACAACAAATAGTTTACAATTTGGTTACAAATACGTCAAGATGGGTTGAAGCAGTTATTGCAAATCGTAAAAAGATCACCAAGTATTAGTGTAAAATTTTTGTACATTTTGGTTATTATTTACTTTTATTTGTTCCATTTATTTTAATATTTAGTGGTTAGCTATAATTAAAATGTATAACTGAATTAAATTTTTATATAATTTGGTTAGTTTGGCTAAATTTTCTTTTGATGTCTAATACTACGCGTATAAAGTCTTTCTGTCTGTAACATTTTCAAGGTGGAATAAAATATTATTTTTTACTTTTGAGTGCATTTTTTTAAAGTCTGTTTTATGTATTTATAAAAAAATGTATTAATTCTGTAGGTTAGGTCCGAAAATATTTCTCCGACATTAAGTTCTAGTGTTGTAGAAGTAATAAAAAATATGTCACTGATATTCTTCCAGAAATATTCGGGTCATCACATAATTGCTGTAGAAAAATCCGATGTTATCGGATAATTAAACCGATTATAATTAATCTATATGAGGATAGCGACAGCGAAACGGAACTAGATACAAAATAACATTAAAAATGTAAATATATAGTATCTAAAAATTTATATTGTCCAGGTTTTTTCATTTAATTAAATTACTATAAACATATTATACTAATATCATTACTTGTTTTCTTTAAAGCCAAAAAATCTTCATTAAATACACAAATAAATAAATTTCGACTACATTGCCTAGCTTTATTTAGTCAAAACTATTTAACGTAAAATTCCCATATAGTTTCGTTACATTTTTCTTGAACCTAAAAACAGTAGGGTGAATGCGCCAGTAGTCGGACAGTTTTCTCAAGTTTTCAGTTTAAAAATTCATAAAAAATTATTTTTTAGATCATCAAATTGATTCAGGTACAAATGAATGCGTGAGGGTGTTTATTTGCGATAAAAAATATAAAAATACACGATTTCTGTACGATTGTTCATAAAATAACGTAAATTCTTTTAAAATGCCTTTTTGCTAGTGGTCGGACACTTATGCTTAGTAATCGGACACGAGATGTCCAGTAGTCGGACAAAACGTTATTGGTCCATCAACACCAGTTCAGGACTACATGTAATGTATTTTCTATTAATCTAAGCTTGGAAAAATAAAAATAAATCAATTACTAAGGTTAGAAATAATAAAAACCCATTTATTAAAAAAAATCCTTAGAATGAATTTATTAAAAAACAGGTAGGTACATTAATCAGAAATCAATTAATAATCCACATTTTTATAAAAAAAAATTTAAGATTTCATTTCATAAAGTAATAATTTAAAATATCGGTATACTGGTGGAAAAAAAATACATCTCGAATTTTATTATACACCAGTAACGGGCGGTGATTTTTTTCAAAGAAATTATTATTTTGCGAAGTAAAGCTTAGATATACATTTCTGGTAAAATATGAATATACGAATAATAAAAAAAAACAATAAAACATATACACTCTTGGTTGTGCAAAAATAAATAATATACATTAAACATAAATAGTATTCACATATAAAATCTAATTCCACAACTTGTTGGTATCTAGATCCTGTATATTTAGTACAGCCTAAATGAAACCGTTTAGGACAAGTATCACATCCTATTTTTTTCTTGTTCTTCTTCTGTGTCACTAATTAGTTCTTCATCACACACTGCACAAAATTGTATTTCTTTCGTTACACTGTTAAAATGATCATTTTCTCGATTTGTTTTAACTTTTTTTTGTGATTCTTTGCAGTGCTATCTGCCCTTTTTCTCTTGTTCGCAAATTTTATTTTCTTCTTCATTTCTTTTATATTTAAGTTTTCCCTCCAAGCTTTTGAAGAAATTGCACTCGGAATTTTTTCCCCGCTTGGTTTTTTACTTTTTTAAAGAAATACTCGATGAACTTGCATTACTACATGGTTTGACATTTTTGATTAGATCAAAGATCACCAGCTTCATTTAAGTTCGCAGGTTTTGCTTCAATTGGCAGCAATTGTGTGATACCCAAACTCTCTTCTGTGTTTCCCGTCTTTTTATTTTCGTTTACATTTAACTTAAAAGGAATTACAAGGTCTTGAAGAATAATAACCGATGGTTTTTCTTGAGGTGGAGCTGATTGCATAGTTTCATTGTGTTCGACAGGCTGTTCAACAGGATGAAGAGAACTATTGTTTCCAATTTTAAATAAGTCTTCTTGAAATAAAGGTGACTGAGCAAGTTCAACGTTTTTTGGTAGAAATTGTGCAAGATGCAAAAAACCATTTTTTTGAACTTCAAATTCTTCAATTTCGGTGTATTTATTATTGGCGGAACTATTTTCAGGGCGTGCACCATCTAAAAGTGACATCAACAGCTCAAAAGTCAAGTTGTTTTCTAGTAAACTAAGTGTTAGATGGGTCATAACTTTCTTAGCGATGTTTACTTCTTCTGATGTAATTTCTATATTCTTTGCGACTTGACTTGAATTTCTTGCATATTTTCCAGTACGTTTTACACACATTTGGTGTAGTCCATGCTATTAGGATTAAATGGGTAGAGTCCGCAAGCTCTAAATCCATTTTTAATATTGCTTTTCATATTAGGATGGCAACAAGTTACTTTTTGAATTGGACAGAAATTTGTTTTGGTTACAACTTTATTAATATTTTCATCTGCACACACCTTCGGACTGCTTGCTTCCAATATTCTTTCACGGGCTTAAAAACCGCTACGTCAGCAGGTTGCAGCAAATATGTCGTATTAGGAGGCAACGCATATAAAATTATATTATTACTATAACATAAATGACTCAACTCCAAGGACATATGTGACCTATGACCATCAACTAGGAGAAGAATAGGTTTCGTAATGGATAGCCAGTCATTAAATCCATTGGCCATTTTTGGCCAGGGCGGCCATTTTTGAAAGGTGTTGTTAACTTTTCATTATTAACAATTTTTTGCACACTGTCCAAAAGTTCATCTTTTTTTCAATGGAAAACCGCATTTCGCTAAATTGGTTAGCTATTCCGCTATTTGTTTTTCCTTTTTTTTTTATAATTGGGTCGGGACCTTTCTGAGAAGATTTTACTTTTCCCTGAACCCGGGCCTGTACGATTGACTTTGGTACTCCATATTCACGACAAGTTTCCCTTAAACTACTCCCTTTTTGGACTTGTTCAATGGCTAGCTTAAGGTTTTCATCGGAATAATTTTGAAACTTTGCTTTTTTCTGAGAATTCATTCTCTAAAACAAAAAAAACCATCTCAAAATTCATATTTTGAAACCGACTTACAACGGCTGGCCGACTACTGGAACACTTAAAAATTAATCATGCGCTAGTAATCGGACAATTTTTACTACAGAAAAATAATGATATAACCTTAAAAAAACCTGGCCGGTTACTGGATGAACCAACTGAAATCTCTTTTAGATGCGTATAAAAAAAGAGATAGCGGCATCCTATTTTAGTTTAAATTAGAAAAAGACACATGAACTTTGTTTTCCTTTTACCAGAAGTCGGACTCCTGTCCGACTACTGCATTTTTAATTTTTCATTGTTCTAGTATTCGGACACCTTATATTTAGGTTTAAATTGTAAAAAATATATGTAATTTTACGTTTTTGAAGTAGTTTTAACTATAATAAATATCATAAAATAACTAAACTCAATAAAAATTTACTGCCACGGATTTTACTTACCTTTGTAGCGCACTTGATCTGATCTTATTTAAAGAAAAACGTTGGCTTCTAATACAACGACAACTTTTGTACCTGTTTGAACTAACGAAGATTTTAAGTGACATTAATGGCAGATGGCGATATGACGCAGAACTAGTTAAATTTCATTGGTTATTTTTTTTCATTAGTAGGGAACGTTTAAATTTCATTTTATTTGAAAATTAACGAATTTTGTCCGATTACTGGTGGTGTCCGGCTTACCGGCGCAATCACCCTAAACTTTTTTTAATTTTTGCAGACTTTTTTGAACCGCCCTGTAGCTAATTACGTAATTAAATGAACACAATTTTTAGAGACGATGTGAAAGGCAAAGAAGCAAGCTACCCAAAGGTAGTACATAGTTTTCAGTTTTTTTTTGCACAGCATAGAATAGGTGGTTAATAATTTATAATATTTGTAGCAGTGCAGGTGTAACAGATGCGAATGAATTTTATATGAATACCTAAATGCCACAACATGTGAACAGAAATAATAATTTCTAAATTTATAACTTTGGAAACGCCGTTTAAATGTTGTATGAATATTAGTTATAGTGGTGGTATAATATATTATGCAATATTTAAATTCCAAATTACACATTATTTTGCAGATATTGAATAAGGTTGTTTGACTTTAAGCTCGTATTTATTAGATTTTTCTATATTCTATAATAATTAGAGGTATATGTTAATATTTTAGGGTTTTTATGAAAAAATGAAAATAAATAGTAAGGTGAGTTTAGTTAAAAATAGATATTAAAATTCTGAATTTTAAAGTCATAATCTTTAAGGCGTATAGTAATGGTAAAAGAAATGCCAAGTTCAAATACATTTTAATTTAATTTTTTCATATATTTTTTTTTAAATTTGGTTCTTACTACACACTTGCCCCTACTAAGGATTAAGTGTGTATTTCATGTTTATTCTCCATATAAAAGCAAGATATATTATAAGAGAGTAACTGAGTAAAACTACATTCTTCTCTGCTTTAGATTACAGTTCACGATATTTTTTTAAGAAAACGATTTTGATGCTACAAACTTTTATTTACGCCATAGCGCAAATTAAAAAAAGATATTCTAAAACTATTTTGCAAGTGACTTAAGAAAAGTGTAATTTTTGTTTGAAAAACTTTCAAATATCATAACATTTACTTATTCTACATTATAATCCCTAAAAGTAACATCGAATCTGATTAAACCTCTCCGACCAACGAAACTAGGCTTTGGACGAACCATAATAACATCTTCTTTTAAAAGAGTGCTGAGATGTTCAGGATCAGCCCATGTAAAAGTTGTTGCCGCAAGTGGATATAATGATGGAACTGTCCTTACAAATTTTGCTTCTACCTCATTTTCGTTTAAATTTACTGACGTGACTTGCCCTATTAAATCTCGCTGCATTTTTGTGAGGCAAATCTAACTACCAATTATTTACTTGTAAATCGTCGGAGGATTTGTTGATGTCTGTTATGTACTGATCTAAGTCTTCTTTTTCCCTTAACTCTTCTTCTACATCATGTTCGTCCCTGTCATCAAATATTATTGTTTCTTCTAGCTCTTCGTTTTCGCTGTTATTTTCCTTTCTATTTTTATATTTTTTGTCCCTCGTTTTTTTGCGTCGATTTTAAATTTTTTATATGCTTTTCACGTAGACGTCGAAGAATCTCATCACTTGTTATAACTTCTGCGCCTCTAGTTGCTTTCCTTTTATTTTTTCACATTTTCTCTAGCGTGTGTATTCTGCTTAACAGTAGCTAAAAGTAATTCTTCAAATGTCCATATATTTTTTTCCGAGGCTATTTGATGAACTCCTGAAAGGCCAGCTTGGTTATTTTGAACAACATCTGATGAAGCATTAAGCTGATTTTCCACGTTATGTTGTAGCCAGCGCCTGTAACCAAAAGGATCATATTTTTCTATTGGCACGACATCAGGTTACCATAAAACAATTGCAGATGATCTCCGGTGTGACTTCTATCCAAATTTTGACAATCGTTTTGCTAAAGATTTTCTTTGGCACTCTAAGTCTCTCGTGATGTATTTGCCAATGCCTCAAAATAGTATCCCACTTAGATTTAAGAGATTTGAAGACCAATAGGTCTAAGGGTTGTAGTATATGTGACGAGTGGGAGGCAGCTTCAAAATGGTGATGTTATTTTCCTTATTACATAGAATTAACCTTTCATCAATATGTGAAGCATGCCCGTCATATATTTGCAAGACAGACTTCGTAGGACTTAAAGCTTCCAGGAAAGAATTTTGAAAATATTGCAGAAATACTTCAGATTCCATCTACCCGTTTGAAGTCACAGCAAACGTTGTACCTGGAAACGATTCATTAGGAGAAGCTACCCATTCATCCCAAATACGTTTTCCCTTGAAAACAGGGCTTTCACTCCGGCAGGATTAACAGCCATTAGAACAGCAGTGTTTTCGTAGCCGTTTCCTGCTGTGGTTCTAGATGACGTGGTCCCTTTTTTCCCAACTATTTTGGTTTTTGATGGATCCATCGATTTAGTTTAGTCAAAGTTCCAAACTTGTTCTGGCTTGTCGTTTAAATTAAGTTCGTTAAGATTCCCTTTTAACAGTTTAAAATGATAATAAACGGATTCATTAGAGAGTCTTTTGGAGAATCCCAAGAACCATGCATCTCTAGGAATGCCATTTCTAAATGGTTTTTTTAGGTTATTCCTATTTACATATTTTCCAACAATACGAAATATGTCTTTTCTTGATAAGCCCCATCCCGATATTTCCATCAAGGATTAGATAGTGCTCAATCTTGCTTCAACTTCAAAAGGAAGACCAACATCTCTTCCCTAAGTAGTACTTTTCGAACCTCTAATATCTCTCCTATGAGAACTGAGGGTCATTTGTAATATTTTATATTTTATAGACGCTTTACACTGGCTTATTTCATCAATTGTTTGCTTTAACGTTGGCTTTGTATACTGTGTCGCCTCCTCTGTCTTCAGTTATATATATTCGGCCCATTTTGAGAAATCTGAAAAAAAAATACATTTTGGTTAAGTGTGTAGTATGTACACACTTACACGTGCTATTTACTACGCACTTGTAACAACAAAAGACATTTGATACTCTTTCGATGATAATAGATTTTAAATAGTTTACACACTCACCTGAGAAATTACCACGAACCATTTTCATAAACACTCGTTTTTTCAAGACTAACTCCCGATTTATCTGTGAATTTTACCGGTAGATCGGCGGGCATAGTTAATTGGCGCTGGCTGAGAAAACGAAATTAATGGACTTCTACACAGCCCTTCTACACACTTAACCCGAGTACGCACTTATCCAATCTCTTCATATATTTCATATTGATGTTAATAACCGTTAGAGAGTTATTGCTATATAGCTGCATAAGTTCAACTAATATGTTCATTCCTAGAACACCTATCAAACGTGCCATGACAACTCACCCACCTATGAGCTTACAATTCCCCGATTAGGTGAGTGCTTGCTTTTTCCTAAATCAAACATTGGTTATTTTTAGTTTCCATCGCTTGATCTTCCACTTATATTTATAAAATGGTAATATTTAATAGACTGGAACTAATTGAGCCGATATTAAAGCTAAAGGATGACATTCTCTTACTCTAAACCTAATGCGAGATAACGAAAGCTACTTCTGCAAAAATTCCTTTTCGCTAGTGCTTCTTTTTATGTAAAATTTTATCTCCCCACCCGTTCGCAATTGGTTTAATCAGATGTTTTCCATTATGCCTGACTCTCACTCCCCTTTTTATATGCTTAAAATGCCCCTTGACCGTTATACTCACATGGCGTTTTGTCTTTCCAATGTACGATTTACTACATTTAGGGTTACATGAATTTAATTACACATCTCATATTTTATTGAAAATGTAAAATTATCTCTTATAATGCAAAATATATTGTCTACTACTAACTTAAAATAAAAACAAAACAAATATGACAATAACAACTCATGTAGTTGTCTTCAATTCTTCAATTGATTTTTTTTCTAACTGTTAAGGGAAAAGAAAAATTGCACAATTGCCTGAAAAATAAAAAAAAATCTGTAAATTGACTTTTTAAAACGGCTGGTAAATTAGTAAACTCCATTCTTATTCTATCCTGTAAGTAATACTGTTTGGTCTATATTTAAATACTCTCTGCTTCGAATACCCCTATAGAAAGAAATCCAGTGGTGTAACGACTGGAGAACTTGGTGGCCATTCAATGGGAACCCGTCGACCTATCCACCGATTTGGAAAAATTTCGTCCAAGTACCATCGAACATTTATACCAAAAAGCGGTTAAAACCATATTCTTTCTTGGGGAATATCTAGATCACCCTTGTTAGGAAACACTACTGTTAATGCAGGCATTAAATCGAATGAGAGGAAATCTAGGTAACGCTCAGCAGTAAGATTTTCTTTAAAGAAATATGGTCCAAAAATTCGGATATTTATTAGGCCAGCTCACACATTAAATTTTTGGGGATGTTGTATATCTTACACGTATCCACTGTGGATTTTGACCAGACGAGAATCGATAATTATGTCTATCGATCATTCCGTTTATATAAAAAGTAGCCTCATTGGAGAAGATAATATTTTGAAAAAATATGTTATTTTGAACATATTTTCCCATCATTTCTCACAGAATCGTAATCTCCTACAGTAGTCATCTTCAGGAAGTTTCTATACAATATGCACTTTATACGGGTAATACTTCGGGCTTTTTAATAATCGCTGTACAAAAGCTCTACTGACATCGTTTTTTTATGGATAATAAATGCTAATAAAGCAGGTTGTCAGACCGTTTTAGGTAAATCTTTAACTGTTTCATGCTTTTCAAATTTTTGAAATATCCTACTCACACTTGACCGCGTAAATTGTACTCGAGATACTTTTCATTGAACAACACGCAGACTTTATCCTGGGTCCATTCTGTGTCTTCACAACCTAACAATATCCAAATTTCATTACGCTGCCTTTATGAGAGCACCAGAATTCAAAATTGTCAAAGTTCCAAAATTCTAAGACTTTAATTAAAAGTAACAAAAAACAATTAAAATTAACAATCAAAGTAGAAGATATGTTATTTTGGTGTAATGCGGACTCGTTTTGCTGTAACAAAATAAGTAGACCCCTAATTTGTTGCTAGTATTGTATTCAGTTTTAGAAGTCTTTCTCATAGAGCTCCCACATGACTTTTATTGCCATTAAAAGAAAGGTGGGATGTCTGTAGACAGGTGGCTGAAAATAGTACAAAAAGACGAACAAACATTTAAACCACTTCACCTGTTCCAGCATATTGTAAAAAATTACTCATACAGAAGCTATGAATTTTGTGCGTTTCTTTTGAACCACCGTATTTATGCATTATGACGAAAAATGCGCTATTTCCTATTTGTTGGAATTTCCGTTTAATTTTCTTTTCAAATAATGTTTTTCAATATTTGTAAACTAATTCCACTTTTTACCAGGTTATATCGGATTTTTGTACTTTTTCAACAAAGCGTATCAACCACATAAAAATTATTTTTCTTCATCGGGAATACATTTTGTTGGGAAACCAATAATCAAAAAGCTTCCCGTATGTTGTGAACATTACGGCACATACTGTATACACTTTAAATTTTGTTTTAGAGCAAAGTCTTTACCAAGACTTAAAAAATAAACTAAATCAATTTTCAATAACCCTGATAATTCACGACAGATTGATTAGATATAAAACATCCCTTAATTTCAATGATGACGTACTCTAACCGATACGATTAAAATGAAGGGTCAATACATTTTCATAACCGATTCATGTATCTGTAACCAGAAACTACATTCAAATGTAAATAGATAATTTAGGGACGTATTGATTGGGCATACGATACAAACTAATCATTCTGATGAAATGGAGAGTTATTCTGTCGGAAACATTATTTATTAACGAATTAGTGGTTTGCTCGAGCCCCGAGCAACGTTTCAGACGGTTGAGTATTGGAAATTCGTTGGTTAGGTTCATGTGTTTAAAAAGGCCATATACTTTTAAAACGTCGTAATCCGTTCAAATTTGTCAAAACCCGAAGGATGGAAAACATATTTCTAAAATAATCTTAACTCCTTAAATATTTTAAGCATTCTTCATCTTTTAACGAGGGGTAAACCGCTGAGGAAATCTGGGGTACAGGGTGTTCCATTTTGGGTACTTTTGCGGGGTATCTCCGTTATTTTTATAGATAGAAAGTTGAGATTTTCGCGACAGTGTGCTTTTTCGTAAAACTAAAGATGCCGTTAATACAATTTTCAGAGCCCTTTTAGTTTTTAAGATACAGGGCTAACTTGAAAATGTTTTCAGGCACCCCTCATATCTCAGCTATTAGATACCTTATCGAAAATGTTATATGTTTTAGAACTTTTCCCGTTGAAATCGATTCCTTCTTCGGAAGTAGTATACGGGGTCAGGTCAAAAAGTTATCGGACCCCACTTTATTTTTTTAAATGGAACACCCTGTATATTTATAGACTTCTTTTACCTTTTCAAAAATATATAATTGTATGGACTTTTTCTCAGAAACGCGCAAAAAACAATTTTCTGAAATTAAATGCATAATTTAATAGTAGACTATGGCTATTGTTTGTGACAACAAACAAAAATAAATGTCAAATCTCAATCTCATCGGTTTTTGGATCGACTTTTGGTTTATAAAGCAATTTATAAACGTTCTTTTGGTATTTTTATTTAATTGATATTTATAAATTTCTTCGAATAATGGCAGCGTATGAAAATCATGAAACATATGTTATGCTGGTATGTTTTATACAGAGTAGTGAAAATTCTTTTTTGAGATATTTGCTCGTTTAAAAGCAAATTTAGTTGAGCACGGATTATTTGTTCAACCGCGTCCTAAAACATAACCCAAAGAGAACAGGGAAAGAAAAGAGATAGATGTTTTGGGATAGATAGAAGCAACTCTTCATGTTAAAAAATTGAGAATGAAATTGGTGTGCCAAAAACTGACAGAGGATCTTGAAGAAATATAAGTATCATCCATACAAATTTAATATAGTGCAACATTTGCATCCTGGCGATTCCGAGCGTAGGGCACTGTTTTGCCAGTGGTATTTGCAACAAATCGATGCTAACGATTTATTTGACAGACTTGTTATCTGGTCGGACGAATGCTTTTTTTCAAGTGCGGGAATTTTTAATCGTCACAGTACCAGGAACTGGCCTTGTGAAAATCAGCATTTAATGTTTGAAATGGCACAACAAGGACGCTTTGGAGTTGTAGTGTCATGTTTTATTTTGGGCAGAAATATAGATTTTTTGGAGGAGGTCTTACAGCACGTAGATACCTAGAAATCCTTAAGGAAGTTATTCCAGAACTGCTCGAAAATATTCCATTAACCCAATATGAATCTGTTTACCTACAGCAAGATGGTGCCCCAAGTCACAACTCTAGGCTCTTAAGGGAATTTCTTGACAATAAGTTTCCTCAAAGACGGATAGCTAACAACGGCCTCTATAATTTCTAGATCTTTCAATTTTAGATTTTTTTATGGGTTTATATACAAAACGAGAGGTAATTCATTTAGCCTTCCGAAACCTGCGAATGAGACCAATGGTTCCTTTTAACGCTATTCAAAAAATTACAAAAATGTGCCAATTTTGCACTAAAGAAAATGGTTGTCAATTTAAACATAACCTTTAAAAATTTGTTTTCCCTTTTTTTAATAATGTTGTTTTTTTGTGTTTGTTATATTGTGACTTTATGCTATAAAACTGTTTTTACAAACTTACTATTATTAAAAATTCTATAAGTATTGTTATATAAGAAGATACCTATATGCAAGGTATCCAATTCTTCGTTAGCAATATGTAACTTTCAATTGTTTATTATTGTTATTCATGGCCTACTATTAAATTATACATTTAATTTCAGAAAATTGTAATTTATTTGCGTGTTTCTGAAAAGAAGTGCACAGTATTATCTATTTTTGAAAAGGCAAAAAAAAGACAAATTTTATATTCTTTATTTATCTATCTATAAAAATAACGGAGATACCCCGCAAAAGTACCTAAAATGGGACACCCTGTACAAGCAAATGGATGTCAGTGGAAGTCTAGTGAAAGTCAGTGGAATTCTAGTGAAAGTCAGTGGAAGTCAGTGGAAGTGGGTGGAAGTTAGTGCAAGTCTGGTGGAAGTCAGTGGAAGTGAGTGAAAGTTAGTGCAAGTCTAGTGGAAGTCGGTGGAAGTCAGTGGAAATGAGGGGAAGTTAGTGGAAGTCTGGTGAAAGGGGCTGAAGAAATATCATTTAAGTTTGACAGGGCAAGTTAAATTGAGTATGCAATAATTATAACATGTTTTTTAGTTTAATAATTATTGTTTCTACTATTGTTGTACTAAATATTATTATATTAAATATTATTTATCTATTTATTTAACCCAGGAAATGATCTTACCTCGAATCTTTCCAAATATTCCTCCTATGGAAAAATTGGGATATTCCGTTCCAAGAAACATATTTAACAAATAGCATCGGCGCTAGTGGAAAAAATTTCGTCTTCGATTCGAACTTTTAAAACCACAAACGTTCATGCTGCTTTTAAACAAATTATTAGAAACTAGTTTTTTTTCGATTTTTCCGGAAAAATTAAATGAATTAAATAAAGCCGGCAAAATTTAATAATGCTTAGGCGGCATCTAGCCCGATCGACAGTTTTTTTGCAATCAGTTAAGCTGAATTTTTAAATTTCTAGTGTTGTAAGTGGAGGTTGTTCAACTCGTTCAAGTTTGTTTACATAACTTTTTGATTTTTGAAGTTTTTAGCATTTTTCTGAATTATATTGTATTGAGTTGAACTTTTGACCATTTTTATTATTTGTGCTTACTTTATTTACCTTGACGTAAACGCAATTTATAATTAAAACGGAAATAAAACTCCACATAGGCTTCATAATGACGGGATTTAACCAGGATATGTGTTTTTATCTCTTATAGAATATTGAAATCTAATTTTTGATATAAAACAGCCGTAGTAATGTGGAAGTTTTGAGGGAAGTAAACGGTTTACTGAATATATATTGAAATATTTTATCTCGCTTATACTAAAAAAATGATAAGGACAAAATGTAAGTTTCAATGTTTTTATAAATCGTTAGAAAATAAATATTACCAATTTATGTTTTTTCAAGAATCTGGTCTTGATGATGACACTAATCAGTGCGGAAACGTAGGCATTTAAATAATAGTTTCCAAAAAGCTGCAAAATATTCCCTTTTGAATTATTAATACACCTTATATTATAGAGGAATTAAACAAAAAGCTGCAAAAATCTTTCTTTTTGAATTTTATTATTAATACACTTTATATGGGGTATATTATAGAGGAAGTATATCTCAATAGAATAGAATACAAAAAAACATACTAAAAGAAAACTTAAAAACAGTAAAATAAGTATTTTTTTTTAATAATTTTGTATTTAATAACATATTATTCAGGGTTGTCCTGATAATGAAAAGCTTGCTTTGCAAATTTCTTTCACATAATTTTGTCTTAAAACATTTTTTCCAATATACAGGGAAGCCGTGGGAACATGAAACTGCTCCCTAAAAACGAAAAAAAATTTATTTCTAAGAGAGTTCAGATCTTTTTTAAACATGGAAGAAATGTAATGAATAAAAAAAGAAACAGTGAAACATACATGAGTTTCCTTTATTTTTTTTATATAAAACCCTTTTTTCACTACACAGAGTAGCCCTAGGGGATACAAAAACCCCTTACAAATGCAAATAAACTGCTGCTCGTAATACATGAATCACTAGCATTTTTAGGGTAAACTTAAAGATCAATGTTTTCAAAACTAAGAGAGGTATCGATATGTGTCTACTAGCATATTAATACAGGGTTGAAAAAATCCGGCATATTTGAATTTTTGCCTTGCCACTGGTAAAAAATGGCATATACTGGCAAAAATGGTTTTAATTGGAATAAACCGGAAAAAATGACATTCATCCCGTTTTTTCCATCCGAATAAACTTAACTTGTCACTGTAAAACTTTAATTGCTGGTGTGGTGTTTGCAGTGTTGTACGCTTGATTTGTATGAAGAATGAGTTGCAATTTTGTGAGTGTGAGTTTATCATATTATATCATTAAAAATCATTACAACTTTGGTTTAAAATCAATAGAGGAGCAAATAATATTCAGGCAGTTTAAAGTTTGAAATCGTAATGCTTAAAACGATAAGTTTCTAAAGTCCAGACCGATTTAAACCTTGTTTAAACCATATTTTTGCCACTGGATGGTTCAGCGCATTACAACTCTGATTTGGTATAAATTTCTGTAGTATTTTTTTTCTAAATTAATAGGTGCATTATTTAAAGAGGGTTTACAAGACAAAGCAATGATTTTTTTCTCCAATTCATGATTCCCAAGTTTATACAATTATTGCATGTACTTTTTTTTTAAATGTGCAATTTTTGTTGTGAAAATTATTATTAATTAACGTGATGGTATAATTTTTACCAAAGCAGATACTTTACCAAAATATTGTTTAACAATTTATATAGTTTTTCATTAACCTAAGCTCCCATTTTTTATAGTGAAATGCAAAAAATTGAGATATACGCGCTATGTTCTGTAAGGACAAAGTTAAAAATTAAAGATTAGAGCTTTTTTTCATAGGAGAATATACCATATATCATTACGTGAGGCGACCTATCTTCAAAATTTGTAAGAATTATTGTAAAATTCTTAGATCCATATGTACTTTTAGGATATGATCTTTTATATACAGGGTTTTCGGTTTAAGGGAGAACACTCTAAGTACGTAATGAAATAGGAAGTAAACTCTGAGTTTTCGAAGTACAGATTGTTAAAATATTGATGTTTTTTTTTTAGTTTTTCTTATACTTTAATTAAATAAATGTTTCTAATATAAGTAATGCTAATAAAACGACTAAAAAAGATTTTTTATCGTTTTTTTGTGATACCACTATTTATCTTTCTCATACATCAAAGCTATTGGATTAATTCATTAATTTGTAGCGCTTATCGTTTTTTTATCAAGGAAGAAATCAGTGGAAGTCAGTGGAAATCTGAAGGAAGTCAGTGGAAGTCTTACCGTAAATGGAAATCAGGTGTACAAATTTCTACCTGCGGTTTGTCCCTCGTATTTAACAAAAAACAAGAAATTCTCTGCTAAATCAACCTTAAATATATATTTTTTTAAAATAAGTACATATAGCAAACCCTCTACAAAGATAATTTTTTAAAACTATATAATATAATATAATTTAGCCTCTAGAATGTGTTTTACAACTTCTAATGCAAATCCTCTTACAAGGTCTTAAACTACCAAAACATAAGTATCTCGCTGATAAATCTCCAGCATTAAGCCGACTGAAAACCGTTTCATAAGATATCCTATCGTAAGCTATTACCACAATTGCTCGAAAACTTTCAGAGTTGGTCAATGGGGTTTACTTGGTGTTTTATTGCGTTTTTTGCTAGCTTGATGAAGGTTTTGTGTTGCATTCAGCTTTCCTTTTAAATTACAGAATTTTGCGATCGGTTGTGAACATTCTTTGTGCTATAACTTTGAGAATGTTCTTGTGCACTGAAAGTGTGTAATAATATGGGGATATATTGCATTTTTAGCAACGACACTTTTAAATAGTCGTAATCTTTATACATTTCTAATAGCTGCGGGACTGAGAAAAGGAATTTAGTATTTAAGGAATATTTTCCTTCCTATATTTTTAAATAAAGTAACATTTTGATTTTACTAAATAATACAATTTGCTTTAGGGTGAGGCAATAGTGTGACAAAGTACCTTTTTTTTAGATCATTGGCGTTTTAATTTGTCATATCTTACTAGATTTTATTTTTAAATTAACTATGTGCATTTACTCAATATAAATATCAAATTATTGTTTAAATTTAAGCTTAGTTATTTTATAAACTATTTACAACAATAATTTTTACTACTAGCAGTTAAATTAAAAGAACATCAATATTGCTTTGAGGTATATTTGTCAAAAAAAAACATGGCTAACTAGATTCAAATTACATCAATATGTTTTAATGCATTTGCGACGACACAATAAAAATTAATATATCACAAAAACTATTAGAGATAGGTATGAAAGAGGACTAATAACGGAACATGATAGGATAGTTAGATACAGGGTGTGCCATTTAAAAAATCAAAGAAAAATTGGTATTAATTTCGACAAAAAATGACAAAAAATAATTGCAGCAAATACCCTGTATAAAATCATTACGTATGCGGTTATCTAAACTCTTACTTAGTTATTTATCTTTTTACAAAACTACAATTACAATTTTTCTTTATTGGAATCTTTGTAGGTTAGAAGTTATAGCAGGTTATGGAGAACCATGATTTTTTTCCAATTTACATATTATTTTAATAATTTGGCAACGTCAAAATAAAATGCAAACCCAAATATTGTGTTATATAGAGAATTACTTGTAAAATCCAAATATTTAAAAATATATAGGGTGTCCCATTAAAAAAAAAGTTCATTCTTAGGTGCCTCACATTTGAGAAATACCCTGTATAATTAAAAATATTTTTAAATTGTAGACTTCTTTTTGTTATGCAACCATCATATTTCTTTTCTCAAAATTATAAAAAACCAGGGAGATATGGTTCTTTGTCACACTATTGTACCACACAGTATATAAATGATTTCTAAAATTAGCTTCAGGAAACTATACATTTCACCAGTCGTCATTTAAAGCCCTAAAAACCATTATACAATGTCAATTTCCAGAAGTCAATTAGATGGAATTTTATATTTGCTGATACTTTTTAAATATACAGAATACGGCAAAAAACTTCCCACATTTATTTGGCCACTTTATAGAAGCAAACAAACTGCGAGGTATCAGATTATGGTATTTTTGTAGCTTATACCTTGCGGTTTCCAGTAGTTGTTCTCATTAGTTGGACAAGAAAGAGTTGTGTGTTCACTGCTCTAATACATATCAAAAGAAACGAATCTTTCATTGGGGCTCAAAGATCGTTACGGGTTTCAGTTCGCGCTTGATTTCCATTTACCGGCTGCTTCCGGAACTTGTGTCTTCTTTCTCTTCAGATACCTTTAGGATAAGGGTTTTTGTACACCGTATAAGTATTATTTATGACTTAGAAGCTGTTAAGAAAATGCAGTTACCACAAGAAATTGCCCACCGAGTGATTTAAACGTTTCGAAATCAGCTACAAATATGTTTCAAAAATAATTGTTAAACATAGCAATGGCAAACTGCATTCCTTTAACTAAACTTATTATTTTTTTTATTATATTAACAAGGTGTTTTCTATTAATGTTTAAAATATAAAAGGTTTTTTGGCACACCCTTATAATAAACATTAAAAAAAGAAATAAATAAGATGTAAACATAGCCGGCTGTAAAATTTTACTCTAATAAATACAAGCAAAACCCACTAAGTCAAAAAAAAAGAGTTTGAGAAAAATAGTTTTTAATTTCCCGCGATCAAAGTTTTATTAATTTAAGTTTAAAAAACATAACATTTTTCTTTAACATCACAACTTTTTTTGTAAGTATATAGAAGAACTACTGCATGAAAAAAATTTAATTTATGATTTACAAATAATTAATTAGACATTTTGAAAATTTAGATACAGTGACTTAATGTGTTTTTCTTGTACCAGCTGACTTAATGTGTTTTACGTGTTATAATTTTGGTAGCAGGTGACTTATTTGCTGTGTTAAATAATAGTAATAACAACAAAAAAGTGATGTTTTAACATTATTTTATTGACACTCAAACAAAAATAAAACCGCTATAGTAAGTATATTACGACTAGAGTAAAACTTTAAAACATTTTCAGAAAGGACCTAAGTATCTAGAGTAGCAACATTATGGCTAAAAATCCTCTTGTTCTTTTTCATCTGAGTCATTTTCTTCTGGTTCAACAGTACTATCTTTAACAGAAGATGAACTTGGTAAACTTTTAAACCAAGTGTGAAGTGTTTGAGGAATATATACAGAGTTTTAGCAAATCTTTTTTTTTAGCAGCAGAGATTGGCAACTGTTTTGCATATAATTTGGGTATAACTATTGCGATTTCGGGTTTATTCTCCTTGCCTTTTCTATTGGTTATCCGTCTTATGAACCCAATATCAATTTTCTCAAATTCATCCTTAAATCCATATTTATATTGTAAAGTGTTCGGCAAATGTTTCTCATATTTGAAACATTTTACTTTAAGCCAGTTCACTGTATTTCCCTTACTATCTACTTTTCTATTGTTCACAGTCATTTGAACGATTTTCTTCAAATCCAGAAATTCGTTATATTGAATTTTTCGGGTTTGATAAGCAGGTTTATTGCTATTTTTTCCCATCCTGGCCATTTTAAAAACATTCTCGTATTCATGCACACTAAATATTTCGATATTCTGCTTGGCCGTTTCGATAGCACTGTGCATGGAGTCCACTTCCATATAGGAATGCCCACTTTCCATGAACTTTTGTTCAATTACTTGACGGCTGGGGTGGTTTCTCACAAGATGTAATAATAAAGCGGTTATTTGAATATTTCTATGTTGTCCTCCACAAGTATCCGAGAAAATAGTTAAATGTGTTACATCATGGGACAATGAGTTTATATACATCGCTAAACAGGTGCCAATTTCACAGCTATCGCGCTTTCCATTGACTTCTGTCCAGAAGTAACAAAACGCTTCATTTGGTGGAGCAGCTTCGTATACAGTAAAGTTGTACAAGTTTAATTTACGCAGATAGTATAGCAAACTAACTTGGGATGTAGGAATTTGAAGGACACTTTGCATGTCACAAGACACAGATTTAAAAGTTTTATCATTGATAGCTTTCTCTTTATCTGCTTCTTTTTCTTGCATCGAAGTTTCTTTTCTTTCCAAATGCATCCTATAACTTATCTCCAGCGCATCTTTTTCATTTGCAGCTGCTTTTTCATATTAGTTGCAAGTAAGACACTGGTCCTTCTTTGGTTTAAAAAATGACATATTATATTGCTGGCAAAAAATACGTCTGTATGTTATAAGACTTACTCCAGGCTTGTTATTTTCTCTGACACTTTCCATAAATAAATTATGCATTTTTTTAATATTCAAGTCGAATCCAGGTAAAGTCTTTTGGTTGATTTTCTTGTATAATGGCTCTCCATGACAGGAAAACTTTCAATGTGTTTTTAACGCTTAAAATCACTTCGTCTGAAGTTTTATTACCAGGAGTTTTCTGTCCCCTTTTATCCTTTCCACAATACGCTCCGGTTTCACTTTTATTTTGAAACGCATTAACTATAGGTAAATTTGAGATACATAAAGTCTTGCAGAAAAAGTTTTGGCATACTTGAAATTTATTTTCACTTTTTGTAAAGAAATAAGATCTTGCACTGCTGCGCTGCTTGCTGTCTTCTCCTTTCCTAGGCCTGCGACTTTTTACTTCACATGACATTACATTTCTTAGTATAAAATCCCTTTGCCTCTCAAATGTCAGGTTCCAATATGTTTTACATAATAGTTGGCGCTCCTCTTCGGAAAAGTTGTTGTTGCACTTGTAACGACATTTTGAGCAATCAATAGTTTTAGGGATTTTAGGTGCTTGTATTTTGCCTTTTACACGTTTATAAGGTTTCCCTTGACTTCTCTTTTTCTTTTCCATATTTCGTTTCCAGTTGAGGGCCTTGCTACATTCCACCTGTATTAAGTTCTTCTGATGACTCCATTTTGTTCAAATTTGTAACGGAATTTATCGTACCAATTGTCTTGTTCTTGTTGTTATGATCTTCAATTTCGTTTGAACCCTTACTTTCACTTTCCGATGGCACATAATTTTTGTCTCTTATTGAGTCGTCAGAATCGTAGTCAAAGTTACTAGGTCCTGGTTCCGTATCCATGCCTGAGCTATATCTTGATAGGTTTTTTTTTCTAATATCGAGATTCCGAACCTCTGGGTCGACTTCCATGACGTCGACTGTGTTGTCACTTTGACAATGTTCAGGATCAGATCCATCATTGTTACACAAATTAGACCTTAGTCCACCTGTAAATAATAACAAATAACGAATAAAAACCTTTTTTTTAATAATTTAAAGTTACCTTTGTATGGCGATTCGAACTCGTTTAAGTTTGTAACTATTTTAATATTTTCAATTCTCTCGTTCTCTTTTTTGTGCGCTTTATTTTTATCTGAACTTCCACTTCCATCTTCCAATGAATCCAATGGCACGTATTCCTCATCTCTTATTGAATTATCAGATTGATTGATAGATGATTTGCAGTCTGATTTCCCTACAAACAATGACAAGTTATCAATAAAGACTTACTTACTTGAATTTATTCAATTTAATATTATTTCTCCGAATGACATTAAAAGCGGATTTTTAATAACGCATGACAGCCTCTGAAGTTGTATTTTTAATGCCTAGGCATTAAAAGTGCAACTATGTACAAAAGTACAACAAAGATGATCGTCGCGATGGAAGTCGACCCAGAGGTTCGCAATCTCGATATCCGAAAGAAAACCTATCAAGATATAGCTCAAGCATGGACACGGAACCAGGACCTCGTAACCTTGACTACAATTCTGACTACTCAATAAGAGACAAGGATTATGTGCCATCGGAAAGTGAAAGTGAGGGTTCAGACAAAATTGAAGATCATAACATTTGAACAAAATGGATTCATCAGAATAACTTAGAAGATACAGGTGGAATGTAGCAAGGCCCTCAACTTGAAAACGGAACATGGAAAAGAAAAAGAGGAGTCAAAGGAAACCTTATAAAAGTGCAAAATACAATCACCTAAAATCCCTAAAAATATTGATTGCTCAAAATGTCGTTACAAGTGCAACAACAACTTTTCCGAAGAGGAGCGCCAAGTATTATGTAAAACATATTGGGAACCTGACATTTAAGAGGCAAAGGGATTTTATACTACGCTGGCCCAGGAAAGGAGAAGACAGCAAGCAGCGCAGAAGTGCAAGATCTTATTTCTTTACAAAAAGTGAAAATAAATTTCAAGTATGTCAAATTTTTTTCTGCAAGACTTTATGTATCTCAAATTTACCTGTAAATGCGTTTCAAAATAGAAGTGAAACCGAAGAGTATTGTGGAAAAAATAAAAGGGGACAGAAAACTCCTGGTAATAAAACTTCAGACGAAGTGATTTTAAGCGTTAAGGAACACATTGAAAGTTTTCTTGTCATGGAGAACCATTATACAAGAAAATCAACCAAAAGACTATACCTGGATTCGACTTTGAATATTAAAAAAATGCATTAAAAGTACAATTTCAGAGCCGGTCATGCGTCATTAAAAAGCCGCTGTCGTTGTCATTCGGAGAAAATTGTTATTTGCATGAAATTGAAACAAATTCGGAGAAAAAATTACATGTTTCACACGGTAGAAAAGCAGATTTAATGCCTAGTAAAACAAATAACTATTCTAGTAATTTTTACCTTGCTCATGATCATGAAGAACAACTGGTGTCAGTTGGAAATATGTTTTCCCAGTACTAACAGCGTTTACAGACGACGAGGCCGAAAATGTGTTTGTTTCTAAAAAAAATAAAAATATAAGTTTAAAAAAATCAAGAGAGAAAGTTCTTAACGAACAGTTAACTAAACCATGCGTACGTTTGACGAACTGTATCCACTACCTAAATGTTAAAAGAAACGTCAAAGAAAAAAGATTCGATTAGTTGCTATGGAATAAAGCCATCCCACAACCGAAAACCAGGTCGAATTGATTACAATAATACTCTATAACATCATTAAAAATAATGATAATAACAATAGGCTACTTACCAATATTATTAGCTTGTTTTAAAAGACCGAATATTTTATCGACACGTTTCATGGCTGCCTCACTTTAACAAATCACAAACAAAATTAACGTCCGGAGGAACGGGAATTTTTTTACCCGATAAGACGCATGTTATAATATCCACTAAGTCGCCAAGGTCAGCAGCTTCGTTCACGAAAAATCCATTAAGTCACTTAGTGTATTTTTCCTGAACAAAATAACGCTATTATGGACTTAATTAATTTGAATTTTAGTTTAAAATAGGGTTCTAATTTTCGGAGGACTTAGTGGATTTTACTAGTATATAAAGTGAAAGAAATCCAGTCAAATGATGTAAATAAGTCAAAAACAAAAAAAAATGACTTAGTGTGTTTTACTTGTAGACCGACGAAACAAAGGTATTTTAGTTCACATTTACTAAACTAAAAAAATCTGTAAATTTCCTTTACCCGGAGTTTCCCTCGTTATGAATCTTTCTTTGTAGTTATTAAGAGTAGTGGAGTGTAACCCAGTTAGTTAGTTATTACAAATTTATTTAGAAACAAATATATACTATTTTTCAAATAATTTTATTGGGCGCCATTTTGTTACATCATATTGGATGCCTACCAATACTTTACCAGTTTCTACCTATGCCACGCTTGATTTTTGGGCGTAATTTTAAAAAAAATCAATAAGTAGTTTTTACATTCACAACTCCGTCATTTTGTTAGGTCATGTTGAATTCGTATCAGTTTATCTCTATATCACATTTAAATTTTGCATTTAAAGCCAATTGAATAAGGTTTTTTTTACGTAGATTTGCATAAAAATTATTTGGCTGCCATTTTGTACCGCCCTCGAATTCATACCACAACTTTACCAGTTTTTCTATACATCACACTTAAAGCTTGCTCAAAATTTGAAATCAATCTAGTGAGTAGTTTTCTTCAGGAAGTTTTTTTAAATATTTTGTTAAGCCGCCATTTTTTTGCCATCTTGTATTCATACCAAAATGTTACCAGTTCACTCCTATGTAACACTTGATTTTTGTGCAAAATTTGAGCAAAGATTTTTGTAATAATGCCGCCATCTTGTTCCGGTATATTGGATTTTTACCAAAATATTACCATATCATCCCCACATGACCATTAATTTCTGACTAAAATTTGAAGTCATCCTAATGAGCACTTTTTAGGCTATGCCTCGAACTGGCAGACAGACGGACCGACGGAATTGATGAAAATATGTTTGGCGTCTAAGGATGCAAAAACCGGATATGCTCACTTTTTTCACAATTGCAAAATATTTTGTTTGACCGTCATTTTGTTCGGCCATCTTGAATTATTACCCCAGTTTTACTAGTTGGTCTCTGTACTACAATTAGTTCTCGCACACAATTTGAAATCAGTCCATTAAGTGGTTTTTTCAGGCAGAACTTATATTTTATTATATTATTAATATTTTATTGAGCTAAGCCGCCAATTTGTTTTGCAGTCTTGGATTCGTACCAGTTGATTCCTCCATAATACTTGATTTTTGTGCAAAATTTGAGATAAATTGGATAAGCATTTTTTTGTTAATATTTTTTTTAGCTAAGCCGTTATTTTGTTTTGCCACAATTGGATTTTTACCAAATTGTTACCAGGTGTTCCCCATATGACCCTTAATTTTTGACCAGCATTTGAAGTCAATCGGGTAAGTAGTTTTTGAGCTATGCCGCGAACAGACAGACCTACTTATCATATACTTAGGGGCCCTAAACGTAAAGATCTGAAAAAATCTCGGAAGGTGATTTTTTCACGATTACAATACATCCTTTTTACGAAGGAAGTAAAAAAAATAAAATACAGTTCTAAATCTTCTACGGCTGTAGTCAATTAAGAAATCACCATTCTTATGTTTAGACCGTGTAAAATTAAGATATCTTCACTAACTTAACCTGAAACATTTTTTAGAGTTCTCGAATATTATTCAAGTTCGATAATTGTTAAACAAGAGCATTTAAAATTATTTTGCTTGGTGGAGACTTCATCACAATTATACTATATGAGATTATGCTACTGCCAAATTTTTAATTGTTTTAATCTATTAGTAAATTAATTATTGAAACTAACAACAGACATTATCTTTTAGATTTTTATTAGTTTCAATAATTAATAAATTATCTGGAGTTTCCATTTAGTGAAGTAAAAATCCTTGAAAATGCCTCGTGCAATCGCTAGCGAAACGCCGGAAAGGGATGCCATTTTGGTACGGTCTGACTCCAAGACCATGAGTTCTTAACTGACCACAGCCGTAAAATCTTTTGTACTATGTTATACTTACCTGAAGGTGATAGAGACAGGTAGTGTTTGCAGGCAGGGAGTGTATAGGGCTCTCCAAAATGCCTCTGTTGGTTCCTCGTAACCAAAATTCACAGTTTCGTTTTTGTTTTACAAAAGATGGTGTTTGCTGATCAACAAACTTTACCTATAAAAAAAAAACGGAAATTAAAATTCTCTATATTTTTGTTTAATTAGGATCTTTAGAAGTTCGAAAGATATAAATTAAATAAATAACTTAATACAGATGTGAACTTTCTATAGAATCATCAAAGCCTTGACACGTTGGTAGGAACACATCAACAAACAGTAAAATGAAAGCATGTTGTTGAATATACCAAATAATGCAGATTCAATCCCTTTGTTTAATACATTTGTTACATTGAAATAAATAGGCGTATTAAAAATAAATTATCACAACAAAAATAAAATAGCCATGGTATAATGAATATTAATAACATGATACATTGAAACCAAGTTTGCCTTGTAACTATAATATACCCATACGTTTCTACTTTCTATGCCCAACCAAAATGTAATAATTTAACAAATCGACATATAATACTCGTATACGTTAATTACTAGACCCAAGTAAATTCATCGAATAAGGACCAATTAGTCGAGTAGGTTCGAATATTTCTTTTTCGATACTTTTCCAATTTGCCACAGTCAAATAATAGGTATAATAATAAAACTGAGTGTTTTAGTTTTTGATAAATAAAACTTTACACTTATTGTTTGAAATAGTGCACTGCAGTACATTTAAACCAATGCATAGCCGGCTGTGCTTTACCTAACATGAGTTCTGCATAATATTCTGTACACTAGAACCCAATAGTTAAATCAACATGATTAAACAGTTTAATAAAAAAAAAGAACGATAATAAAAAATAGTGAAAACAAGTTATTAGGAGAGTGATTCTAAGCATTACTTCTTCCCTTAGAGTTCCAAAAAAAATGTTTTCAATTAGTTTAACTTAGACAAAGAGAAATATATAAGTAAAATTATTTTAAGTTATTCTTCAGAAACAAATATAAGCTTTTACTAGTACGTGGATTTAGTGAGTTTAAGGTCAAATGTCAAAAAAAACTTTGTTTCTTTTTCAACGTTGCGGTTATATTTTAACCATCTACAGGTTACTGAAAATATAAATGGGGCAAATAGAATTTGGAGCCATATTACATTTTTAGGAAAACAACAATTATAGTAAAATATGTGAAAACGTTAAAATTGTCAAGTGACCTTTATAATAAAATTTGAGATGATTTCAAATTTGAATTAATTGGCAAAACTAAATCTATAAGACACAAAAACAACTTATTTACAGAATACAATTTGGAATAGTGTTAGTAATTATCAGTTACAAAATCAAACCGAAATATTTTGTTTCTCGAAGACAGAGAAATGCAAGAGATGAAACAAATACAAACACACTTCGTTTAAAATATAAACATATTGGATCAAGTTACAGTTTAGCAAATACAAAGAAATCGGAAAATGTCCGCACACTTGCACCCGGATGAGAGTTGGTACCAAAAAAAAAATTTTTCTTCGACCTTCTTAACTCTACAAATTGGCTTTCTGTCTTTTTCTGCACCCATTTAGAATATTAAAAGGAAAAAAATTATCCATTTCAACAAAACAATGGGGGTTACAGAAATTTCCTAAAGTGTTAAATCATCAATCATTTGTTAAACGCAGATTAGTTTTAACAAAATATGCACTCCATCAAGGAGTATTGGCATGAAATTAAAAAAATATATCCAATTCCCAACTAAGTCAATTTAACCTGTAATTCCTTAGAAACGCAGTGAATCGCTAAATAACAGTTTAACAAGAAAGAAAAAAGACAAGTTTTGTTCTTTATTTAACAGCTGTGATTGTATCAACTGCATAAACATGATTTTGAAATGATCTGTATGACCTATACGAAGACCTCTCAGTTGAAACAAAATAACAAGCAATTGCTTTTAATTATTTCCCAAACTCCAACCCATAATGTTTACTAATTAATTCAAAGTGAAGGACCAAAGCATTTTAGAACATTTCAATTTACATGCTGGCGAAATTTCAAAGAAAATGATATGCTACTTGACATGTAAACAACCGAATCCCTTAGAACTAATTAATATAAACAGATGAAACTTTAGAATATTTACCTAAATAACTACATACAGTTAGATATTTGATTAATCTATTGAATTACCAATATCACTTAGCTTTTCTGTCAATTTACTGGTATATAAGTTCGCTGACTTGTCTCCGAATCACAGCATGGACAATTTCTATCAACTAAAATATCCTAAAATCCAAGTGTAAAAGAATTACTATATTATGATACAATCTAAAATGTAGATAATTTGTCTCTTTTGAGTTATAGCAAATATAAGCAAAGTTCTTATTTTGCCCTTTTATCTTTTGTTTTCGAACAAGAATTGTTAAAACGGTTTTTATTTCTATTAGTTTGATACGAACTATAAGGTTTGAGATTAAATACAATTTATAAATGGATTTTAATTTGTAATTTTGGCTAAAATAGTTTATATATTCCAAATGATATAAAACTTAAAACCGCGTGTACAAAGAAGATTTTTGCCTTATATAGTCTTCAAATTATGTAAACTACTACTCATTTTAAGTTTGTTAAAGGTAAAAACCCTCTGTAAATAGACGGAAATATTTTAACAGATTATTTATTTTTATATTAATTCATAATTATGTGCGATGTCCTGAACTGTTATGTCTAATTAATTTTAATATTCGCGCTAGAAGCCTAAGAAAGGTGAGCACATTTTCTTCTGACTATCATCGTACGATGTATGGCCAATTCAGCTCCATGAATCGTATGATGATGCTTGGAAACGAGATTGGGCTTGATGTCTTCGGCTCCTCTTTTTAGTTTTATTGGTGTTAACTGAGTATTGTAATATAGTTTTAATTTGAGGTGAGTAAAAGGAATGTTCATCTTTAACTTTTATCTTCTTGAATAGACATTTGAATTTTCATACATATACCTAGTATTTAATTTTATTAGAACTTTTAATTTAGTCTATTAGTATTGGTACTCATTCTACGAAATATCTAACAAATCTAACTGTCATGTAACATAATGGTATAGTGTAATTAAAGCACAAAGTGATACATTGAGGCTTAAAATGAGTACTTCGACGCGCGACGCAAAACTGAGTGATTTTAGCAATTTTTCGAATATAAATACTGAAACTGCTTTTGGTCACTTAAATATAAACATTATGGAAAGCAAGGGAGGCATAATGTGGGATTAGGCGATAATTTTTATTACTTTTTCGCTTTTAAGTATCAAGGTGACAGTCATTGAATAAGGTCAACTTTGCGAGGCCACCTGCTACCTCAAAATTGTGATTTATTGTAAGGCGATTATAAAACTATACAAAACAATCTCCGTTGGTTGTAATAATTTAATTTACGCTGGTGATATGGTATAGCAAATTTGATTTGAATTTTTAAATTCGAGTATTTTTTTGAAGACATTAACTCAAGTGAATATTTGGAAAAGTAAGCATACATTTTCGAAATACAAAATGACATAATTTAGAGTGATTTTAAAAACGTGAATGTAATAATACTCCTATAGTAAATAAAAACAACTTATTATTTACCATTTTGCTTACGCATCTTATTTCGATTATGTCAATAATTTTAATGTTAAGAAATACTGTTAGTTCTACTTTGAAACACAAAATGAAACTATCGATTGAAAATGTGTACGTCATTTGAACATCATTTGCTCCACTGAATATCCTAATTCGAAACATTTGTAGATTTGGATTTAAGATGTTCGGTTCATTTCAATTTTATTATGGCCGATTTGTTTTCCTACTTTAATATTTTCAGGAATTGAAAAATGATAATGCAACTCATTTCCAATTTAAGGGCCCTACATTTATTTTAGGGACAAGTAATTGAAGCAAAGAAAATGAATAATTATTTAAAGTTAATTTATTTTTATAATAAAAATGTATTTTCACCATAGATCTCCGAGAATGTTTGAAAGGTTGAAAAATTATGTTTGGTAGGAAACAAAAATTAATTTTATACGGTGGTACCTGAAATACTATTTCACATATTGATCGCAGTAGCTAGAGTTTGTTTCTAAATACCGATGCCTGAAGTAACATTCATTTCTTATAGGATTTACTTTAGACATCGGCTCCATAAGGAATACATTGAACGCCAGGCCAATACAAACACTGTATAAACAGTGTGACTGTTAATAAATGCAATTATTATAAAGGAGAAAATTAAATAAATTAACATAGTTCTAAAGACAATATTAAAAAGTCAAGTATTTTTTTTAGTTTTGTCATAAAATATTATTTCATAATTTAATGGCATACGAGGCCATTTTACTTTATTTCACAAAAATAAAAATTATAGCTTGCACCAGCACTTAATATAAATTAAAAAACAATCAGTTATTATAATCAAAATTTACTCGTTTGACGTGGATTGTCTGATTGTTATTAAATGAAAACTCAGAATATACTTGATAGAAACCATTTTACAAATTGTCGGCGAAGCTCCTATCTCATTATCAAGAACAAATTAAAATATGTTAGTTATGTCTAGATCTAATTGTTTATATTTATAGATCACTCAAACATCGTTTCCTTTATAGTTCACGTAATTGCACCTTAGCCAAATTTAAAAACGGAACATTATACAAACCCTTTGAATACTGCGGATAATGAGTGGGTATTACATTTTCCTGCGTTAAATTTGGTTTTGCAAAATGAAAATTACTTTTATAATCGCTTATCAAATATTATTGTATTTTCATTGCCGACAAATAAATTTCAATTCTAAAAGTATTAACATATTCAAAAGAACAGGACCTCCCGGCAACGTCGCTTTTTCTTCTATGATAAAAATACGCACTACTGGCAATTATCTGAACTTTTTCATTTATACAGCTGATTCCAGCGTTGCAGTTTTTCCGAATGCGTGTATTCGACAAATAGTTTAGATTTTCTGAATTTTACGTGTTTTTTTTTTAAGAAAATTGTGTTATTTTTATATAGACATGGTGCCTGCTTGTGTAGTGTGTAAGAAAGTGGGCCACTTATATTAAAATTTTAGTTTTGGTGAGGTAAGTGAGGTTATATGACATGCATTATTTGATTATTGTTTAGTCATGACCATAGTAAGTTGAGGATTTGGTATTTTAATAGATACTGTTTATCGTCTACCTATTAATTCATCCTGATAAACCACGTCTTAGATTTATTTAATTTCTGTAATCTGGACACAAAGATTGTACAATATATTTGAATATTATATCATATCGGCGGAATCGCTTGTTTCTTACTTCTCTTGCCATTATAATTATTAACTATAATACCCATGTTTAACTTTTCCAGTAAAAAAACTAAAATATACGATACCATTAAAAATTTAACGACTATGTTTTCAAAGAATCTATTCTAAATATTTTTGATATGCTAATGCGACTAAAGCTCTACGCCACTGGCAATCAAACACGGAAGCAGTTTTTTGCGGTGTTGCTGAAAATCCGAGCAACGCCAACAAGGAATAAACGTATTCACTTTAACTCATTGCTTTATTCAACACAATAACTAATGACTGGTAATGGGATTTTATTAATGGGATATTGAGTCTCCCTTATTCCTTAGTCTGAGGTTATGTTTTTGTGAGGGTTGCGGTGGACTGCTGTTACGTGGAGGGAATTACAAAATCACATTTTGATAAATGAATGAAAATATTGAACAAAAGCCTTTAACTTATTGGTCAAGAAATCATTGTTTTAAGAGTCCAATTCCAATCTCAAAAACAATAAAAATAATATTTTAATAAACCTGGCAGCTTTTCAGGTCTCGTGCAATATTTCAGTGGTTTTAAATTTCAAAATATTTTATGTAGAACTACGTGTTCGTTTGATAAATGGACTGATTACTGTATTCAGACAACTACAGTTCATCATGTTAATAAAAAGTATAAGTTTGCCTACTAAGGTAAAAAAAATAAAATATTCTTTTATATCTAAAAATCGGTAGGATGAGTGAAATATGACCCAATTTAGTGCCACAATATTCATTTAGTAACTTATATACATATACTGTTTTTTAAACATTTTTATTGTGAGCAATTTTGTTTCACGATATATTGAATTCGAACCAATATTTTACCAGTTAATTAAAATAAATTGAATAAGTAGTTTTACACTGTTTTTTTTAAGATCTCCATTTTGTTCCGTCATGTTGAATTCGAACCAGTTTATTCCTCTATCGTATTTAATTTTTGTGCAAAATTTGAAGCCAATTGAATAAGAACGTTAATTTTCTAAACATTTTATTTGGCCGCCATTTGGAATTCATTTTTGTCTAGGTTTTGTTGTTGTGTGGTTAGGGGGAAATTAACAGCATAACACTGGAATCTGCCATTCTTTGTAGTTCTGCATCTCTTCTTAAGTATTCATATCACTTCTTCTCAGCTCCGCTCTATAATAATATATGATCATCGTCGCTATATTTGAATCAAGTTATTAGCATATTTGTGTTCTAAAGTACTTTATATAATGTTTTGTAATATTACATCATATAAGAGCTTTAGTGACAACCTCTCATTTTTTAGTGAAAGCGGATATTGGAGACCGGAATTTAACATGTTTCTTCAGTACTGGCATAGTCTCTCACGTGAAAGAAGAAATAACTTGGGTGACTAAGAGAACACTAAATTACCAAAGCAAGCCAATAGAATTAGTTTCTGTAGAGAATGAAAGCATAATCGATACCAAAGTTTCTGGTAGTATAAGCAAAAAATAAAGAAACATTCAAGTCATAGAAATGTATTTTTTCATTACTTTAATTATGAGTTAATAAAGAGATATCGGAGTATAGTAAGAACAGATATTTTGTCAACTGTATGCTACATAAAAGGAATTTTATGAAATGGTTTGGCCGAGGGAAAAAATTCTAGTGTTTTGGCAAGAAGAAATTTCGAGCTTCATGGATGATGCAGTTTGAGTAATTTTACGCAGAATCTTTGGTCTGTGCTTGCAAATAAAATTGAAAAAAATTAACCCTGTACTTAAACTGCCGTTAAATAGTAGCCTACTAAAATGCCATTAATAGATATATTGTCATTGACGTGACGCACTTGACGGCTTTTATTCGCTTTACTTAAATTGCCGTCAAACGGTTGCGTACTAAAATACCGTTAATCCATTTCTGTGTTCGCGTACTTTATTACTTATTAATATAAATTTAAATCTGTATAGGGAAAAATAGTCCCTTGGAACATTTTATTAACAGCTTGTTCACAGAATTTCAAGTTTAGAGATTCAGATGAAAAGAAGTATTTCGAATTGCTTACAAGTGAAGCATCGAAGCACCTGTTAAGAGAAATTCGTCTTTCAAAACACATCTGAAAAATTACTAGTTCTACAGACAATTATTACACCATTACTGATAATCGAGAATCTGTAAAAACTACAGTTTCTTCGTGCACCTGTGTAATATACACTGCAATGATTTTACCTTGTTTTTATTTTATTTATTAAGCATGTTTTTGCCTTAAGGAAGCATTTGAATGTCGAGCTCTCTGACAGAACGATTGTAAACTTGAGATGGACTATGATCTATTACAAAGACAACCAGCGAACTTTAACGAGTTTTCTAGAAGAAATTGAACCGACCGAACGGGACTCTCCAAGTACATCTAATAATAATGATCAGTCTATATCACTAAATACAAACCGATATCAACCACCAAGTACCTTCACGCAAAGACGAAAAAAATGTCTTTTGTTATGCACAGAACTGGCAAACTCAACGGACGGGCATGTTGTTTGAGCAAAGGCTTAATGTATTAAAAAATCTTAAAACTCTGTGGGCCAATGATGCTGATGTTGCAATTGTGCATGTAGACGAAAATCAGACCCAGTTTTTTATTGGAAGCAATTTGTTGTATTTGAAAGTGACAAACAGTTTTCGGTGGAACGCTCTGAGGTTTGTGACGAGATGATTCTCCAAGAACAAAATAAAACTAGTGAAGCGCTCATATTAAATAATGCAAATCCATCATCTCTGGGTCAGTCATCTGTGGAATCACCTGCGTTTTGTAATGAGGTGGTTATAGAGAAGGAAATGACTCTAGAGCCAAATGAAGCACATGAACTTTCTTATATTAGTGATTCACTTTTAAATGACGTTAACAACCAGTCATCAAATAGTTGAAGTCAATGATGTCGTTTTGTCAACAATTAACATGCCTGTTTCAATAAAAAAACGAGGACGTCCAGAAGGTGAGGACTTAACAGTCATAGGACTACCAAAGAAAAAAAAAAGATATCCTCTAGCATTTACTAAACAATCCTATCATGAAAAACAAAATATAATCCTGAATTTCTTCGTTAAGAATCATAACATTGTTAAAGATATCATAAAAATGGAAGATGAAGAAGTTTTTGCACAGAAGAAGCTTTTGAAAAAATAGCCAATCTAGTCGAGCAGAAACAACTTCAACAACGTTGGCCTTGTTCTGTGTGTAGTGAAGACACACACAGAAAAATCATACAGCACTTTGTTTTAGTGGATGCCTTCTATGGAGACATATTTGTTGTGCAGGATTGACTAGGCGACCTGTGTGCTATGTGTAGCTTTTGTTTTAGTGGTTTATGTACAATTTGCAATAAAAACCTGAAAACCACTGACATATTTTACTTTTTATCGAAAATAGCATTTTAAACCCAAAACCCACAACAGGAAACGGCAACAACTCTGTCCAAGTTAATTTTATTCAGATTACGCTATGACTGAGACTGATTATAACAACACTCAACAACATAGTAAGTAATAATCAGTCATAGCTTAATCTGGATTAACGGCATTTTAGTACGCGACCGTTTGACGCCATTTTAAGCAAAGTGAATAAAAAGCCGTCAAGTGCGTCAAGTCAGCGACGTCATATATACTATATAACGGCATTTTAGTAGGCTAGCATTTAACGGCAGTTTAAGTACATCAAAAAATTAAACACATTTGATGGTTTGGGTAAGTGGTATTATGTTGGATAAATATTTTTTACCTGATTGAATGATCAGTAATTGGTCAGAAAATTTAAAAACAATCTAAAAATACTAAACAGAGAAAAAGAAATTCAACAACCCCTCCCGGATATCGAAGTATTATTATAGACACATTATAACACAAATACACAATTCAACAAACTAAAAATAAATGACCTCCTTAAAAGCCCGACTCATAACTCGGGCAGTCTGGCTATTCCTCCATGCTTTCCTGCACGTTAAATTAATTTTCCCATCCCATTTTTCTTTTGCATGACGACCTTTTAATTTTCGATAGCCTTTGAAACACACATTCAATTACTTTTAAACAAGTAGATCTAAATTGTTCTACAGCCAGCACTGCGTTAAATCTTGTAGCCTTCAAGCTAATGCCACGATTAAACGGCGATAACAGCGAATGATGTAGCAAAATTATAAAACCTACTGATTGATTGACTATTTAAATTGTTTTTTGGTGTTATGCAAATAGCATAAGGTGACACAGATTTAGCCGCTTTGACCTGAGCTGGTTAGTAGTATAAAATGTATAAGTTATTTTATTTCTTTTTTGAAGCTGAAAACCTTTTAAGGGTGGAATTATTCTAATATATATTACATTTGCATTTTAACATACCACGTAAATTAAACTGAATACAAAGTTACGCTGTTAAAAGTTCTCCGGAACTAAAAAAAAACTACAAAAAAGAGTACTACAATTTGTAGGTCGACTGTAAAAGTAATTTAAATAGGATGTTGTTGGGACACTCCTAAAATTATTAGAATTTGAGTGCAACATCTTTAGAAAATTATTACAGACTGACAGGTAAAAACTTTGGAAAACAGAAACTACAGGGTATAAAACAGTACAAAGTTCTGTCTAAAATATGACAGGATAAGGAGAAGCAAGTAACTATAAAATTATTGAATATATTGAAATATGCGAATAAATTGGACCACAATTTTACAGCATATACTATTAGTCCTGGAACTTAAGATGAAAGTGGATTCTTATCGCTGCGCGTCTGACAAACTAATACTTAGGTAATTATGACTCTGTGATACCGCACTTAGATTTGTAAGTTGCTATAGTGATGACGAACTTCAACCACACATCGACTGAACTTTTTTTTCCCATTAATGCCAAAAATTTCTTACTATGATGAATATGGGATGTTTAAATATTGCTCATATGTGAAATTTATTTCTTATTTTCGAGTTTCAGATAGTAACTAAAACTCGTAATTTAACTGCTGAACTAATTATTTTTCGGTGCCGAAAACATTTTAACGGTGGAATAATTCTAATACATATTGCGATTTAACATACCACGTGAATTAAATAGAATACAAGGTTTCGCTGTTAAAACTCCCCTTGGCACTAACAAAAACCACGAAAAAGGGAACTCCAATTTATAAGGCCGACTGTAAGTGTCATTTAATGTAAATCATTCGCGCCAGGCGGCTTTCAAGCACCCTCCGTGCGTGAAAAGCAAATGTTTTTGCCTTTCAAGTGTACGTCTTTTTTAAGCTGTATAGGTTTACGTCTGAGTTTTGGTACGTATATCACGTATATCTTGCGTGTCGTTAAATTCAGCATCTTGCGGACTTGTGTTGGCGTAATGGTTACTACTTGGCAGAGATATCAAAAGCTAAGATACAACGTTTTCACGGGGCTTTACGCAATTAAAAAACATGGTTCTTAAGATTAGACCGTATCAAATTGAAATTAAGTACTATACAACTATTCACCTTAGTCTGATTGAAACATCTCAAGCAGCTGGGAATTTTTAGTGACAATTCAGATATGCTGGTCCATCCAGCAGATGAAAACAACGCCACGATCCTCAGGGATAATACAGAATACGTCGATAAAAAGGCCTATAAAGTTATACAGAGAAACCATACAAGTGGAATCACGAACGTGACTAACGCATGCAGATTACCACCAGCGTAGGAGAAATCATTAAAGTCAATCAGGTCAAATATCCCCCAGTTCTATGATCTTTCCAAGATTCATAGGAACATAGTATCCCTTCGACCGATCGACAGTGCAATAGACTCGCCCACATTCAAATTTGGTAAATAACTTTCAAAGTTTCTTTCAATCCGTTTACAGAGAAAATAAACTCATATATAAAAAAATTGCACACTTCGCAGAAAATTATAGGCAATCAAGTTTGATCCCGAATTAGAACCATTATATACGAATGTTTCTGGTTAACGACTCAATTTCTATATTGTTATATCAGACATACTGGGACATAATAGTATAGATATCACCCTAATAGACTTAGCTGAAACACGTCTTGCATGTACTTATTTTATTTTTCAAGGATCTTTTTTTTAACAAATTTTGAGGGCATCTATGGGATCTCCTCTATTATCTGGAGTAGCGGCCTTTGAGGATAATGTTTTATCATCCGCTCACTAAATTTAAAACACTAGTTGAGAAATGTAGATGATACTTTCATTTTTTGGCCTCATAAGCAGGAAAATTTCTTCATTTTTCTGCGCCATTTTAATTAGCAGAATCAAAATATTAAATTCAAAGCGGAAATTGAATCCGTTTGTAGAAAACCAGCAAATACAAATAAATAATTAAATACAAATTGTGTTTTAAGCCCCTTCGATTTCTGTTTAGAATTATTTAACATCGAAAATAGAGAAACTGTTCGAAGCTCTGAGAGGATTATTGCACTAAAGATATTATCTATTAAATTGGAAGATTTGGTGATCCAACTCCGCGCGAGAAGAATGATAAGGAGTCACCGTTAGATGACCAAATAGGACGATTACTTCGCTCCACCAACATACGTACAATTTCTATAGACATAAGATGATTAGATATTGCTTGCTCCTGTTGAGAACTGTTTGTGGGAGAAACAGGACGCTCAATGTCCACTAAACTTAAGGAAGGGGAACAATGCATTAAAAAGAAATAAATTGTTCAATCTGCTGTAGCGGAATACCAGCATACTAAGAAACCAAAGTTCTAGCGTAGATTTCAAGGCTCTCTAAGCTAAAAAGTTCAAAATAGATACAGGTTGCGGTCTACATCACACCTAGGAACCGATTCTAACACGAGATCACGGTTAGGTGAGCTCAAGTTGGAAATAAAACCCCGCCTAAATCTCTTGGGGCTCATCTGGTGCTCGAAACTCGGTCAAATGCGAACAACCATTATTTTGTGTGCTCATAAAAGCTATATTTGTAGTATTCCCAGTAGTATTTACAGCATAAAAAAAGAAGTCCTGGAACCCACAACCAAAATATGTCTTTATCGTTTTGCGTCTGAAATTAAGTTTAAATTTACTGGAAGGTCATATTCTGCTATGTCCGTTTAAACTTAATGTATCTATCTCTTTTTTGCTCGCTGTGTAACTATACTGGAAGCTTCAGTCGGTTTGGGAGAACCCCGTCCACACCAGAACCGCTAGTTAGCGGCTCACGGGATCCCTGGACCGGGTAGTGCAACGTACGTAACTGGATTGTATGGTGTTATTGACTGTATTTCATGAATTAAGTTCACTGTTTTTGGCTGATATTTAAATCCGACACGTTTATATTGTCATGTTGATTTTGACTTTTTATTTTAGATTCAATATTTGATTATGTAATAAAGTTACAACCCATTTCTTTCCCAGATCCAGAGCTAGGGTAATTATTTTATTTATCTAACACTGATGGATAAGTAATTATGATTTTGTGATACCGCTCTTAGATTTGTATGGTGAAGGAGAAAGTTGCAAGAAATGGAGTGTATATGTAAACTCATCCCTGTGACTTGACATAAGTTTCAAATATCAGATTCGTAATAATAACTCTTTTTTTGCACCATTTTTTGTGCTAAAAGTAAGATTTGTTCACGCAGCAACTAGATTTAATTATACATAATTCATATTAGTCAAACCTAGAATATAAGACGCGCCGCCAATAATCTATAACATTTTGGAGCAATATTTTATAATTAATCAAATGTCGGTTTATCAGAAGCGTATCAAACAATACAAAATGTTGATCGTAGGTTCCAGGACTATATGAGTCATTATATTTCTGTCACCCAAATAGCAGCAATATTTGTGCCCAGATAGCAACGCAAAGGTTATTTTAGATGGCAAATCGTAGTACTAACAATAGATTCGAGAAAATTGAGTTTCATTAGAAGAAACATAGTGTTGCTTCAGTGTGCAAAAAATTAAATAGATATATTTATTTCCAGCCTAAATATCATGTCTCAACAGAAACTTACCATAGAGTAATAAGATGTGAAAATAGTGGTGAGTTCGACGGAAATGCTTCGAATTAATTAGTCAATATCACTTTTCGCACTAATGCGTTACTTTTTTTTACTGAAATGAGTTTAAAAAGACCTAATTTTCACAACAAATTAATGTTGAAGCAGCTTGTAATGACAGTTATGATATATAGACGATACAAGCTCCAGTTGAGCTGTATTGACTTATGAAGCTGTGTATGTCCAGGAACGAATAAATCTACAGACAGTCAAAAAAAACCAGGATTTTACAGGGACGAAAAGATATGATACTTAACTTGATTTGATCCTACTGATCCCATAAATATTGAGAATAGTAAAGGATGATAAAAACAAAAATATAATAGTAGCTATCAGACGTAAGCATATTTAAGTCAGTTCTTGACTTAAAAAACTTCAGTTTCCTCTTTTTAATTTTAAATCAATTATTTATTAAAAATTGACTTAGAACTTAAAATTTTTAAAATTGAATTATACTTTTTGTATTTTATAACATTTTCTCAAATACTTAAGTATGGGCAGAAAAAATAAAATTTTTTATAATGACTTATGTCAAGCTGATGACTTAAAAACTGAATTAAGTTAAAATAAAATTTCAATATAATGAAAGAATTTCAATTGTTATTGCAGTTACCTACTCTATCTAGTGCTTATGACAGTGTAATGTGGTGACAAGGCGTTTGTTTTGTCTTTCGCATTGCAATTTCTGAAGTATATGAACTTGTTTTATTAGAGCTCTATGCTACAGTAAAGACATATTAGATTCAGTATTTTGCTCTAGCTATCGATAAAAAAAGTTGCTTGGACTAAAACTGCTTGATTTAAATCACTTATTTTAATCACGATTTAAATAACTCGATCTTTTAAAAGCAAATCTGATTTTAATTACAATTTTCTTATAACTAAAAAAATATGTTATGAAAATAAAATAAAAATAATACATTCCCTATGCTACCGACTTAAACTGACCGATGAAAAAAAAAGAGAGCGAACAAGTTATCAGAATTGTTAGCTACACCTCTATTGCTGCAGTTTATGTCGTTTGGGAGATTTCCCAAGTGCAAATTACGGTTACAGCTCAAAGTGTTTTAATAAAAAATGACTAAACTAATTTATCTTTTTTATTCATTTTTGTGTTTAATTTGCTATTTTGCTTATAATTTTACTGTTTATTCTCCTTGCATTAAATAGACATATTTAAAATATGTTTTGTTTATGTATACTCCTTTCGATAATCGTGCATTATTCATGTAATGTCAAAAAAAAACTGATTTGAATCTAAGAAAATTCGATTTTAATATAAAAAGGAGATTTTCACTAAAAAAAAAATCCGAATTTAAAGATAAAAATCGGGTTTATTTTATTTGAAAAGAAAAAAAACAGCAACTTATAATACTATTAGCATATATTATAAATATATTCTTCAATATTATAAGAACTTTGGAAACTAACAAGAAAATTGGTCACTTTTGACTTTATTCATTTTTTTGTTTGACTTATCTTCAACAAAAAATATTAAGTTATAGGTATTCAATTAAGAATTAAGTCATTAATTGTCTAAAAGGTGATTTTGATTTAAAATTTAAATCATTTTTATTTTTCGAATGAATTGTGAGCTAATACTTATGACAGCTCTACTTCAAATTTATGTTTATTCAGATCCAAATTTGTTTATTTAGAATAACTCGTGCCTTGGGTCTATTGGAAATAGCTAACTTTTATAAAACCAAATGAAAAACTAAAACTTTCAATTTCAAAAAACAATACCTTAAATTGGTTTGACATACTGTACATATCAATTTAATTACTATTTAAACACATGTGAGGTACAATGAAATGATAACATAAGTCTCTCTGAGGCCACATGATCCATTTTCTAAGCCGATGTCCACCCAAAGCCATAAATAAAAAAAACATTGTTGACTTATCCTATAATTTAGGCCACACATCTAAATATTTTCGGACCAAGAAAATGCATTTATAAAAACAGAATATTAGTACTCCTACGCCCTTGAAAATAATTGTTAATGGGGTGTCAATGTTACATCTCCAGAAAATTATTATAGGCTGACATACAAAATTCTGCCTGAAATAAAATTATAACAGAAAAAAAGAGAATAAAATAATTACAAAATTATTAAATATATGGAAATTGGCGAATAAAGGATCAACATTTTACAGCATAAAAATGGAAAAAGACTATTTATCCTGGAACCCTCGACTAAATGTAGATTATATATAAACCCATCGCTACGGTCTGATACACTTCTCGAATATCAAACTTGCAATGATGAATTTTGCGCAATTTTTTGGATAAAAACAATATTTCTTCACGTAGCAATTAGACTCTTCATCTGATATTGTGAATTTAGCTATATGTAACCTATATTCTTAAATCCAAATGTTCCGTTTTTGCCAAAATCCCTTACTATGGTGAATATGACATCCTTATATATTGCTGACAAGTAAAATTTATATCTTATGTTCGTGTTCTAGACAGTAATTGAATTAAAATTCGTATTTTGCCGCTAAACTATTTCTTTCTCGAAGCTAAAACCTTCTAGCGCTGAAATAATTCTAATACATATTACATTTTCCTCTTTAACATACCACATAAATTAAACCGAATACAAAGCTTCGCTGTTAAAACTCCCCTCGGCACTAAAAGAAAGACGAAAAAGAGAACTCCAATTTACTAGGCCGACTGTAAGTGTCATTTAATGTAAATCATTCGCGCCAAACGCCATTTTATTTGTAGGTTTATCGTATAATAACTTAAGTCAAAGTCAAACATCTAAATATTTTCGCATCAAAAGCTTTTATTTTTAAGAATAGAATAGTATCACTTCTACCCCGAAAACGAATTTTAAATGGGTTGTTACAAAACTCCTAAAATTATCAGGATTTGAATGTCACATCTTCAGAAAATTATTATAGGCTAACACTGCACACTTGAAATCAAAAAATACGTTGTGAAATGAGATAGATAAAAAATACAAACTTATACCTAAAATATAAATATTACAAAAAAGAAAGAAGAAAGATGAAAATATTTATAGAATTGAATACATTGAAATTGGCGGACAAATAATATTAACATTTTACAGCATAAAAAAAGGAAGTCCTGGAACTCTCAACCAAAATATGTCTTTATCGTTTTGGGTCTGAAATTAAGTTTAAATTTACTGGAAGGTCATATTCGACTATGTCCGTATAAACTTAATGCATCTATCTTTTTTTGCTCGCCGTGTAACTGTACTGAAAGCTTCAATCGGTTTGGGAGAACCTCGTCCACACGAGAACCTCTAGTTAGCGGCTTACGGGCCTCCTGGACTGGGTAGTGCAACGTACGTAACTGGATTGCATAGTGCAGGTCCAGTAGCATTTCCAGTTAATTACCAAGTAAGTTACTCACTGTATTTGGCTGATACTTAAATCCGACACGTTTATATTGTCATGTTGATTTTGACTTTATATTTGGTATATGACATTTTATTTTAAATTCACTATTTGATTACGTAACAAAGTTACAATCCATTTCTTTCTCCAGATCCAGAGCTAGGATAATTATTTTATTTATCTAACACTGATGCATAAGTAATTATGATTCTGTGATACCGCTCTTAGATTTGTATGGTGAAGGAGAAAGTTGCAAGGAATGGAGTGTATATGTAAACTCATACCTGTGGCGTTTCATAAGTTTCAAATATCAGACTCGTAATAATAACTCTTTTTTTGCACCATTTTTTGTGCTAAAAGTAAGATTTGTTCACGCAGCAACTGGATTTAATTATGCATTATTCATATTAGTCAAATCTAGAATATAAGACGCGCCGCCAGTAGTCTACATATACTCGATCCATTTTTCTTGTAACTTCTTCCGTACAACGAACTTGGGGCAAAGACATTTTGGAGCAATATTTTATAATTAATCAAGTCTCGGGTTATCAGAACGACCAACAAAATGTTGGTCGTAGGTGCCAGGACTATATGAGTCATTATATTTCTGTCACCCAAACAGCATTTAGTCAAAATAAGTACAATTATGTTACTGTCTTGGGCTGCAGTTAAGAAGGTGGTGAATAGGTTTTGGAATTAAACAAATTACTCTTGTTCTTTTCTATTTATCTATTAGGTGAGGATGCCGTTATGGTGACAACTATTATTAATTTAACTAGTTAATTGTAATTCTCCAAAAGTTATCTTCTAGGCGACGATTTTTTATTAAAATGCAATACAAGTACACAATTTTTTAGAGTTAATTAAATTGCAACTAAATTATTGTACGTTTTAAACACTATGTATATTCTACTCGACGCTACTCTTCGGGCCGTAATACATACGAGACAATAATAAGTCTCTTACGGTCCATGGTACATGTGAGATTTTTCTTAATGCCTGTAAATCGAGATATGAAAGTATTCATACTTTGCTCAGATCGCATGCTCAACACTTATATTGTATCAGCTAATAATACTGTTAATTTCAAAAACCCATATTTTGGTTAGTAATGAACCGATTTAAAAAATGTTATTTCAGCTAAGAGGTTGTTTCTTCCACTTTACCAGACTTTGTACTAAATCACACAATTTGCAAAATGGTATGTGATCACTAAACATAAACCACAATACGAAATTGTTCTTTTATAGGTGTTTTAGATACACTTGGGTTCAATATATACAGTCACTGTACATATTGTAAAAGGGAGTGTAAAAATTGTTATAAGATAAAACAAAAGTTTAAACAATTGGACCTTGAAGTTTTTCTTTTCGAATTATTTGAGTACGTCTGTTTCTCTCATTTAACTCGATACTCTCTGCCACAGTAGCCTCGTACCCCATTGTATAAAGAAATACAGGGTTTTTCATAGGTTAAAGTAATGATAGGATATTTAGTGCGGAGAAACAGATGTACTTAGAACAATCATATATTGCAGTCGAAACAATTTTTTTTAAAAACCGTTTATTAGGGAAGAAAATATGGGGTTTTGAAATTAACAGTATTAATAGTATATTTAATGTAACGAAATTATTTTTGGTAAATATAATATTTTGTTGAATAATTTAATTGTTTTCTGTTGTTTGTTGACTTACGGCCCCAGGGAGGAAAAAAACCACTGAGATCCCCCCTAGTAAGACGTTAATGATTATATGGTATTAATTTCTCTATTTCAAATAAAGTCATGCATCTAATATCCAACGTTCAAGGCTGTCACTTTTGTTAAACTGGATCAATCATAAAAAAATAAATTGTTTTATTTTAACGGAATGTTTGATTTTTGGATATCAATATTTCTCGGCATAATTTATTGTCCCAAGTCAGGCGGGTAAAAGCTTTTAATGTCACAAAAGAAACTTCGCAGTTTTTTCGTATTTTATTTTCCAGACAAATTAAACATCTTTACAGCTTTAAGAGGATCTTGAGCTTTTTGTAAAAACAGCCATTATTTACCCTTTTAGCGTTAGTCAGTTCAAAGGAGGCTATACAAATCAAGGTCTGTGCCGAATTGCTTAAAGGCTTGAATAATATAAATTCCTTAAGTTGAATTATTTTACTGTTTTTGTCCTTTAACTTTTTTTGTAAAACAGTTTTGCTTTAAATCTAATATTTTATTGTAGGAAAGCCAGCAAAAACCCTTTTAGGCTAGCTAACGTTTATTAATTAGTCCATGAATACGAAATTTTTTGACAGTAGGAAAATACTTTTGCACTTTTTTTACAGATCGTACAGATGTATATAATTTCTGGTTAAACTTAAAGTGATCCCAACTTTTATTTAATTCTAAAAGTAAAATTACATGTGTATATATATATATATATATATATATATATATATATATATATACATTTACACATCTGGAAGATAAAAAGTATCTTAAACAAAATAGGACAATTTTTGATAATTTTCTCCTCATTTGGAAATTTTTTAATGATGCCCGAAAGAAATATCAAAATGCTTAAAAAAATGTTGTCAGTACGTGTTTTCTAGAAAAGTAAGAAATTTACAAAATATCTCAAAAATTTAATTAAAATCACTTTATCAATTCAGTTTTTGAAATCGAATCTAACAATCTGTCACAATTCGACAATTTTAAAAATTTAATTATATAGGGCATGTTATAGGGCGCACTGATATTGTGTTTCGGAATCATTACGTAATAGTTTGGATAATCATAGTTAGGGTCCAATTTCGATAGCAAGCTTATTATGGGCTCGTTTGATATACATCAAAAATCAATATATTTATATAAACTAACAAGTAAATTTAAAACTGGAAGATATTACTAAGCACTTTTTCAAACGTAATTTGAAATATTTATTTTGTTCTTTAATGCACGCTTATCGATATTCCACACACGCCTAAATTTTTTCCTTGCAGAGTTTAGATGTTTTAAATCTTTCACACAATTTGTCATCATAACGGAGAATCGGAGCTGCCTTGGGGTTACCCAGGGAGGTCCTGGATATTTACTGGTGCCGGCAGGCTCCCTAAGTCTGGTTTATTGGGTAAAGTCTCTTCATGTCATTTCTATCCGCTAGATGCTGTAGGTGCAGAGTATACTTGTATACTGTCCCTTGAATTTCCTCTGAAGGAAATTCATCCTTTTGATCACTTGTAACCTGATTTTCTTGTTAAAGGGCGTCATCTGTGTTGTATCGGTCACAGTCCCGCGATCGTATTTCTTCCGCCTCTTTTCCATCTCTAATCATCAGCTATGTATATCTTAGTTCTCCTGATCAGATAAATGTAAAACAAATTATGGGACTGGCAATTTCCTAGATTGTGGTATGAAGTTTCAGGGTCTCCTGAGCTTGGAAAATATCCCTTGAGATATTCTAGGTTATTTCCTGAAGGTAAACCATAGAACACTCACTATGGCGGCTAGCCGATACTCCTGGGTGCAAAGGTTTCCAAAATAAGAACTAAATAACAGTTTCGACAAACTTCAAAAAGTACGAAGAAAATGTGATCTCCAATATATAGGCTATAAATTGCTTAAAACTATCCAGGACTATCTCTGGGAGTACCACACCTGCAGATATACTGACAGGTAGGCTTACGTTTTGGTTACCACAGATGATGATACCCAGAACAATCTTCAAAATGTACTGACATACTACTAGAAAATATACTAAATTGCACTACACATAGTGTAAGTTATATCGAAGCACTTTTTGAATCTAAAAAAAGAGAGTGCTCATCTTCATACAATCTATAAGTATATCATATTAGAAGGGCTACGTAACTTATTTATACCTTTAATATGTCCAATGTGTAAATTTGTGAATTGGTTTAGTTGTTCCGAAAATGTAATTTTGTACTTTACCATAAAAAATGTACTAAATTTAGTTGAAGAAGAAAAAAAGTGTTTGCATTCTAAGTAATGTTAAAATTTTAGTACTAGTTACCTCAACCTCTAACTGAAATCCATGTAAACTATGTACAGGTGCAGGTTGTAAAAATGTGCCGTAGGGGGAGGTAGAAAACTCGACTAGAAGTTCGTGGCCACTGGACACTGCTTCCGGAACCGCTTCACCTCCTCCGCAAAATTTTAAAATAACTGCATCACGTGTCGTATATCTGAAAAAAAAAAGAAAAGCTTAAGATTAGGATATGACACTAAACCTATAAAAAGATAAGCAACAAAATATTAATGCTTTATAAATGAGTTTTGCGTCTACACGTCTACATTTTTGTTTTTCTTTTATTAGCTACAACAAAACTCTTGGTTTTCATAACTTAATTATTATTTGACTTCACATTAGGCTATTTAAATTTTACTGGACTAGTTGGGAGGCGGAAACATAATACTTAGCTGCCACAACAATAAAGGTAGAGTAAAAGACGATTTTAAAAATTCCTACTAGTTCTGACTATCAGATGATTTATAAAATTTAGATTGTTCAAATTAGTTCAGATAATCAAGCATCCTAGTTGCCAGAACCACATCGTCCTGCCAGTTTTCGTGAAGGTACATGCAAGCATTGGTGCGTTTTTGTTAAGGGTATTTGGTCATTTACTTGTATTAAAAAGTGATAAGTATAGTGATCAGTTATAGCGTACCAAGTGCGAATTCTACAGTAGAATTTAGCGATGTACATTGAGGGATACATGAGTTTTTGGTTCTTAATTATGGAAAATATAGCAGTTATATAAAAGAAATAAAAACAAAACAAAAATCTACCTGTTAACAAAAAAGGAAACACTAAATTAAACATCGGCAAGAAATAAAGGAACATTATTTAAGGAAAACAAAATTTTCAGTATTTTTCTGCGATAGTCGAGTTAAATAAAGCTGCTCCATATATTTCAAACCACATGAACACGTCAATGCTTTACAGTAGATCAATATCCTTCAACGTAATTTGTACACGCGCCAGAATCTGGACCACGAAAACACCTACTAATGTTAATTCTTTTATGTATATAACCTAACTGTTTAAGAAGATTTTATACCCTATTTGTCAGTCCGAATTTTCAGTCCGACTCTCACATGCTTCTGAATTACCGGAATTAATCTATAGACGTGTAATAAATACCAGTTGCCCGCTTGACAAGTATTACTCGATGCCTTGTTAAAAGGAAGTATTTATAATTAGGGAAATACCGATTTATCGTTTTTTTCCTATTTGTGCCCAACATATGATGATAGATAGATAAAATGTTCCATATTTGCTTAAAGAGTTCCATCAAAAGTTAGTTTTTTTGCTAAAGGCCTGAATATGTCTGTATGCCTTACAGGTAAATCGGGAAATAACTCCTAAAATGAACAACCCGATACCTGCCATCACCGGTGATACCCAGGGTACTTAGGTGAAGTATTTTGTTTGTTTATATTTAGTTTAAATGTACTTGTTGGTGTTGGTCTTTCTCTGAGAGGTTTTATTCGGTTATTCAAAATATATTTAGTTTATCAATGTGAAATCAGGACGTCTAGATTGGTATAACTAATTTGAAGTTGAAGATAATGAAACTGTATGTCTGTCAATAGATTAGGAAAATATATTCCCTTGTTATAGTGCGATCGCGCCTTAGGATGAGCAAGTTACAGCTTGCTTAATCTAGGACCTTACGTTTTCCAAGGAAGGTTGTGTGGCTTGCACAATACTTCAACCGCCTATTATTGTACTTTATCACCAGGTTTCTCTTAAGGATAAGTGAACCCAAGTACCTAAACCGCTGAAAAGAACCGACTACTATTTTTCCGGCCATGTCGCTAGACTGACGGTCACCATAATATATTTGGCCATGCTCTTATTTAGCTAGCTTTAGTGATACATTGTGATCGAGTCCTAACTCAAATACTGATCATAAACCTAATTTCAAACGTACTCATGCTTTTACTTTCAAATTCAAATTCAAATTCATTTATTACGTCAAATTTCAAAGAAATATTACAACGTCAAAGGTTCCTACTATCTAAGTACACACGCACACACACCCGCACACATAGGTAACAATAAAAAAAACACAAGGCAAATAATAAAAAAAACAAATAGTAATTTGTCATATCAATACATTAAAGTAAAAGAAAAATATAGGTATACACATCTGTCAAACTAACAAGCCATCAAAAGAGCATAAAATGCAAGCACAATTATTGATCAGGATGTGTAGAGAAAAGCCTTTAATAAAAATTACCCTTTGTTACCCAATTATTAAAGTCAGGAAATTTCATAAAATTCGTTTAAGCTGTAAACTGCGGTAGGCAGTAAGGCAGGAGGTAACTTTTCAGTTTTTTTTTTTAAACTTACTGGTTCCAGGTATTACCTTAATATGATCAGGCAGAGCATTGTAAATCTTTACACAATTAAAAAACGGGCACTTAAATTATTGCTTCCCCTAGTTTGCATATTATTATAATAGTCCCTGTTTCTAGGAAACTTTTGTATGTTCTTTTTAGTGTGTACTGCAATTTAAATATATATATATATATATATATATATATATATATATATATATATATATATATATATATATATTGTACTACATGATGACAAATTTAGAGATGTTACATTCTGGGTCAAAAATATTCATTGAGAATTGAATGATCTAAACCAAAATATTATACTGTAGGAGACAATAGACTGAATATATGCAAAATAAAAAAGTTTTATTGTGTCCAAGCTCAGGTGATTGTGCGAGTACCGCATTACATAGCACGCGCTATTAATCTTTTATTCTATAATGTCTACTTGCTTCCTTCACAACAAATTATCCTCCATCAGTACTCCTAAAAATTTTACTTCCTCCCTTTGAGGAATAGAATTACCATTCATTGGAACGTAAAGCGATTCAACAGGATTCTTAAACCAAAGAAGTACAGTTTTGTCACTTCTAGCCATGTATATATTTTTAATATTAAAAAAATTGTATAAATATATTTATTTATTTCTTTTTCAGAAATTGAATATCTCAATCAATTGACAATATTGCACTGGAATTAAATGAATGGGTATTCATTAAAAGGACTTGATACATGGAAACTTAATGTACCTGTGAATATTTTTAGATTTAGAGTGGAAGCAGATATTTTAGACATGACTATATTACAAACACACAAACACATATGACAGTGACGTTTACAAAGGTAAAAGCAACACTGAAATAGCGGGATGATAGAGCAATGTTCCATCGTGGTAAATTTATTCTTGGCCAAGGGTGTGCTTTAGTAGCAGACAACTACTACAATAACCTAAAATTAGTGGAATTAGTACGAAAGAAAACCCTTAACGTAGGTACGTTACGGAGATATGTCAGAGCTGTACTAAGAGCTATTTTGAAAGAGGAAAAATAAAAAAAAGATGAAGGTGAAATTAAGTACGAGTTAAGTAGTTGGTAACTGAAAAGACAAGAGGACTGTTAGATTTATTAGTACCCGGCAAATACTTAACATTACTGATACAAAGAAAAAAAACCTAAAAGTTGAAAAGATTCATAAGCCAGATGCTATTGTGTTTTATAATAAATTCAAAATATGTATTATCTCATATACGATTTCACTTTAATATTTATTTGGTATATCCATTGTTAATGCCCTGATCTTGTATTATCAATGCCTTGATCTCCATTTTAGGGAAAGATTTGTATTATTAGGCTTGCTTATAGATATTATCCTCTTGAGACCCAACGTCCATTTGAATAGATATTTAGTTTTTAATCCATATCTCGCTAAAGTTTAATTATACCGTTTGAATTCCCACGGTTATGTATATATGTACGGGATATGTACTTCAACGTGACAAAAGCGGCACAGCTAATTTGAAGCACATCTAAAAGCATTTACCGGGATGTCAATTAGGTGTTAAGATTGTGGCATAACGCATAGTAACAATTGATGGTAACTAGAGTACCTCATTAATATATTACGGCAAATTATAGAGAATTCTAGTACTGTAGAGTATACTTTATAAGTGTAGATATTATCCAAATTTTAGCTGTTTTTTTTAGTTGTTGCTCTAAAAAGACATCGTCTATTTAAACAGACAACAGGTAGAATATTCCTACAAAAATTAGATGTAATTTTTATACTGCTTTAACGATCTTTAAAAAATATTTGCAGCGTGGGGAGGAGGATGATAAATTGCTAGAGTGTTTGGAAAATGCTGACTAGGAGTTTTCTCATGACGAAATTCATTCAGATGATGAAGTGGCTAAGATGAGCAAGTAGTTAATCTGAACCAGGAAGAATTAGATCAACTTGGAAGGGATTCGGAAGGCCAAATTGTGGGGGAAATAATTCCAGAAGATGACGATTCAGATTAGAGATCTTAAAAAATGACCTAATGAACAAATATCTGCCGGAAGTGCATGAGTTGGGAAAAAAAATGTTTTTTTGCAAAGAATAACTTCATTGACTATGCAAAACTGGAAGATGGAAGACTATATCAATATGTATTTCGACGACTCTTAATATCAGAATATTTGTAACAGCGCAAATCGAAAATATTTAATAGAGAACGAAAAACCTATGAATTTAACGGTCGTCGAACTGAGAATTTTTTTTAAATATCCATTCTAACCACAAATTAAAATGTACTGCGCTAAAATGACAAAAGTTTCTGCTTAAGACTAAATTATAATAACGACGGTATGAACTTCATAAAAATTCCAAAGATGCAGCACGAAAAGCCATGCTTGTTTCTACTTTTTGTGATAATGCCCAAATATTCCACGTCTCTGTTTACAGTGTTTTCATAGAATATATTAATATTTAGTTTTGTTTGACCTGTTACCGTATTTAACATTTTTATGACAAAAAATTTACAGACTTAGTAATTTATATTTATTTTTATTATTTTGCGTTTCTGTTATGTAAAACACGACTCACGCGAATCACCGACGAACTCCAGGTTAACTACAAGACTCTTGGTTGATTTATATATCACTACTGTACATTAAAGGTCTTAGTTCCTGTACTAGTTTTTTCTACAAAACTTTAACTGTTTTACTCGAAGAAAAAAAATTTTAATACACTCTGGAACTATGCGGGATGCAAGAGTTAAAGAAAACAGATGGACCAGGTTTCTGGGATAAAGAGCATGGTGATGAAGAAAAAGTCAATCAACACCTTAGTGGTGTGATAATTTCAATAAGGTCGTGGAAAATAGTTGGACAGAGAAGAAACCGATGGAGAAATTTTCAAGAGGTTTATGCTCAATACTGAGCACAAGAAATGCTATAGATAGAATGATAGATACATGCTTTTCAAAATATTTACAAAGAAACTCGCGTAGTAGTGATAATAAAATGTGATTATCCATACTGATCAAGTTCCGTTATGCAAACTGATGCTTTTACATTTTTATTTTTTGGTTTTTTTTATTATGAGTTTTCATTTTGTGTTCTTTTATAATTTAGGTTATTATTCTGCAACCTTCCAACAAATCTCATTTATTGCTTACACACTTGTACGATATGCAAAAATATCTCAGTATAGTATTTTTTACAATCTAGCTACCCGAATTATAAGGTTAATTAATGGCAGGATATCGTGCAGGGTCGCACTATACTTGATTGAATATACTTATTAAGGATATTTGTGTCAATTCAATAGTTAGATAAAATCTTTCTACCTATTTCACAATAATAGACATAGAAACATAATCTTATATCAAATACGACACTGTTCCGGTCAGGTACTTAGGAAATACAGAATGGTTATTAAATGGTTTTATTGTATTTCATGTTTACAACAGGTGCAAGTTACTTTCTTAGATGTTGAAAAATACTATACCTACCTAATTTTTATCCCAAACATAAATACAAAGGAAACCTTTACTTACCGGTCTTAATTTTGGTATTGACACCATAATCTAATCAATGTATAGGCTACTGCAGAAAAATTTTTAGATATAAGGCTGGCTCCAGGCGGAGACGTGCGACTCGACGTTGACATGTTTCTGAACAAGCGACAAAAATCGTTGTTTAGTACATTTTTGAACCTTAGTGGGCCCCCAAAGCTTTGGTGGGCCGGGTTCAGTAAACAGTCTGTAGTTACGACACTAAGGACATTAAATGCGTTAGATAATCCAATAGTATAATAAACAGGTCAATTTTTTTTAATATTTGATAAGCTAACTTGAACTAACCGCTAAACTGTTTTATCGGGTCAGAAGAGCAAATAATTATTGTTTTATTTACTTTTTTATTAGGTAGTTGTGTTTTGGTTTGGAATCATTTTCTCGAGTAAAATATTGCACCAATTTTAAAATAAGAGCTTGCTCTTTTTCACTAAATCGAGGAGGCATTTTCCAACTCAAAAAATTACAATTTATCAAACAAATTCGCGAACTTTTCCTTTGAAAATTTGAATAATTTTGTCAATAGCTTTGACAGTAAGGCCAAATCAGAAATGTCAAATCCGATTCGTCATAGTAATATGTATTTAGGTACGAAATACCTTCATGGCATAAACAAAGATGGCATGATATGACGTAACATTGTAGGGTGGCTGATCAGACTTTACCTTCAAGTTTTGTAGGGTACCAGTATTTATTTTACAATTTGTAGGTGTAATTTTGATATAACCGTAGGACGGGGTCCCAATAGTATTTAATAAACAACTTATTGCATTACTCAGATAATTTGGTTTGTTATGAATAATTTTCTACTCACCCATCATACACAGTAACATAATCTTGCACGTCATCGCAAGCATTCCAGACTTTTAACTCTCTTGGTGTGGCAGTGCCGTAAAGGGTGGAGTGGCTCCTTATTGAAATAAGCTGACCCCTGGGCTGACGAACAGTTATCAGGGCATGCTTACCTGAAATTCAAAATATCGTGTTGCTTTCCCTTCGTAAATAAAACGCTTAAATTAAAATTTTCAACTTTTTTGTACAAAGCAAGTGACTATAGTATTAATTATATAATATGTTTATCAGTCACCGAAGACAGAGTATCAATATGTCTTGGAAATGCCAGCAGACCTTAGTATGGTCCTAATAAGTTCTTACAGATTGAACCCAATCTACTATATAGTGTATATATAAATACTGTTGGCGCAGTTAGAAGGACCACAAGTGAAGTCAGCAAGTGAAAACTGAGCTTGCAATAGCATTAAAAACACATTCAAAAGTCTAAGTCTATTAAAATCCCATTCGCAGATAGTGAAAACGCCACTGTGCTCATGGATATGATATCCTATCATCAAAAAACCAAGAATAATCAAATCGTAGAAGACCACCAATGTTGCCTCTAAAGGAAACTATTTATATATATATTCGTAATTTTTACTTACAAGTGAAAGAAAAGTTTTACATCCAAAAGCAGGTAGATTGCTGTTGCTGGGGAATATAAAATAAAATGTTCAAAAACGATGAGATCAAAGCAGCAAAAGTCAACTTCGGCTTTGGCTTCGATATGTAACATACACCTCACTGTGGGATTTACTTTCCTTGATGCTAATTTTTAAAGAAATGATGTCCTCATTGAAACATAAAACTTTTTTAAACGGGAAAGTATTTTTTCTACGAGCGTGCGCGAAGTGACTATTTCGCGCACTCATTTGCGTGCGCAGAATTATCGTCTTTAAACAGGACTTATATATATTTTAATGTTTTCACCATTAAATAATATTCAAAAAATAAAGATTTAGTGTTTTTTGTTACGCTTGTAGAAAATTAAGCCAAATTTACCATAATTTGACAACCAATTAAACGACCTGTATCATTACTTGTCAGTGTCAAATAAGACAACAATAAGTTCTCTTTGCCACTTTGCAATTTTGACAATTTCAGTCTTTTTGCTATGTGAACCAAAATACAAACATTCAATCATTTGAAAAAAGTTCCAAAAAAGGTAATTGTGCTTAAAATGGATAATTCGCAAGATATACCAGAAGAGGTACTAAAAGCAGCGGAATCAGGAAATTAGGAGCTACTGCCAGTAAAATCAAAACAGAAGTTTGAAAAGCAGTACGACTTGTTTAGGAAATGGTCCAAAGGAAAAGGTGTGAAAACGGTTAAAGAAGAGGTAATATTAGCTGATGTTCTTGAATTAAGTAAAGAATTTAGACCAAATACTTTGTGGGCTAAATACTCAATGCTTACGAGCATGAATAAGGCGCCAGATGATATAGATCTTTTGTTGAAAGTTGCGACTATTTTTGGGCTTGCAGGTGCCTGCAGAAGAGAGAAATTAGCAAAACTGACAACAGTTGGCATTAAAGACAAGGGAAATTTAATTGTGGTCAAAATTTAGGATTCAAAAAATTACACTTCACGCTCTTTAGCTATATCCGGCGAAATTAACAATCGAAAGTATCTATTATTTTATAGAAAATATACAGCCTTACGACCACCATCAACAACGCATCTCAACATTTTTTAAAAAATTTAAAAGAGGGAAGCGTACAACACAGGGTTTTGGGATTAATAGTTTCGGGAAGATGACCTCAGAAATTGAGGTATTTCTAAAATTGCCCAACCCTGAACTCTACACGGGGCATAGTTCTCGTCGCATCTCTGCAACTTTGCTGGCCGATCCCGGAAAAGGACTTACTGATCTAAAGCTTACGGTCTTGGTGTAAGAAACTCCGCGGAGACAGACTTGTTAAGTTCTGCACTGAGAATAACCTCACTATTGCCAATACCTTTTTCAAACTACATCCCAGGAGATTATATGCGTGGAGATCACCCGCTGATGGTTATAAGAAAATTGTAAGAAACCAAATAGACTTTATACTGTTAAAAGATGATCTCAAAAGATATGTTAAATCTATGAAAACGTATCCTGGCGCGGATGTGGGTAGTGATTACAACCCCGTAGTAATGGATTTTAAAATGAAATGCTTAAAGAGAGTCATAAAAGCGAACATATCAGCGAACATAGATATAGGAAGACTCAAAGATGAAAACACAACATACCAAATAGGTTCTAAATGTGAGCAGCCAGAAGTAGAAACAACCTGGAATGGAATCAAAGACGTAATAACCAATATACAGGAGAACGACATCGGGTTTAGGGTGCACAACAAGAAGCAGGACTGGATGACAACAGATATTCTGCAACTTATGGCTGAGAGAAGAAAATATAAGAGGAAACACCAAGAGTATCAAGAGCTGAACAGGGTCATCAGAAAGAAATACAAAGAGGCGAAGGAAAAATGGATGTCTGAAAGATGGAAGGAAACAGAACAACTCCATAAAAACACGACAGCTTCAACTTACATAAGAAAGTGAAAGAAATGACAAACAGAATTCGGAAAAAAACAAGGAAATATTCTGATAGACACCAACACTAAAATAATTGTGGGGGTGGAAGCTAAGCTTAGAAGATGGAAGAAGTTCGTTGAAGACCTTTTTAACGACGGTCGATCAGAACTACCACCATTAATGGACGACGACAACAACCAAGAAGCACCCTACATTACCAAAAATAAAGTCATACATGCAATAATGGCGCAGAAAAATGGTAAAGCTACAGGACCAGACAAAATACATGCAGAGGTCCTAAAAGCAATAGCAGAACAAGAGGGAATGGGCCTGGAGATATTGACTTTACTATTCAACGCAATTTACAGCTCCGGGAAAATACCTTCTGACTGGCTGAAGTCCACATTTGTAACACTGCCAAAAAAAACTAATTCCTCGCACTGCGATGACTATCGTATGATAAGCCTTATGTCTCATGTATTAAAAGTATTTCTAAGAATTATTCACACGCGAATATTCAGAAAATGTGAATATCAAATAGATGACACTCAATTTGGTTTTCGAAGTGGGGTTGGTATGCGGGAAGCCCTCTTTTCCCTAAATGTATTAACACAAAGGTGTAGAGACATGAATGTTGACATATTTGCATGTTTCATAGATTATCGAAAAGCCTTCGATCGTGTTAAACACGAGAAGATGATCGAGATACTGAAGGCCACAGGAATAGACAGGGAAGATCTGCATATCATAACCGAACTCTATTGGCACCAAACATCAGAAGTGAAAGTAGAGCAAGCAAATTCGGAAAGTGTTTCTATCAGGAGAGGAGTGAGACAAGGCTGCGTGCTTTCACCACTTCTCTTTAACATATACTCAGAGGCCATATTTAAGGATGCTCTAGAAGGAACTGACGGAGGAATTAGGATAAACGGTAAAGAAATTAACAACATCAGATATGATGATGATACTGTAATATTTGCAAATAGCCTCGCAGAACTAGAACATATTATGGATCGTGTAGTATATTACAGTAAACTATATGGACTCTCTAAATATATCCAAGACCAAGACGCTTGTGTTTTCTAAAAAGGCAATACGTGCAAATCTGCAAATTGATGGAAGTACCGTTGAGCAAGTATCCTCATATAAATATCTGAGAACTATAATTAATGAAAGATGCGACCCAAAGAAGGAGATAAGGCCAAGAACAGAAAAAGCTGGAGGAGCCTTCAGAACGGATCTAAGCTTGGATTTAAGAGATCGCATGCTAACATGCTACATTTTCTCCACGTTATTGTACGGATGTGAAAGTTGGACCCTTGATCCTGAGACTGAGAACAGGATAGAAGCATTTGAGATGTACTTATACCGAATATTATTGCGCATATCATGGATCCAGAGAATAACTAACGTTGAGGTTCTCAACCGTATGCACAAACACAAAGAACTCATGCTTACTATCAAATGTAGGAAAACACAATATATAGGACACATAATGAAAGGAGAGAAGTATGAAATACTTAGAGTAATCATAGAGGGATCCAAGGATCCAAAGATCAGTCGGAATACGTCAAAATTCATGGTTAAAGGATTTGAGAAGATGGTTTCAATGTACATCGACTGATATTTTTCGGGCAGCAGTTTCCAGAACTATGATTGCCATTTGGATAGCCAACCTTCGACAGGAGACGGCGCGCTAAGAAGAAGAAGATCTAAAGCGTTTAAGAGGCTGGAAGTCATCAACAGTAGCGGAGGGATATATTAACGACTAACCCACATACAAAAAGTATTATGCAATAAAATTTCTCTTGCAAAATGAATATGATCGAAATTTTTAAAAGTCCAGGTGAAAGAAAGGTATTAGTATCATTTTCTGATGGTATTTTGACATCAAACAGTAAGTTATTATATTTGCAAATATTTATACAAAGAAACGATACCGTAAAAAATGTTTTGTTAAGCTTTACTTTCTGACAAAGAAGGTTCTCCCTAAAATAATTAAGCCAGTATTATTCCCCGTTGGATAAATATTGATATTTGCTATGTGGCCAACTGGGGCGGAATGGTAAACGACATTTAATTTTATTATTGCAGCCCGGTTTAGGTTTTAGTGAAATTGGATTAAAAACGAATTGTTCCTAATTAAACCCTCTTCAATTTTTTTTGAACAAATATGGTGGAATTAGGATAATTTAAACCTTTTCAATAGAACTCTGGTATACATAAAACATTTCGGGCCAAGCAAAGCAACTAAGATCACCCATTTCATTATCTAAACTAAAATTAATTCATGCTTAAGGAGACTTGTGGGATTATTGTTCCTATGTCTTATGCGCAATTCAACCAGATGATATTTGGAGAAATTATAGTGCATAAAGGTAATTAAACGTTTGCGAACTTAGCTCGTTAGTTTGAATTTATATATGACCATACGAGTTCATACAATGACTTCGTATAAAGGAAAACTTAATTGTATTAAATTGTTACGAGCAGAACAATACATTAATTTAACTAAAGAAGCGCAAGACAAATTATGTATCTAAATATATCAAATTAAAATTAAATCGTAAAGTTAAGTGCCTGTAAGAAAACGAATTTAAACTAATTGTAAAAATCATATACTTTTTTTGTACGAGTTGTTTAATTTTCGATCTTAAGGTATTTATTATTAAATTACTCAATGTGATGAATGAAGGTAAGTACCCCATATGTTAAAATTATTTAAAATGTTTGTTTTTTTTTGGTCGTCAGATTTTTTAAATGATTAAAACCTGTATACGCCCTTGAAATTACTTGTAGTATTACTACTGTCGTCAGATTTAGGAAGTTTGTATACATTTTTCTTCAAATATTGGTAATAATTCCTTATGTATAGAAGCCTTTATATACTGTTGCTTGTTTCTGATTTAGGGCAAATAATTTATTTCCGTTTTTTTGTAACGATATTTTGATTTAAAGAAATAAAAAGCATTTAATATTTTTTTTGGTTCACCTTTAAGGGATGGGATTATACAAACAGTATTCGGGTCAAAGCCAAGGGTATTATTCGCGGAAAATATGGCAAGTTCCCAGTATCACTGATTTTTTAATGAATCCTGCCAACTCTCTGCCTAGTCCGAGTTTCTCAAAGTTTTTTTACCGTTCTTTTCTCGACAAGTCCTGTTGCAGAGATGATAAATGGAAGGATTTCAACTTTTGTCAGGTTGTAGATTCTTTTAACTGCGTGTACCATATCTCAATATTTTGTAATTTTTTTTTCGCGTATGACTTAAATATGTTTTTCTCTGTAGAAATTGTAGAGAATATCAAGTTTATGGTGCTGTATATGCCTGTCTGTAACGATTTCTATAACGGGGTTTAAGTTTTGTTTGTAATAGGGCAAGATTTCTTAGAATAAATTGTTTTTATCACAGATATTAATATATACTATCTTGACTATAGTCGAAAGCAGTATTATCGTGCGGGTCATACGATTTATAAACGACAAACTTTTTAGTTTGTTTTTATTTTATTACGTGTAATAATATCCTCCGCATAAAATCCGGAAGATGAATTAGATAGGTCTATTATATTTTCATATGAAAAAAGAGGATAAACATATAAATACCAGCAGTTGCAAAAATCTTTGAGCGATGTCACTTCAAAGTCAGATTGACAAGTTAGTGACAAAATGAGTAATAGAAAACAATTTTCGGTTTTTTTGCATCCACAAGCGAAAAAAATGGTATTAAATCTAATAAAATATTACGAAAATGAAAATTCACCGGCCAATATCCAGGAGACAGTAGCAAAAGCTCTGGGAATCGGTATAAGGACTGTGCAGAAAATTGTGCATGAAAAAAAGCATAATTTACTACCGAAGAAGATTAAGTAATGTACACGAAAAAAGCTAAAGACAGAAGACTTAAGTGACAATGTAAAAATGGATGTTCGTAATGCAATTTACGATTTATACATATCAAAAACTAATATAACCCTTCAAGTTTTAAAACAAGCTTTAAAAAATCGAGGCATATTGGAAATTGGACTAAAATCGTTGTCAAAATTAATAAAAATGTTAAGTTTTCGATATAAAAGGAGTGTTATCGAAGATTTTTATGCGAGTTGCCACATATAGCAAGTCAGCGTATCCAGTTTTTAAAGAAATAGACGGAAAATGTTAATTCAAAATTTAGAAAGTGGTATTTTTAGACGAGACGTGGATATTTTCTGACGGAAGTGGTTCGAAATCTTGGCAGGACGAGTCTGGCAAAAGTGTCAAGAGAAAAAAGGGATGTGGGACGGGAAAACGGTTCATCATTTTGCATGCAGGTTCTTCAACAGAATTTCTCCCAGGTGCAAGTTAATTGTTTTCTTCAACATCAAAAAGTATGGACTAACATGATAATATGAACTGTGAACTGTTTTAAAAGTGGTTAAAAGAACAACTGATCCCAAATTTAGATGCTCAATCTTTAATAATTCTGGATAATGCATCTTATCATTCAAGAATCTTAAATAAACAACTTACTTCATCCTGGAAGAAAAGTGATATTTATGACTGGCTAATAAAACAAAACTAAATCCTTTACCCAATATGCTGAAATTAGAACTTCTTTTAATGGCAAAAATCTATTAAAAAACCAACAATATATGCCGCAGATGAAATATTACGGGAAAATGGACATGAGTTTTTACGACTGCCGCCATACTAATGCCAGTTTAACGCAATAGAATTAATATGGGCTAGGGCAAAATCATATTACGAAAAACACGTGAACGATGGTCTTTCATCAGATGAAGTGCAAATTGTTTGGCAAGATTCACTAAATTCTATTACGCCGGAGTACTGGAAGAAATCTATATACGGAGAAATTAATATGGGTTTGGTGGAATCGAGAACGAGTTCTAGATGTCGAAATAGCACCAATGATCATTGCGCCATTTGAGGACGACTTAGAAGATGAGGACTTTTTAAGTGATGATGATATTTTTTAGTCTATAATAGTCTATAAAGTTTCTGAAGGATTATATTAGTGTTTGACGTGTATAAATCATAAATTGCATTATGAATATCCATTTTTGCATTGCAATTTAAGTCTTTGGCCTTTGGATTTTTTCGTGTACATTTCTTAATCTTCTTCGGAAGTAAATTATGTTTTTTTTTTCATGTACAAGTTTCTGTACATTCCTTATACCGATTTTCAGAGCTTTTGTCACTGGCTCCTGGATACTAGCCAGGGAATTATACTTTAAATAAAATATATATATATATATATATATATATATATATATATATATATATATATATATATATATATTCGCATGCATGGCTTAATTTTAGACTGAAATTTGAAGAAATCGGATAAGTAGTTTTTTAGCTATTCTGCGAACAGACAGACTGAGGGACAGACATACCTACAGACAGACGGAATTGAGAAAACATGTTTTCTGGCATATAGGGACACTTAAACGTAAAGATCTGAAAGAATCTCACGAGGGAAGTTATAACTAATTATCTTATGTTTTTAACAAAAGTGTATAATATTTTTACAAAATAAAATTTTTTTGTTATTACAATACAAAAAGAACAAGTTTTTTTTCCACAGGGGTGGCCCGCATTTAAATAAACGACTCTATATAAGTGGTTAGATTTTTAGGTTAAGCGGGGCTCATAATTTTTGGTGACTGATAAAAATATCTCACTTTCATAAACAGAACATATCCTGATTGCACTGATTCGAACCGCCTTCCGACTTTATTAAGGCGCTTGCCATTTTGTGTATTACTGTTTTTGCCAACCAAAAAATTTAACCAAATACATATTTAGCGAATTTTCTTATTTAGTCCCTCGGCATTTAATATATAACATAATATTAAGTGGCTATCTCAATATTATTGCGTAATATAATAAAAAAAACTATTTTCTTTCTCCCTGTATATTTGTAAATAGCCCATCGAGATTTAATAGCTCGATAAAAGAATCACACAACATTTTGGTATTCACTGTGTTTTCTGATTTGATTCATAATGTTGGTGACTTTTGGACCCACACCATAAGACCGCATTCGACTATACATCACTATCCCTGTTTAAATATTCTATTGCAGCAATGGTGCTGCAGGCGCTGACTATGTGTTGTACGGTCTCAGGGTTCTGATGACTGATATTCTACTCAGATCAGTTTCGATGTTCTGCTTCGGCACGTGACGCAAGTAATATCTTGTCGCAATGACCTGGTCCTGTACTTCGTCTCTCTGTTCAGCCGTCCTTGTCGGAAGTTGGTGCAGGATGATTATTTATCCACATCGTTACTGCGAAGTGCTGCTGCGAATCTACTCTTTTATTATTATTATTATTATTATTATTATATTGACAATCAATTTCTCAACAAATGTTGGGTTCCAAGCCCATCCCAGATGTATGCATCAAAAGGAGTGAGTTGGTTTCTATTAGTTCTATGTGTTGTCCTGTACGAATATTCTCACTATATGGCAAGTACTGAGTAGGACTGTCTTCTGGATGTCGATGAACGTGTTAGTATGCAGTCCTATGATTTTTGTTTTTTTTGTGCCAGGTTGTGTTCTAGTGTTTTTGGAACTGGTCCACTTGATGATGTGATGATCGGTATCACATGAAACTTTATTCAGTCGTCAAATCTGCTATATCTCGATAGCCAGTTCCGCATATTTGGCCTTTTTCTCTTGATATTTATCCAACACGTTGTTATTGTTGGGTACAGGGACATTTACCAAATAAGCTGTCTTTGTTTCCTTATTTAACAGTACCACATCAGGCCGATTATTCGTCACCCGTCCGTCGGTGATAATTGCCCGATCGTAATACAGTTTGAAGGCATTATTTTCAAGTACTGAACTTGGTTGATATTTATAATAGAGCACAAATATGCTCAGAACCCCGAATTTATTATCAAGCTTCTGGTGAATGACCTTACACACCTGGTTATGTCGCTGAAGATGGTCCATCTTGGACAGGTAAGTGCAGCCAGATGTTATGTGCTCTATATTCTCTGATCTCTCGCTATATTTTCGAAACTTACCGAATTCAACCGACCGGTCTTTGATGATTTATTTCGTGTGTTAATAACTTGGTCCTGTATTGCCATTACAAATTCTTCTGTCTCTGGGAATAGTTGTTCATCCTTCAGCCATCTATTGGATTGGATTGGATGCTTGCTTGTCTATGTGTGATTCAAGTCATTGTGAGGTCAGAGGCGCATAATATTATTATTATTATTATTATTATTATTATTATTATTATTGTTATTGATTTACATGTATTGCTATCTAGAAAACTATTATAGCTAGTAAGATGACTACATTAGAAAAGTTGTAGGGAATTAAAAGTTCAATTTTATCTGAATATTTAAATTATCTACGGCGCTATAACCACTTGTTGGATGCTTCCTTATCTATGTGTGGCTGATTAAAGTCATTGTGATGTCGGCGGTGCTATTTGAGCCCACTGTTCTTCTTTTTTAGGTCTGAAAGTGACTTTAGGATGATGTTGTCACCTGCGAGATTGAGTGGAGAGTACGACTAATCACTTATGTGGTGGAGGCTTGATGTTTGTGCCTTGTTGGTGAAGAACTGTTAGGAGTGCAAATTGGTCAAGTCAACAAGAGATATTCCACCTTCGCTTCATGGTAAGGTCATTCGGAGAGATGATCTTGGCTGGTGTGACTTGTACTTGGTCATCATTAGGCGAGCAGTTCGTTGTAGTCCCTCTAGCTCCATGTTAGTACATTTCAAGATTCCGAAACTGTAAGTCAGCATGGGCACAACATAGGTGTTACTTGCTCTAATAAGATTTCTGGCGTTCAGTTCTATCTTGAGAAGAGCTCGCACTCTTTGAACATACTGATTTTTCAGCTTGGTATTTCCTTGCTTATCCTGGAGCAGTCTAGCTTGTTGGAACCCTCGGAATTTGTAGGTATCTCCTTGATCCATCGCTAGAATTATTTCTCCATTGAGTAAGGCTACGTCACCATTAATGACTCTGCCTTTTTCGATGTTTAAGGCTTTACATTTTACAATTCCAAATTTCATATGGATCTATTTCGAGAAGGTGTATGTCACGTCAATAAACTTTTTTTGTTGGCTATAATTTCCACCATAGAGCTTAATATCATCTATATACAGAAGGTGGGATATGGTTCTAGAATTGTCTCTATTGGCTTTGTTGTTAAAGCCATTTCCTGTATTGCTGAGGAACGTGGATAAGGAGTTCATCGCTAAGCAGAACCAACGTGGACTTAACGAGTCTCCTTGGTAAATTCCCCTCTTGATGAATGTCTCATCGGTGGTAAGAGATTGATCGCCATTACAAATTCTCAGGTTCGTTCTCCACTGGTGCTTGATAGTTGCTAGGAAATTGATGACCATAGGGTGAATTTTGTATAATCCTAGTACGTCTATAAGCCAGGATAGTGGTTCACTGTAAAACGGCTTTTATATTATTCTTATTATTATTTTTGTTGTCTCACAGTTGTTCCTGTGATTGCATATTATACTGACGGGATTATACCAAGTCAGTACAAAAAAAATATATATTATTATTATTATTACTAGTAACTTAAAGATTTAAAATATTTTAAAAGGTTATTTTATGCTGTGTTATAAAATATTTTTCTAGGTTACATTTCACACCTCACCTGGTGGTATCTCGTGCTGCCTTACAGCATAGTAACACGTCAAATTTCTTGGGTAAATACCAGGGAAGTTGGGTGATTGAAGACGGCAGTGCTTTTTATCACAGTCGCTAAATATTCTAGAGCAGTATGTTCCAGCTATGAGCTCCCCTAAATAGTATTCTGGGTCCGGCGCTGCAGTGGGAAGAGAAATGTTGAAAAAAGTTATTGGCGGACCTAAAAAAACCAGAAGAGTTATAGAGTTTTGTTACTTTGACAAATAGTATTTGCAAATTTAAATAACGCGTAAAATTGTTAATAATAACAATAGTATTTCGGCACGTAATTAATTCATATACAGTGTGATCCACTTTTTACAATTACAACTCTGATTCTCAGAAATTACTTAGGTTAGCTTTAAATTTTGGGGCCATTTAAAGATCTAAAATCTGATTGTTTTGGCACATTTAACTTTGATATTTCTCTAGACATGCCAGTGCCTAGAAGGAAAAAAGAGAGCCGATTTTCTCGAAAAAAATATTAGCGATTTTTTCTAGAAATATTGATTTTAGATTCTTATTTAGCATCATCAACTCTCTATACCAAATTTCGACAAAATATTTCGGTGGCATTCGGAGATACGAGCTTTCAAAAAATGCGTTTTATATATCTTTCGTTTATTTTTACCATATTTATTGAATTTAGTTAAGAAAATTGCTCTACTAATAATTTTAATAATAAACATTATTAACAAATACGATAGACCCTTGAGAAACTCGAACGTATTGCGAAGTACGTCTTAGAGCAATTTTCTTTCCTAAATTTAATAAATATGGTAAAAATAAACAAAAAATAAAAAATAGTGTTTTTTGATAAAGGCATTTACGAAAATTTTGTCTCTGAAATGCGAAAACATTTTTTTAAAGCTTATATCTCTCAAAGTCATTGAAATATGTCGTAGAATTTTGGTATAAAGGGATTCTTGATGATGCTGAATCAGAATATAAGGTCAACATTTCTATAAAAAAAATCGCTAATATTTTTTTCAAAAATCGACCCATTTTTTCCACCTAGGTTCGCACGCCAACGAACGCTGTTAAAGTTGAATGTGTCAAAATAATCAAATTTTAAATCCTTACATAGCATACAAATTTTAAATTTGTCTGGTTATTAATTTCGGAGATACAGGGGTGTACTTATAAAAAGTAGATCACAATATATATCTAACAATACATTAAGTAATAAGGATTGTAAAACTTTTATTACGCACGAATGAAAAAGTTACGAATGATACTGCATAGCGGCGCCGACGTGTGCATGAAGCCAAACAAACAAAAATATGCTTTATAGCCGCAGAAAAATTGTTACAATTTGATGGACAAAGCGAAATTTACCTTAAAAGAAAAAAGAAACAAAACAATGAAAAAACGAAATATTAATCGAACAAAAATCGTATTTTTCGATAGGTCCATGCAAATACATAAATTGTAAATATAACATTCGCTAGGACATAACATTGGCGTAAAGCGGTTAATGAATCCAGGTGACCTTGACAATATGGAAATAAACAATACATAAAATTATGCGAACTTAAACTATTTTGTTATTGTTATACACGCAAAATAAGTGAAGTTATACAAAAAGTGTATTGAACTAATATAGTAATTAAAGTTTATGAAAAAAAAAAAGAAAATGCATAACTTTAATCTAATACGTAACAAAAATAATTAATTTTAATCAGATAGTTCATTTCCCTATAAAATGATTTTCAAATTCTATGCTAGCAGCTGAAACATGACACCAAAAAAGATTTAAGTAAACAAACAAATTAAAAACATTTTAATGAGACTTATTCATTATAGAAATCATTAACGCAGTAAAAACGTCTTTCAATGAGGTACGCGCTGGTTTTTTCTCGAAGTAGTGCAAACATAGGGATAGTTTTTAAATGTTCTGGGAGATTAATGAAAAGTTTTATGACTTTGTAAATAAATTATTTTTTTATTAATTCTGTGGAAGAAATGGGAAAGTATATGTTATGCCTAGAGTTTCTGGTAGGATATACATGTTGTGGCCTTTCCGGGAAAGTGTTTATATGTTTTCTCATCAAACAGACGGTTTCTAAAATAAATAGTGCAGGAAGTGTTAAAAGCCTAAAAATACTAAGAAATTGCTCGGTGGTACAGCAGCTCCAAAAGGGAAGGCCATAGCGGAGATGGGATTCGAGTGGAGAAATATAAGTAAGTCTGGTGGAAGGCACGTCCAGTTCTTTTGAAACTGATCGAATGAAAAAGCAGGCGATAGAAATTTATTTAGTTAAGGTGTTAATATGCTTAGACCATTTTAAGTTGTTCGATATATTCAAACCCAGGAATTTAACCGACTCAACGAATTTAATATTGCTGTTAAGTAGCTGAAATGGTTGTAAAGTCCTCTTATAAGATCAGGCCATCGTTTTATCGTAGCAGATTGGAATCGGACCAAGCCTTAATCATAACAAGGTCGTTGGAAATATTAGAATGTAAAGATGTGTCAAAATCACTCCATATTATGCTTGTTTCGTGAGCATTAATGTATAACAAAAAAAAGAATAGGTCCCAAGACCGAACCTTGAGGGACTCCACTTCCCTATTCCCGAGATAAGATTTAAACCAATTTATAGAAATACCACGGATTCTATAAAAATTTAGTTTGCTTGTGAAAATTTCATGACTAACACAATCAAAGGCTTTTGCATAGTCACAAAAAACTGAGGCGGTGGGGTGGTTGTTACTAAGGGATAGGTAGACGTCGCTCAACTGATGCACTTGTTGAGAAATAGCATAAGAAGATTCTTCAGTAACTTTTCAATGATTTTTGATAGCAGTGGTAGTAGTGCAATTGGGCTATGAGAGTTTTTCGCTCCCTTTATGAAAAGGAATAATTATAGCTGTTTTAAGGCATTTAGGGAATATACCTTTTACAAGGAATTCATTTACTAGTGTTGTAAGGCCCTCTATGACTGGAAGCGGCAGGTTCAGGAATATTTTAATTGATAGGCCATCAGTGCTACACGAAGATTTGCTTGAAGGGCTTAAGAAAAGGCTGTCAACGACATTTTTGGATGGAGGGAGAAACGAAAGAGGGTCTAAACTTGGCAAGATACCAGAGATAACATTTTTGCTTACATTAATAAAATATTCATTTAGGTCATTTGGTCTGAGGTCATTGATAAAAGACCAGGTTTCCTTTAAAACGTTTTTAGGTTTTGCTAGAGGTTTTTGGTAGTATTTTTTTTGCTGACTTGATTAGTTTAATATATATCCTCATATAATTAGAGATATAGCCGAGAATAAGAATGGAGTTGGTAAATTTTTAATATATATTATATAAGAGAGAACGTATTTTTTTAGCAAAAATGCGTAGTCCTTTCGGGGTCTACGGTTTATGAAGCTTAGGTTAGTCTTAAGCGGGAAGGCCTTATTAAAAGCACTTAAAATTTTATTTAAGAAAGGTCTCGTTCAAATTCAAAATTCCAGTCGGTGTTTAAGCAAATATTACGAAATACTGAAAAATTGGCGGCCTAGAAAATTCTGCCCATATGGCGAGGTCTCTGTAAGGGCCTCAGAGTAATACTAAATTTGGAAAATATTGCATCGTCATCGGAAAGACGTGTGCTATAAACCTGGGATTGAACCTCTGATGGAGAAAATTCAGATGCCACGTAATCAATGATAGACTAAGAATATTTTGAAATTCTAGTTGGAGACGATACATGCATTGCAAGACCGAAAGGGTCAAATATAGAAATTAAATATTTCTGAGTGGCACAAACAGTAGCATAGTCAATATTAAAGTCCCCGCATAGAATATTCCTGCCTCTGCTGGTAGACCATCCAACAAATTTAGCAGAATCTGAAATCTGAATCAGAATTTGGTGATCTATAAATACAGATTACACAGAAATCAGAGTTTTGATTAGATACTATAGAAAATTCAAAAAAGATATCCGTTAACAAATGGTCATATTTAGTAACAAAGATGAACCATATTCAGAGAAAGAATCAGTGTTCTAGCTATTGTGAAATATTTCTCTACATAAAAGGGTTCGTTTAGCATCATTTTCTCGAAAGCAGTTGTAGGTATAAAAAATATTAGAAATATTTTAGAATGTTCGGGAGAATAAAAAATGCAACAATATACGGGGCATTCTATTAGGATATCGCCATTGGTTTAGAATGGAAGTGTTAAGTGTTAATCTATAGACCAGTTCTCAGAGATATGAAACATTACACAATCAATCAGAAATACAGAGGTTTATGGATCATTGAAAATTTGTATGTGTAAGCTGAGAAAATTTCAAATGCGCGGACGAATTCAAAGGGGAAGACTAATAAAAGAAACTAGAAAGGTAATCTTTTTACTTTTTGCACTATATCCAACAGCTATACAAAAATGTCGTTGTAGGTTGACTGTAAATATATACGAATATCGGTCGAATAATATTACAAGTACACTTTATAGTAAAGAAAAAAAAGGCGACCTCCTCTCTACAATTAATAGAACCGGAGATATGAATTCGTGAAATATTTATTGCATTGCTACATGGTACTTAAATAGGACTTAATAATAAAAGTCCGCAATTAAAAATGCATTCGACATGGCAAGTTTAGCCCAGCAAGAGTTCCTGCTTATCGCCATGGACGTAGACCATTTTATCAAAGCCAAAGTTGGTAAGGTAACCTGCTAGATCTATCAAAATGCAGTTGGAGGTTGACTTCAAAAGGATTGAGGTTTATCACACTAGCATATCCGATAGTATAAAAAAAAATCTCAATTTCATGCAACGGGCAATGTGGATATCGAAAACCGGGCATTGTACGTTCAATTCGTTGTCTTGAATATCAGGAAAAAGGTGTAAAAATGTCGAGCATTTTGCCTATACCAGAGATACATTTTTATCCGTAAATAAATAGTTTTTTTTTGTATACTATAGAAACTTCATCAGATAGTTATATTTTGTCTCTAAAAGGTATGAATTCTAAAGTAGAGCTACTAATTCCAAATACAAGGCTTTCCTTAGTGCCTTGCAATTAAATCCACTATATACACCGACGTCAAATTTTTAGGGTAATTTAAAAATATAATTTTTTACTTTACACTTTATATCATATTTTAGTTACTGTAATGAATAAGAAACATTTTATATACCTGTAAATAAAAATAAATATAAAAGTTGGACTTTTTTATATTTGGAGGCAAAATACTGTTTAAATCGTATATATTGTGATAGATAAATAAAAAAGCTATGAGTGCGCGGAAAATTTGCATATACAACTTAATAAAGATTAAGCTGAACTCCATGTTTTAAAATTGTACGTTTTTTCGATATAATATATTTAAAGAATTCATTTTAGACAAAAATTCAACCTTGAGTATTGCTAGCATTTGTGCTTCAGTAAAAATACATCTTTCCTTGTTACTGCCAAGCTTTTGTGTAAAAGAAAAGCATTGATGCTGTGGTGTGTAATTAAATTTTTCTACAGCCGCGCCCAAAATTACTAATTCCTAAATTCAAATTAAATCGCAAAATCGATGAATGCCGCAGCATCCTTATTTTGCGCTCTAAAGCATACATGTAAAAGAAAATTCTTAGTTTTTCCATCGGGCTTGCTATGAATAGCTGACATGGCAACTGAAAACAATTCACAATCGTCCGCTCACCGACCCGATCACGTAATAGGCAGAATCTAAAATTGTGTCCTTGTACAGCTTCATTTTAATTTGCTGCGACTATAGGAAAAGTCATGTGTATTTTTCGAGCGCAAAGTAGGATTGCCGCTTTCAAAAGATCACCGCGCGACAACATTCTTTTTGAAGCGGTAATCCATTACTTGGCGCCCTAAATACACAAATAACTATTGTGTATAGATGGCCACGCGCTTGGCGCGGTACCTTCGCTCGTTGCTGCCGAGCTTTTAGACCGACACATAATCGGCAGCCACAGCAATTTCCACTGACTATTGGGCTGAAACAGCAAAAAATGTTACATCTTTGCGCATTTCTATAAAAAAATAATGAAGCCGGCTCCCGGCCTATAAGAATCAGCGATAACCTGGATTAAATATACTTTCCCTCCCGGCAAAATATCGTTGCTGAATGCGTACCCTGCGGAATTTCAATAAAGCCAACGGTTAGGGTTGCTCGAATAACATTTTTTATAAGTAGATTGACCGTTAGATTCTGCTATGGGTCAAAAAGGTTTCATTTAAGGCCGTTTGGTTTGCTGACTTTTCTCCGAATTTGATATTTTGAGATAATATATATTTTGCAGTTACACAGTGTTCCACTAAGAAAACATTTATTTCTTTTCCTTCTGCCGGAATATTATGCAACAAATTTTATGTTTTGTATAAAGTGAAAAAGAATACGTAAAAGTAATACTCAAATTACTACAACGTTAGAAGCAAATTAGAACAAATGAAAGCGTTTAAAATAAACAACCTTGTGATTTATTTTAAAGTTCATCTTGAAATAATAATACATATTTTACTATTATTACTGTGTCCCAATTTGAAAATTATAAAGAGGATAATTTTTAACGTTAGAGTGGTGTATTATTTGGGGTTAGGATACGGTAAAAAAACGAATGTCTTTTTTTTTATTGGCGACGTTTTGCAACTTTATTGTTGAATCCTCAGGATACTAAACTGCCAGAAAAGATAAACATATTTATGGGTTAAAAAATCAGTTAAAACTAAACAATTAAAACATTTTTAGCACTTAAAATTTACAGAGATTGTTACATAAAGGATCCGATTAAAATAAGGTCAGTTTTATCAAAATGCAATCAACCTATATGAGATTTGCAACACAAGTTATTAATACGAAATTAATTGTTACTACTTATAATTAAGTTTGACTTTTGATGCCAAATAAGTGACTTAAACTGGGAGAAACATAGGTATTGATTATATAGTTTCACACAAAATATCAGTCGGAAACCCATACAACCAAAGGACTAGAAGGTGTTAAAAATATTAATCCAACTGCTTGGGTCTTCTTTCTATTAATATCTACATAAATATAAACAAACATAAAGTTATCGACGCTCAGCCACGTGAATAGTATCGGAAAAAAACTACACAAAACATTTCAATAATCATTTGTATGTTTTTGGTAGTTTAAATAGTATAATATATAGATAGAGTTGAAAGAGATGTTATTTTATTTTACGGATTTTATTAAAATAGGCCCTATTCAATTTATCAATATCCGTAGTTTTACTGACACTATTTTTGTTTTTTTGAATTTCTATCATTTCAGAAATTTTTCATTTTATATAATCAGTGTTGGTATCTAAACTAGTGGCTGTGTCAAAATCAAAGTTATGTCCTATATTAATTTTGTGCTTAACTAGTGCCGTTGGGTTTTTTTTGTAAGACTAAGTTTTATGTTCTTTAATCCATTGTTTGAAATATCTGCCGGTTTGTCCTATGTAATACTTCGTACATTGGGCGCAGGGGATGTAGTATACTATATTAGATTAAAGTTCAGTTTCTGTTTTTGAATAGAAATGTATCTCTACTGTATTTCCCTCTTTTGTGCAATTTTGATTTTTACACAGCAGTATGAACAACCAAAACATTTTTTTATTTCTCTGTTAAGTTTTCAATGTAAGGTAATTTACTTACTATCTAGAGAAACCGGGTAACTATTTTTAACCAACATTCTTAATATATAGTTCCTTTTATGCAACCTATTAAAAGAAAGAGACAAAGTTCTATATTTTAAATTTTTAGTTATGTTGATCTTTTGTTGTAACGGGTGTTGTGAATTGTAATTCGAAGATCTTTCTGAGAAGGATTGTATGTGATACCAGTCAGTATCTATTGTTCCATTATTACTCCTGATTGCTTTAACGTCGAGAAAGGAAATATATTGTTGGGTCTCTTTTTCTAGAGCAAACTGTAGCCTAGAGTGATAACTTTCATGTCAACGTATCTTTTGTAAACAGGTAATTAAAATGGAAGCAAATATAAACAGCTCTTTTATAAATTTGGAATAACTAGATTAGAACAAATCGGTGACAAACAGTTTCTTATTCCCAAACCATATCTCTATTTGTAAAATTCATTACCGTACTGAAAATAGTTGTTTTCGGATACAAACGTTAACAATTCTAAAAAATTATTCAACGGTAACTTTGTAGATTCTTCCACAAGGTACCACTTTTTCTCAACTGTATTGACAACAACTTCGGAAGGAATGCTAGTAAATAACGAGACGACATTCAAAGAAACTAGTTCATAATTCTTCAGTAAGGTCGGGACCCTCACACACGTCCTGCACAAACAATTCATTCAAGGGCGTCAAAATTCTTGTGACATACAGCTATTATAGACAATGTTACTCTGATTATGGCAGTATGATTTCAGCCTTGAGGGCTCGGATTTTTTTTGTGATTAACAATTCATGAAATAAATTATTTTTTGCCGGCCTTGCTTATGAAAAAAAGTAACTTAGACATTCTCTGGTTTAATATATTAATATGGCTTTTTGAATTAGAATATAGTGTTAACTAACTATGATATGGGTAACATAATATTTTTTAAAGACAGGACACAGAGTTTGGTCCGAACAGAAGTAGGGTAATGTAAACAATAACAAGCATCTTCGCCCGCGGCTAATACTTGAATGTATTACCAGCTTCCCTTCCTCCCTCCCAAGGAAATATCGTGCTCCGTCATGAAACGGTCTGCTAACAAAAGATAGTAGTTGTTGGTAGCGATAAAATAACGTCTATGAAACTTTCCGCGTTCTCTGTAAAGGCACCGTGAAGTGCAAATGCGTATTTACATATTTAGAGAACATTCACATTAACCCATCTCCGCAGGCTCCTATAACAGGGCGCAAAGTCACTAAGGCAACCCAGTTTATCGTAAGGGTGCATTATTGTTAGGCTTCAAGCCTTCGTGGTCTGTACAAATATAAAAATTTTGGAAATCCAACCATTTTTACATAGTGCTTTAAATGTTCAAAAATTACCTTGTTGCTTAAATACACTACATTTGGAATACAGGAAATAGTATTTATAATTGACCTCATAATACTATTGATCCACAGTGTAATCTTAAAAAATATGACTATATGACGACCATATTAGGATCACGAGTTTTCCTTGTCAACATTAGTATGGTTCTATAATTTGAAATTTCAATTTCACTTATTATTCAAGTTATAAGAACAGCAGTTTTCATAAAAAAGGTAATTTATATCAGTACTAACTAAAGGTAAAAAAAATAAATTTGCTTCAAGATGGTTACTTATTATGTCTAATTTTCCTAAATTTTTACCAATAACTTTTTTGCTTGATCAGCCCTTGAAAATCGATCAATAAAAAAATTTATCTCAAATACGATTTCTTTTGTTGGTTTTATGCTGTTATATTACCATAGAACCAAGTAGTTAAGAAACCAGTTATTTAAAAATAAAATTCTACACTTAACTAGTTATTCTTTATTTCCTAATATGTTATTCTCATGTTTATTTTTCTTTACAAATGACACAACAGATGTTCATATGATACACAGTTAATTATAACAGTATTTACACAAAAACAATACGGGTCTGAGTGCACCCTATTGGATTTTTTTTATTGCCGTCTGATAACCGTTTCAGTTTAATATAAATTATCATTTCTACTCCTAAATATAATCTTTTTACATCATCTATGAATTTAAATTGTTTTATTTATTAGAGTATATTAATATCTAGGTCTTTTTTCTCTTGAACAAGTTTTTATTACAAGTTAAAGTTGAATTAGTTATCTTTTAGCAAAACTTTTTTTAATTCGTACAATATTTAAAAGTATTTGAAAAACATGATAACATAATACTATAGGTCAAAAAGGTCGTTTCGTTTACAGACTTTTCTCTGAATGGAAATTTTGAAACACATATATTTTACAGTTACACAGTGTTCCATTAAAAAATCGTTCATTTCTTTGGCTTCTACTGTAATACTAAGTAACAAAATTTACGTTTTGTGTAAAGTGAAAAAGAAAATACTCATAACTAATACTCTAATTACTAGAACCGTTAGAAGCAAATTAGAGGAAATCAAAGTTTTAAAATAAACAACCTTGTAATTTATTTTAAAGTTTATTTTGAACTTACATAAGACATTTTAAAATATTACTATTATTATTGTTTTCCGATATAAAAATTATAAATAGGATAATATTTAACGGTATTATTTTTGGATTACCGGTTCTGCAAAAATTTGTTAAATATTCGTGCCAACGTTAGTATGGCCCTATAATCTGAAATTTCACTTATAAGAACAGCAGTTTTGTAAAGAAGGAAAAATATTTCAGTACTAACTATATGTAAACAAACTAAATTAGTTTCAATATGGTTACTAATTATGTCTAATGATTTTGTATCTTTATAAATTTTTGCCAATAACTTTTTTGCTTGATCAGCCCCTAAAAATCAAACAATAAAAAAATTGATCCCAACCACGATTTCTTTTACTGGTTTTATGTTATTGCATTACGATAGAGAAAAGTGGTTAGCAAACGATTTATTTATAAATAAATTATAAATTTACCTGTTTTTTTTTCATTTCCTAATATGTTATATTTTATTTTTCTACACCTGAGTTTTTTTAACTACAATATTTTTTGACAAAATTAAACATTTTTTCCAACCAAATATAATTTTTTATAAATCTATGACACAACAGAGGTACATACGCTACACAGTTAATTCTTAACAGTCTTTACATGAGAACAGTACGGGGCTAAGAGCATCTTATTGGATTTTTTAATTGTTGTTGTTATGGTATTTACACTTGAATGTAGTGTAGTTCTCCATATACTATTATAATTATCAGGTAACTTTATTATAAACTTATCTATTTTATAGAGGGAAAGACAGTCTATAGACCACTAGTGGAAAAGGATTCGAACTATTTCTGATAGTCAAATTGTTATTTTTACTCCTAAACCTAATCTTATATCTTCTATTAATTTAAATTGTTTTATTTATAGAGTATAGTATTTTTCCACTTATAGAATTTTTTATTAAAAAATTATTTTTGTTAAGGTTGATGTAGTTATCTTTTAGTATAAGATAGTTAGTATAGATAAATACCAAAACAAAAGCCATTTATTTAAAATTACTTTTACCCATAAAATGACTTTATAAAATGAAAAAATCTGTGGAAAAGAAATACTCACTTTTTTTACTACTATAAATTCAAATATCCTTTTCGCCGTCGAACATCATTATTTCCATACAAATGGTAATGACAAACTTTGCTCGTACAATAAAATGTCCCTTTTATTTTGCTCCATATATCTTTCAACCGACGTTCGTCGATATCTCTGGGGGATATTTTAATCCCACAAAAGCTTAGAGAAAACAACTCGAAATAATACAAAAGGATTTTAAGGGTATCGGTTTGCTAAACTAAAAAATTTCAGATGTGTCTGTCGGTGAAACCTGAATAAAGAACGAAACAAAAGAATATTATTCCGTGAACGAGTGTAAAATGCAAGAGCCATAAAAGAGGCATTTATTATAAGCGGTTGAATTAAATTTTGGGAACGAAGACAGAAGTCATCAGTCTGCTCATAGTTGATAGCACTGTTATTATTACATGTGCTTTTGAAAGAAACCTAAACCAGATAATGAATAGTTTTTTTGATGTTCAGTTATAGCAACTTGTGATTTTTGTAAAAACATCTTTTAGTAGCGACCTCATTAAACTCATTTCGTCGGCATTGCCTTCATAATTTCGGTTTCACAACGTTTCGATAGTAACTATCGCCAATCGTTTTGAAGTGTAAACTAATGGGTAAGTGCTAACTCTAAAGCTACGGGCTTTTATGCTAGTCGTGTGTTTGAACTAGATGCGGCTCCTATATGTTTGAAATATCTATGCAAGGCTTACTGAATATGCCTTGATTCCTATCTATGAAAGCTGCTTCTATAAACTTTCGTTACTCTTTACCTCCGACCACTTCATCCGGTGTTGGTTTGACTAGAAGTGTTCCTCTATGTCCGATTTTGGCGTTTCTTAAGGGTGGTTTGTCTCTCCAATGTTCAAGTCATCACATTTACATTGTATTTAGTAAATTTTATTTTCTTATCGATGTCCTTTGGGTTAGTTTTTGTTAGAAGGCTCCTTAACATATTTCCCAATTAAAAAGCGGTGTTGATGTTGAAATTCTTGGCTATTCTCCGAATTTTCTCAGATGTTCTTTTGATATAGAGTATTGTGAGAAATTTTGTTGTTTTTTGTATATCAGAATGTGTCGTAGTATGTATACAATATCAAAATTACAAAATGATCTTCATGCTACGACACATTCTGGTCTACAAGGAACAACACCATTTCTCATAATACCCTATATAAAGGGAACATCTGAAAAAATTCGGAGAATAGCCAAAGATTTCAACATCAAAACCGCTTCTAAATCGTGAAATACGTTAAGAAGCCTCTAACCAAAACTAAGCCAAAGGACATCGATAAGAAAAAAGAATGCATTTACTAAATCCAGTGTGAATGTGGTTACTCGTATAGTGGAGAGACAAAATACGCTCTTAGTATTAGGGTCAAAGAGCATTTTAATCATACTCAAAAGGGAGAGACGTCAAAATCGGGCATAGCGGAACACGTCTGGTCAAACGAACACCGGGTGCAGTGGGCTAAAATTTTGCATAGGAAGTAGCACTGGCGATAACGACAATTTATAGAATCAGCGTCCATAGAAAGAAATCAAGGCATATTCAGTAAGCCTAGTGTCGATTTTCCAAACATATCGAAGCCGCTTTTAGCTCAAACTGACGTCCTAAAACTTCGCTGTTCAGGCACCAGGGGGCGGAGACTTCACGTATCACCGCAGACAACTAGTATATAAGCCCGTAACTTTAGAGTTAGCATTTAGATTACACTTGAAAATGGTTGGAGATAGTTACTATTCAAAACGTTGTGAAACCGAAATAATAAAAACAATGCCAGTCCGACAGAACGAGTTTAATGAACATTCTACATTGTCTACCACTTTCAGACAAAAGCAACCTCATCTGCCTTGAACTCTTAACAAATAATTTTATTTCATGTTAAAGCATAAAGTAATTTTACTATTCTTCACTTATCCTAGATATTTTAATGATTGTATAAATTCCGAAAGTACATGTTTGAAAGTGGATACAGTTACTTGAACTAAAAAACCGACCGCTCGAGGTAACTCTGCATAACTGAACCTCTCTATAGCAGATTTACTGAAACCCTAAAATCATTAGTAACAATTCATTAAAAAATAAATTTAAACAAGTCTCTGGTATGTAACTAAGTCAAATATTTACAAATTATATCAGTAAGGGTTTACAAACAGATGCCAGTAATAACAATAAAACTTATTTGTCAAGTCAGTATGTTTCAGTTCAGTTGGATTAACAATTTTAGCAAGATTTTTAAAAAGGCATTGAAAGATCATTTACTGAATTTTTTCAATGACGGATATACTGTCAGCAGTAAGATTTTCTAAGGAATATGAGTAGGAATCTGTTGTTACAAAGAATTTGGGCCTGGCTGTCTTCTTAGATTTAGCAAAGGCATTTGATACAGTGCCACATGATGCCTTATTGAAATGTCTTTTTAGATATGATGTTCGTGGCCCTTTGAACATTGTCTTTAGATCTTAGTTTGTTGGTAGGGAACAGGCTGTTAGATTGGATAATGTCATAAGTGATTATCGAACTGTCAGAATTGGAGTACCATAAGGAACTGTAAACTATATTAGGACCAATTTTTTTGTTACATATATCAACTCCCTTCTTAAAGAAATTGATGCTGGGGCAGCATTAATCTTATACGTATGATACTGCATTGATACTTGAGGCTGACGCGTATAAGAAGTTGTATGATAAAGCTGAGGAGGGGCTGAATAGAGTAAAAAATTGGTTTCATAGATTTAAATCACCTTTTAATTTTAAGAAAACGAATTTTCTAGTATTTTCTCTTAAATTTAAAAATATGATATGATGGCTCTGTGGTTAATGTTATTAATGAGGTGTTATTAATGAGGTGTTATTAATGAGCAGGATTTTTCAAAATTTATTTAATTATTTTTCATGGCAACCAACAAGTGTTTAAAAAAATGTAAAAACACAGATTGTTAAAATATTTGTTAGAACATGCACATTCTTATATTCTCAGTCAAAAATCAAAATTGAGCTATATACAAGTAAAAAACAAACACAAAAAGACCAAAAGACTAACAGGAAATTAGTACGTACCTCGGAAATTGTGATTAATTTGTGCTGTTAATGTTGTGGCAATTAATTTTTTAAATTATCATATCCCTAAGAAATACGTTTTTTGTTCCGCAAAGTGCTTGAAAATAATTCTATTATAATAAAACCCTAGCTAATTTTAATATTATTAATTTTTTAATTTTTTTTCTTGTCTCAGAAATCTGGAGTCCTATGAAAATATTATGGGTCTTTATGGCAACTGATATTTATACATAATTTTAATTACTTATATATGACTGCCAGAAATTTCTATTTCTAATTTATTATATATAATGAAGCATCCAATAATAGTGTAAATCAGAGTCAGTTTTGGCTAATAAGGACAAAAACATTTTATTCGAGCAGAAAGTTAAAATAGCGAAAATATCAGCCGCAAGCGGTCGGACTGACTTTTAATTACTCGTATTAAAATGCATGAAACACAATCCGTTAGAACTATTATTATGATAATGTATAAATACTGTAATATATAGAGAAAACACCCTATATAAAATGTATTGTATCAAATTCAACTTGTTGCAATAATGGGCAACCACGCAATAACCTGTTTTGCTATGTCAGCAGGTCAACCACCTTCCCGAGCGTATATGGCAATTAGATTGCATTTTAAAAAAGATTGAGAATATACTTTGGGTAATGTTAAGGTGAACATGTAGTTTCATTTTGCTACCCTTTGTTTCAACCCTAAGTATTACATGGCGATCCTGCCACTTGACGATTTTTTTGTGAAGTTATTAAGATGGGTAATGCCAAGTCCAAAGAAGAGATTGTAATTAATCAGGCCTCCAATGGCGATGCAAGGGGTGAAATAGTTGACCAAAATAAGGGATTAAGCTTAGCAGAGATTTTGCTTATAATTTTGGTTGTGGCAACGGCAATTGTTGCAGTAGTATGGGCCATTAGACATGTTCAAAGGAAACTAAGGCAGACAATTAGAAGAGAAATTTATAAAAATGAGCTGCGAAAATCCAAGGATGATTTACAGATGGAAGAAACTTAAATTTTTTTTTAGGGCGGTATTTTTCTTGTAGGAAAAAAAAAAAAGAAGAAAGAAAAAGTAAAGACAATTATAAATGGAGTTAGAAAATTTGTTATGTGTTAATGTAACTGAAAATGTAAATAATAATGCAGGCATGTAAGTTTAATTATTATAATATTATGTTATTGTTTTATAATTATAATCGCAAAAATATGGACCCAATTAGCAAGTTTAATAAGTGAATTAAATTTTTAATTTCATGGGAGACAAACTTATTGAAATTTTACATTCATTTAAATATATTCGAACAAATTTGGTAAAATTAAATAGCGAAAGACGAAAAAGCCCTATTGTCGAATCAAAAGTTAAAGTGGCAAAAACTTTATATTCTCAATTAGGTAAGGAAATTACTGATTTAAACGTAAAAATAGAAAAGTCTGAAATAGACAAAGAAGATATTTTGACTTTTAATAACATAATAACAGAAATTAAAAAACTTTATAAGGAAATTTTAGAGTTTGGAAATAAAAATATTAATAAAGATAAATTAAAAATGTCTTCTTTTGATCTAAAAATAGCTACAAACCTTTTACCGGTCATGGATGATACAGAATCTACAACTTCTAAATTAATAGAGGCTTTAGATTTTTATTCGTCAACGCTTGATAATGATAGTCAACCTTCTTTAATTAAATTTGTTTTGAAAACGCGTATTTCTAACAACGCCAAATTACGATTAGGTTTGACTTATAATTCTGTAAATAATTTAATTCTAGATATGAAAAAACATCTCTTAACTAAAAAATCAGATACGGCCCTTCAGGCACGCTTGTTCTCTGCTAAACAGGGTGAAAAATGTATAACGGATTTTGGTAAAGAGTTAGAGGATATTTTTGTAAATTTAACCATTACGCAAGCAGACGGAAATGCCAATGCTTTTGATATTCTAAGACCTATTAACGAAAAGGTTGCAATAAAAAGGTTTGCATGCGGACTTAAAAATCAAAGGCTGGGCACAATTATATCTTCCAGAAATTTTGAATTCTTAAAGGACGCAATAAGGGCAGCTCAAGATGAAGAGCTGGGTAATCAAAATAATTCAGGACACATTTTTAATTTTTCTCACAGAGGAAGGGGAAATTTTAGAAATTTTTCCAGAAGACCAAATAATAGAACAGGAAATTCTGGTAGATATAATAATTATCAGAATTTTAATAACGGAGGAAATAATTCAAATTGTCGACGAAACGCTTCGACTAATCAAGGTAATTTTAATAATCAGCGGTTTTCTAGAAATCACGGTGGTCGTACATTTACGAGCGGTAATAGGAGAGGATCTCGGGCAGTAGGTCACCGAATGCATTTTGCGGAGCACACCGGAAATTCAGAACAATCCTCAGCTGATATACAAGATTCAACATTTTTTCGTGCCTAAAAATACTAAAAATAAACAGTTTAATAATATTTTTACCTATTCAAAAAACTACTCGAATGCTGTTTCTTTTTGTGTCAATGGTAAAAGCTTAAAATTTTTGGTAGATACGGGTGCATCATTAAGTGCCCTTAAATTAAGTTGTTTAAATTCAAAAATACAGTTACACAAAGAAAATATTGAAATTAAAGGCATAGGAGGTAATTTAATATCTGTGGGATATGTTTATTTAGATCTTTGTATAGAAAATGCGATATTTAAGCAAAAATTTTATATTTTTAATAATTTACCATGTCAAAGTGATGGCATAATTGGAGAAAATTTTTTGAAAACTTTTAAGGCTAAATTAGATTACGAAGAAAATACCTTAACTATTTTAAATCAGTATAATAAAATAAATACATTAAAATTAAATGCGGATAGTGAGAATATATTAAGTGTTCCCCCTAGGTGCGAAATTATACAGTATGTTCCTACAGGGTTAGAGGATGAATGTGTACTTATGCAAGGTGAATTATGTGAGGGTGTGTTCATGGCTGGTGTAATTGCACAACCGATAAATGGTAAAGTACCAATTAAAATTTTGAATACAAGAGAGACAGAGGTACATTTGAGAAATTTTTCGCCAAAAGCGGAAAGTTTAAGCAATTATGAGTGTCATCAATTTAACAGCCAAGAAAATTCGGCTACTCGAGTTAAAGAACTATTTAAAATTCTTAAGCTTAATCATCTAAACCGCGAGGAACGAGATTCTATAGAGCAAATTTGTGCCAAATTCTCAAATATATTTCATATGCCAGGAGATAAGCTTACAGTTACTAATTTATATAAACAGTCAATTCAAGTTAAACCAGATACTCAGCCGGTCTATAGAAAGCCATATAGGTTACCTCAAGTACATAAAGAGGAAATAAATAGGCAAATTTCTCAAATGCGTCAGGATGGAATAATTGAGAGTGCGCAGAGTGAGTGGTCTTCACCTTTGTTGCTTGTACCAAAGAAAAGCGATACGAATGAAGGAAGAGCTAGGTTAGTATTGGACTACAGATTTTTGAACCCATATATATTAGATATCAAATTTCCGATTGCGAGTGTAGTCGATATTTTAGACTCCCTAGCAGGTGCACTTTATTTTTCACATCTAGATCTTAGCCAGGGCTATTATCAGGTCGAATTAGAGGAAGAAAGCAGAAAATACACAGCTTTCACTACAGATCGCGGTCAGTGGCAAATGCGAAGGTTACCAATGGGGTTAAAAATTAGCCCTAGTGCCTTTTCAAGGTTAATGACCATAGCGATGGCGGGCTTAAATTACGAAAAGTGCTTTGTTTATCTTGATGATCTTATAGTATTTGGCAGAAACCTTAATGAACACAATAAAAATCTAATAGATATTTTTTCTAGATTGCGAAAAGTAAACCTAAAATTAAATCCTGCTAAATGCGATTTTTTGAAAAAAGAAATTCTGTATCTGGGTCATATAATAAGTTCTGAAGGAATATCACCTGACCCTGATAAAATAAAAGCTTTAAAAGATTATCCTATTCCAAAAAAGGCAGATGAAGTTAAACGCTTCGTGGCTTTTGCCAATTATTATCGAAAATTTATACCACATTTTTCAGAAATTACAGTTCCTCTAAATAAATTATGTAAAAAATACGCTAGGTTTGAGTGGACGGACGAATGTGATAAAGCTTTTAATTGTCTTAAAAATTCGCTGATTAAGCATCCGGTGTTAGATTATCCCGATTTTTCGAATGAAAATGAATTTATTTTGCAAACAGATGCGTCTGCTTTTGCTATAGGAGCAGTGTTATCAAATAAAAATAATAAACCAGTGGCGTTCACTAGTCGTAGTTTAAATAAAGCAGAAATTAACTACCCTACTATACATAAAGAACTTTTAGCAATTTATTGGGCTGTAAAGCATTTTCGACCATATCTGTATGGCCGTCGTTTCAAAATTTTAACTGATCACAAACCATTAATTTATCTTTTTACGCAAAAAGACCCTGGTAGCAGATTGACAAAATTTCGTTTGTGTCTAGAAGAATATGACTTTTATATCGAATATATCAAAGGAAAAGATAATGTTACAGCCGATGCTTTATCGAGAATAATCTTGTCCTCAAACGAATTAAAAGATATGAATGAAGGTATGATTGCAGTTTTAACCAGAGCACAGAGTAAACGTAGAGACGGACAGGAAGACGAGTTAATTAAGAAAAGTACTGAAAATATTTGGCTTGATCACCCGAATATTGTGGAAATTCTTAAGCAACCCACTAACTGTACCGAATTAATTATAATACCATCCTTAAAAATTAAAAAATTGTCAAAAGATGTCACTCAACAAGAGGGAGACTTTTATTATATTCCATTACATTTTACCTTATACTTAGACCAAAAAGCTTTATCACCATTGGCGCGAGACGAAATGGTGAAAGATTTGGTAGAAATAAGTAAAAAGGCTGAAATTAAAGAATTAGTTATTAATAAAAATAATGATAATACAGAGTTTATTAAATTTATTGGTAGTAAAATAAAAAATTATACTAATTGGAGGGGCCCCCGTATAAATGTTGTAAAAGGTATTAAAAAAGTAATGGACAAAGACGAAAAAAGAGTAATCCTTAATGATTTTCATTTACTACCAACCAGTGGTCACGCTGGAATAAATAGAATGACAAATAATATTAAAAAGTATTATTTTTGGCTAGGTCTGGATAGTGATGTTCGAAATTTTGTAAAAAGGTGTGACATGTGTCAAAGACAAAAACATTCGAATCATTATACTAGAGAGCCAATGGTAATAACTACTACAGCTGAAACAGCTTTTCAAAAAATATATTTAGATATTGTTGGTCCACTTCCGGTAGACGTAAATGGATTTGTTTATATTTTAACACTTCAGTGTGAGTTAACAAAATATGTAGAGGCCTACCCTCTTAAAAACAAGGATTCCGTATCTGTGGCAAGATCTTTGGTGGATAACTTTATCTTAAGATATGGTATCCCTCAGGAAATTGCTTCAGATAGGGGTACCGAGTTTATTTCTCACACTATGGCAGAAACATGTAACTTGTTAGGTATAAAACAGATTCATTCTACGGCGTATCATCACGAGAGTATCGGGAGTTTAGAGGCCTCTCACAAAGTTCTAGGTGCTTATTTGAGAATTCAAACTCAAAACCATGATTCTGCATGGAGCACATGGCTTCCGTACTGGTGTTTTTCTTATAATACTGCAGTACATACGGAAACCAAATACTCTCCCTTTGAACTAGTTTTTGGAAAAAAATGCCAATTACCAAATAATTTAAATAATGAAGTTGATCCTATTTATAATTTTGATAACTACCCCATTGAATTAAAATATAGGTTACAAACAGCTCAAAATGATGCAAGAAATAACTTAATACTTTCTAAATCTAAAAGAAAAGAAAATTTTGATTTAAAAGTAAACCCCATTCAGTATAAAAAGGGCGATAGAGTTTTAATCAAAAACGAAACTGGTGATAAAATTACCAGCCCTTGCTTCCTGGGGCCATATTTAGTGGTAGAAGATGTTGCACCAAATGTAAAAATAATTAAAGATAAGAAACATATTTTAGTCCATAAAAATAGAACTAAGTTGTATAATAGCTAATTAAAATTAAGTTATAATAATAAGGGCTCCATATTACTATACTATTGCATGTATTTTCTAATAACCTTTTTCTAAAATACCTATCTATTTTCTTTCCTACTTTCACTATATGACGCTATTTTCCTTCTCTTATATCTGAGTTTTTATTTTTCTTTTCATATATTTAGATAAATAAGATAATATAAAAAAAAAAAAAAAAAAAATGGTTTAAATAGTGTATTGTAACATTTGTCTCTAGTAATTGTATTTTATTTACGAATTTCAAATTTTGAAAATAAATTGAAATTCTTTTAATTGCCCGGGGAGGTGTAATATATAGAGAAAACACCCTATATAAAATGTATTGTATCAAATTCAACTTGTTGCAATAATGGGCAACCACGCAATAACCTGTTTTGCTATGTCAGCAGGTCAACCACCTTCCCGAGCGTATATGGCAATTAGATTGCATTTTAAAAAAGATTGAGAATATACTTTGGGTAATGTTAAGGTGAACATGTAGTTTCATTTTGCTACCCTTTGTTTCAACCCTAAGTATTACAATACAAAAATCGAGTTTTGCAAAAAGTTAATATATTTACTGCGAGTTTGAATTATGAATTTTTAAAATAATTTGGAATTGAGATTCCGATTAACTTGGCGTACTTTTCCCCCAATTTACCAATACAGACAAACCGCAGTCAGATATTTTTGGGAGAGCTATATTGATTGCAGGCAAAAACATTAAACAGACGTGACCTAACTAAGTGTGACTCAATTATAAAGACACCCCTTTTCACTAAAACAACTCTATAAAGTGCAGGCCGTTCTGTTTATATTTGATGTTGATTTGTTGTTTGACAATTTTACAATTATTTTACAATTTTAGTTTAAAAAATTAGTCCCTTAGCACGTATATTAAAAAAAAATGCTAAAATGGCGGAATGGCCCCATTTGCACTGTTTAATCGGTGTTGCATTATAAGCACTGAATCCAGTGGCTATTTGTTAAACTTGACTCTTACAATATGATTCCTATAAATAGAACTAAAAAGGATGAAATAAAAATTTTTATATGCATGCACTAAAAAATGAAAAATAATATTTAATTATATCTTGAAAAGAAAGACCTCCCTGTTGGGTAACTTAAATATTTTCTTACAGAGTAGCTTGGCGCTTTCCAAATCTAGACAACTCGAAACCAAATCGAAGCGAAAGGAAAATTGGAATTCTAAATGCCAAATATGGAGTAGAGGAGACATCATAGTTAACATGGTTCAACTGGTATTCTTGTAGGATGTAATCGGCAGAAAAACTCCAAAGTATGTTTGGATATCGCATTTGTTTGGTTTTAATGAGAATCTATATATGCATGCACTAAAAAATGAAAAAATAATATTTAATTATATCTGGAAAAAAAGTATACGCCAAACTAATAACGACGGTATATACCTAATAATAATAATCGTCTTTTATTAATTGTTTATCAAATGTGGTATTAGACATCAAAACACTCAATAAATAAACATATTTTTGTTAATTTAGGTGATACAGAATAAGTCTGGCGCAACTTAACAGAGCAAAATTTTCCAAATGAAATAAAATACTATTTTTAATTTTTTAGTGCATTTTTAAATTCGGTTTTATCTTTTTTATGAAAAATTTTTACAAAAATAAAATTCTAGTCGCATCATTTTCTATTCCTTATATGATTTTTAAAAACATACAATTGAACCTTATACCTGGAATTCTCCCAAAATTGATAGGATCTTGCTAGTATGTTATATTTCTGTTTTTTCAATAAATAGTTGCAACGACGCCGGACTTTATTATTAGTTTCCATTGGATGTGTAGAATTATGGCAAACTCTATGTACAGACAGATTGTCTTGAAATGTGGAAAGAACGCAACTTATCAATAAGAGAAAAGTAGGGCAACTCATAATTCCGCGGAGGCAACGAGATCCTTTTCAAGGGTACCAAACATAGAGTCCAAAAGATTAACCCAACGCGGAATTAGAATTTCAGAAATATACGAAAGTTCTGATTTATACTGCATCCAACTTTTTAGTGTAGTAGTTAGGATTTCATCATCCCATCCATGTCCCAAACTCCAAAGAAGCTTTGAAAAGGAAGTCAAGGGAGCTAGAGGAATCAAAAATTCGATCAAATTTAGGAAGAAGAGTACGTTTTGTATTGATCCTTTTAAAACGTCAGCGGTGTACAAGAAACAATCAGAAGGGATTTCAATGTAAGCCAAGAAATTTAAGAGAAATATTTTTATGTAAATCAAAATTTAGATTGTGTTGACGAAGATGGATCTCCGAAAAGGTATTTAAAAGAAAATATTCATTTGAGCTCCGTTTCCTTAGTCCAAGACCTCCCTGTTGGGTAACTTAAATATTTTCTTACAGAGTAGCTTGGCGCTTTCCAAATCTAGACAACTCGAAACCAAATCATCCACAAAGATATCATTAAACATGAGGAAACGAAAGGAAAATTGACATTCTAAATGCCAAATATGGAGTAGAGGAGACATCATAGGTAACAGGGTTCACCTGGTATTCTTGTAGGATGTCATTGGCAGAAAAATGCCGAAGAATGTTTGGATATTGCATTTGTTTGGTTTTAATGAGAATCCATCGATATATTTGTCGTATATAGAGTAAACACATACTAATAAATTTTTAAATTCAAAAGAATATTAAAAATATCCTTTTGAAACTTAGGATCTGTAAGCAGTATATCATTTAGTGAATGACTCTAAGCATCTTTTGCTGAGTAGTCAAATACCTCCTCGAATTTTGTGGTAATACTATGGGGTATGCATTTTTCCACATGATGATAATCGAGATAATCACGCATGAATTCACAACAATACCAAGAGACAAGCAGAATATACTTCCTTAAGTTCCCAAAACTGTTTTTAAGTCACGTAAAGAGAAGAATCTAGAGATACAAAAATTAGCTAAGAAGAAAATCCAAATTCAAAATACCTTGAACCTTGCCTACGGGTAACCAACCAAAGACACTACTAAGAGCCGACGAGTAATTTCATCGCCGAGAAGGTCCATCACGTAAAACTGTAGAGAAGAAAACAGCACCAAATAATAAATCAACTGGTCCAGAAATATGAACTTTGGTATCAGTCAGGTAAAGTTTTGTGAGAGTATTCCAGTTCTGAGAGAGTAACTCGATACTAGACATACCTAAATATATTTCCATCATTTACAGATTCGATTTCAAAAGCAAGGGTGGTGACTATTCCGAGAACAAACTGTACAATTAACCAATTCAGATGTTGCATTGGATGATTTGCCTATGCTCAGGAGCAGAGCTTTTCGTACTTTTGTACCTAAATGTTTAACACACTTACTACTTAAATAACCTTGGAAATCGAGTATTTACAACCGAGCAGTAGAGAACAAAATTGCGGTAGAAACGCCACAATTATCAACATGAAATTAAAGAACTACTGAGCACATTCTGAGATTAATTCATAACTTTTAAAGATTGAGAAGTGCCGTTTGCACATTTTGGGAAACATCCTGGGAATTTGCATTTGGCTGTAGTTAGTCTGATTTGCAGTCCTTTGAATATGCAACAGAGTATGATGCTTTGCATGACACAACTAATGAGATTGGAACTGATTAAGGTAATGAGCTAAATTGTTTCTGTTTTAGCACTTTGATGCTATTCAATGGGAGACGTTTTCAAAAAAGACATTTTACAAATGTATGGAATCCGTCAATTATAATATAGGTGCTGTTGACCTTGGTAGTCCAAGCCATAATATTAAGTAACACAAAGTGTTAAATAAAGTCTAAAATAACACAAACTAAATCACATACTAAACTAGCACTGTAAGATAGAGCACATAAAATAAGTTGTAAGTAAATAAAGCGTTATTGTACGGACCAATATTCATCAATATAATAAAACTCATTGATAAATTAAAAAAGATTTCAACCTATCCCTAAAAAATTTCAATGCCTAGAATTTTTGACACTTTGGGGCAGTTTGTTAAAAACTGCTCTTCCCAAAAATTTGGGAAATGTGGAGCCTATTGAAAGGTATGAGTAGGTCATCTCTGCCTCGTGTACCGTGATTATGGACACTACCATTCAAAGGAAATATTTCTTTATTTAAGAATATAAATTTGCAGAGCTCATATATGAAGATATTCGGGAGTGTGAGTATACCCATCTGGCTAAAGCGTCATCTATAAGTTCAATCATAACTCACTTAGGTGTTATAAAGACCGACCTGCGGCAAGTGCAGAAAGCAGATATAGTGACAATAGATTGCAGTGTTGTTTCAAATTTAAGTTGCCATCTATAGCCAAACCTAAGAATTTAGTATAATTTGAACGCGTAATGTTGTCATTATCAACCTTCAAATCTATTCTGAACATTATGAAATCTCAATCTTTGGGCTATTCAAAAACAACAAATTAACACTAAGCCACTCGTGCCGAGTACCCATACCGCTATTGCACTCTACCTGAAGATTCTGGTTATAAGAACCAGGAACTATGAAGGAGGAGTCATCCGCAAACAGAGTCGATGACTTTTTCGGATCTACTAACAAAGGAAGGTCACTTACGTATATAATAAATTATATATAAATATAATAATACGGACCCTTGAGGTACCCCAATATTGATTTTAATTGAATCAGGAACAAACGACTTTTTTCCATTGTTTTCATTATTATGAGTCACCGAAACATACTGCCGCCAGTCACTCATAAAACATTTAAGCCAGCCCCAGGCTGGTTCCCTCACCCGATAGGCCTCTAATTTATTCATTAAAAGACGGTGGCTTATACAGTCAAATGCCCTGCTAAGATCGTAGAAGGTTCCATCAGGGCACTCGCTCCATAGGCGTGCCCACGGGGTGGGCAGGGGTTGTTTCAGATTGCACCCTAATGTTCCAAACAAAAATTAAATTTTTCTTTTCCAACAATAATTAATTGATGATTTATTTATTGATATTAATAAATTAATATCAATAAATAAATCTAAATAACAAGAATAACTTTTATTTAGTTCCTGTTTACCAGAAAGTGTTGGCTTTCATTAAATATCATACATCGTTGACTTGACTGATGCTCGCGCCCGCTAAGTCTGCAGAATAAAGAGATGTATGACGTTGAGGCTTGGAATTGGAATTACTTTTATAAAAAATCATAGTAGAAATATGGCTGTTATTTTCAGCTTTGCACGGACACTTATGGACACAAAAGGAGTGTAGAAATAAAAAGTGGATCCAAAGCAGGAAGGAGGGGGGTTGGTAATAAATATTACTGTTAGGAATTTCTAGAAAAATGATTCGTCCTATTGCAAACTTGACGACTAACAAAAAGGTCAATAGTTCACACCTTGTATTTGATACTACAGGTATAAAGTTGACTTGAGTTTGAATAGAACTCATGCCATTGTAGGTGGCGGAAGCGGGGTAATTAAACTACAGCCTATTATGTTTTTGTGTATATAAGCTGTGATTAAACCTAGTGATTTTGTAATTCCACCCTGGTGTAAAAAGGTTTACAGAAGTGAATTAAAACTAAGCTACTACTTTTTGAAAAATAAAATCATAAACTGTTTGATAATTTGTTGTTGAAAAATCAAGATGTATTTAAAAACAAAAAGGAAGACATTAAAGTTAATACTTTCTATCATTTTATGGATTCACTTATATTCGGGATTGATGAGCGTTTTAACCTAAAATTAATACTAAATTTAAACTATATGATGATGTCCACAATCTTGGAAACAAAATCTAAGATAAAATAAATTGACCTAATAGCAGAATGCAATATTATTAAATTTGATGAATCTGTCACTAAAAGGGGCAACAACAATAAATTAATAAATTGGTTAATGGCCTGTGATAGGTAAAAAATGTATTCTAATTTACTTGAACTCTTAAAAATATTTTCTATAATTCTTGTAGCTAGTTGTTTCTTTGTGCGATCGTTTTCGAAAATGACTCAAATTAAATCTAAATTAAGAACTACCATATCACAGAAGCGATTGGATTCTCTTCTTTTTTATATGCAGAGCAAGAAAAAACAAATAATCCCAAATACGATTTAATTATTCGGCTGTAGCCAAAGACTAACGCTATAAATGATGGTCCTGAGTTTCCTCACCTTTGACAATTATTTTTGAATTGAAAATAAAATATTTATATTTTACTTTCCAATAATAATTTTCCTTACACATTAATACGCACCTATACAAACACGCATTAACACACCCGCACTTGGCCCACTCTAATAAAAAGGTTTGGGCACGCCTATGACTCACTATGTTCCGTATGATGCATAAATCGTTCATAAAACTGCTGAATGGCAGTCATGGTAGAGCAGTTTCTGCGAAAACAGTACTGATACTTGAAAATAATTTTATGTCTTTCCAAAAAAATAATTTTATGTCTCCCCAAAAAATGTTTTGAAAATATAGAAATAAGTGTCACAGGACGGTAATTTTTTACCATGCGGGCATCTCTTTTTTTTAAATATGTATAATTTTATTAATTTTTGACATTTCTGTGAATCAACCTTAAACAAAGCTCATAGCCAAGCCCGCAAATCTTTTGTCTTTCACCTTCGTTTTAACTATGGAAATCAACTCTGTCTGAGTAACTGCGTACAAAAATAAGCTACTTGAAATCTAATCTATACACAGATTCTGACGAAGTATCTGAGCTAAAGAGTTAATTTTATTAACTACTTCCAAAGGAGTACCGTATATTGCTATATTTAATATTCTTATTACTAACTTCTTTGACTACTTTCCAAGCTTCCCTCCCAGGATTGTCGCAATTTGTATGCGATTCTGAAAAAATTACGTTTTTGTTCTGTTAATTAAAGCCACAAGACTTCTTATGGCCTCTCTATATAGCTTAGGAAATCTACTCTTCGATTTAAAAAGCTCTTTCTGAGCTGAACTGGATTCCTTAACTTCTTGGTTGACCCATTGATTTTTATTATTATGTATCTATGTTTTCTTCAAATGCAAACTAATATTAAAATGAAACAGATAGGTCAAAATTGTCCGGCTTTTGCTCAGTTTGTTTTCGTTTACTGGTCGATTTTTCATTACTGTCTAGGTACCGTCATTATTATTGTTTACTGTTCTCATTCGATACGAGTCACCCCGAATTTAATGCTTTCTCGTTATGTTTATGAACCGGTATCATTTTAGAAATTTGGTTAAATTTTTGTTGCATGGGAGCTGCCGGACCATAGCGTGTAGTACAATTTCCACTGCTAGTATGTGATGGCAGCATTGTCATATGAAGTAGTAGTACTACCTTGCATTTGTGCACAAATTTTTTTACTTGACTTGTTCAAATTATCTTGAATTTGAGCTTATATTATGGCTTCTTTATCTTTAGTTATGGTGCATTTATCAGCCATAACTTGATTCTTTTCTTTTAATAGAATCTTTAAATATATTATTTTCTTACGCAGCCTCCCCTCGGTTGTCTCATTAATAGACTTGTCCACGTCAACAGCATCCAGAAAGATTTCCTGCCAGCACTTTGAATCACCTTTAACAATCACTTTGTTTCTTGCCCAATATTTGTTTTGGCCGTTTTATTCCAATCTTAAAATAATATTTTAAGATTTAACATCTGTACTACAGTATGGGCGAAACATTTGTCATGTATTGCATTCTTTGGTAAAATAAATTAAGTAGAATTTGTAAACAAGTCTTTTTGTTTACTTAGTTAAAATGGATTTTTATCAAGTAACGGCAAATTCTGTTCAATATTTGATATAGTTATTTTTTTTTATTAAAATATTAAAGAGAGCAAAGGCGTTTTTCGAAAATGTATCTAATAAAGTTTTAAGGTCTGTAACTGAACCGTTACAGACAATTTGGATGCGTTCATGGTGTTAGACCAATAAGGACAGGTGAAGTAAGCGTTGATTCTGAAAATAATCCTCGAGTGTTTGATTAGCTATCGAATAATTATTGCTAGTTAGGTATAGTCTAAAAAAGTTCTGATTCTTATAAGAACCATTAACATGTGGTTAAGTAATTGGTTCAATTTAGTCAGGGGATTTGATTTGAATTTATAGGAATATTATTTATCGGATCTGGAAAGTGATCTTCGTAAACAACCTGTAATGAATAATATTTTTTTTAAATAACCTTGTCGCACTAGTTTTTTCTCATCAAAATTGGAGTTTTCAGTACGAGAAATAGTATTAATAACCGCCGTGAATTTTTTTTTTAAATTCTATAAAAATATCACTAAGACATAGTACGAAAGCTTTCATGAGAAGAGTCAATCAAAAAATCATGGTTCTTGAGTTTAAACTATCCCAAATTGGAATTACTTGGAAAGTAATTCTGATTTGATACGATCTAAATACAATTACCATGATGTCTATATCATTAAGACTTCTAGAGCTCGTTTTGAGAAATTAAGTAATATATATATAGTCGATCGAGAGTAATAATTATGGAATGTCAAAATTGACAAATTTTAAAATTCTGAGATGCTCATGGTAGTCACGATGTTTGACTGTAAACTTTTATTTTACCTAACCTCGTCAAAGTACAGGCAGAAAGTATTAAATAAATTAATTAAAATATAGGAGTAAAAACTCCTAATAGAATAACTTTAAGTTGTTAAAATTGCATAAACCAGGAAAGATATTATTTTTTAATGTTCTGTTAAATACCTCTTGGAGCTCTTTGGGTTATATATAAATAAATTTATAAAAGTCAGCGGAAAATATAAAATATTAAAGTTTTTACTAGATACATATTACAAAAAGTAAGCAATTTTAGCCTGGCAAGAATTCCTTACTATCCTGGAATGAATAAAAAGGCTTTATAAACTTTATAACAGTCATATAAAGTTAATTGGATATTGGATTAGTTGTGCACGAGTTTGGAGAGCTTTAGGTACAGGGTGTCCCATTTTGGGTTCTTTTACGAGGTACCTCCGTTATTTTTATAGATAGAAAGTTGCGGTTTTTGCGACATATGCTTCTTTTTCGTTAAACTAAAGATGCCGTTAATAAAATTATCATAGCTCTTTTAGTTTTTAAGATACAGAGCTAAATTGAAAATGTTGCATTTTCAGGCGCCCCTCGTATTTCAACTACCAGATAACTTATCGAAAATATGAAAACTATTTCTTATATAACTTTTCCCGTAGAACTCAATTCCGCTTTCGGAATTATTATACAAGGTCAGGTCAAAAAGTTATCGGACCCTACTTAATTTTTTTTAAATGGAACACTCTGTATATTTATAGACTATAAAATGTGCCTATTTTTACCTTTTCAAAAATATATAACAGTATGCACTTGTTCTCAGAAACACGCAAATAAGTGACAATGTTGTGAAATTAAATGCATAATTTAATAGTAGGCCATGAATAACAATAGTAAACAATTGAAAGTTACATAATGCTATCTTCTTATATAAAAATACCTATAGAGAGTTTTTTTAATAACAGTAAGTTTGTAACAACAGTTTTATAGCATAAAGTAACAATATAACAAATACAAAAAAATAACATTATTAAAAAAAAAGAAAAAACAAATTTTTTAAGGTGATGTTTAAATTGACGACCATTTTCTCTAATGCTAGATTGGCACCTTTTTGTAGTTGTTTGAATAGCGTTGAAAAGAACCATTGGTCTCATTCGCAGATTTCGAAAGGCTATATGAATTGGCTTTCTGCTATACCGTTATATCGTGTTTTATATACTTCATTTTGTATGCCCCATACAAAAAAATCTAAAATTGAGAGATCTGGAGATTGTGGAGGCCATCTAACAGGTCGGTTAGAAATTCCCTTAAGAGCCTAGAGTTGTGACTTGGGGCACCTACCTGCTGTAGGTAAACAGCATTATATTGGGCTAATGGAATATTTTCGAGCAGTCCTGGAATAACTTCCTCAAGGATTTCTAGGTATCTACGTGCTGTAATACCTCCTTCAAGAATCCTATAAACTATATGTCTGTCCAAAATAAAACATGACACCCCAACTCCAAAGCATCCTTGTTGTGCCCTTTCAAACATTAAATGCTAACTTTCACTATGCCAGTTCCTAGTATTGTGACGATTAAAAATCCTTGCGCTTGGAATAAAGCATTCGTCTGACCAGATAACAAGTCTGCGAAATAAATCTTTAGCATCAATTTGCTGCAAATACCACTGGCAAAATAGTGCCCGGCGTTCGGCATCGCCAGGATGCAAATGTTGTACTATATTAAATTTTTATGGATGATACTTATTTTCTTCAAGATCCTCTGACCGTCAGTTTTTGGCACACCAGTTTCCTTCTCAAATTTTATACATGAGGACGAAGGTGTTGCTTCTATATATCCCAAAATATCTATCTCATTGCTTTTCCTCTTCTTTTTGTTGTATGTTTTAGGACGCGGGCGCGGGTAAACAAATGATCCGTGCTTAAATAAATTTGCTTTTAAACGAACAAATATCTCAAAAAACGATTGCCTTCTTTCTGGATATCTAACAAGCAAAAACTTATAATTATAATACAGATTTTCATAGCCATAATAGCTGACTTACCTTCGAAAATATAATTACGAGGCTTCTTTAGAATTTTCATTACTCTGTATAAAACATACCAGCATATCATATATTTCATCATTTTCATAAGCTGCCATTATTCGAAAAAATTAATAAATATCAACTAAATAAAAATACCAAAAGAATGTTTATAAACCAAAAGTGGATCCAAAAACCGATGAGATAGACAAATACCTGACATTTATTTTTGTTTGTTGTCATAAACAATAGCCATAGCCTACTATTAAATTATGCATTTAATTTCAGAAAAATGTCATTTATTTGTGTGTTTCTGAGAAAAAGTGCATACTATTATATATTCTTGAAAAGTTAAAATAAGACAAATTTTATAGTCTATAAATATACAGGGAGTTCCATTTAAAAATAAAGTAGGGTCCGATAGCTTTTTGACCTGACCTGTATACGAAGGCGGAACTAATTTCCACGAAAAAAGTTATATAAAAAGCAGTTTTCACATTTTCGATAAGTTATCTGATACTTGAGATACGAGGTGTGCCGTAAATGCAACATTTTCAATTTAGCCCTGTATTTTAAAAACTGAAAGGGCTATGATAATTTTGTTGATAGCATCTTTAGTTTTACGAAGAAGTAGCATACTGTCGTGACGGAACAGAGATACCCCCCAAAAGTATCCAAAATGGGACACATTGTGCATATGAATAAATTCTAAATAATCCATCATCAGTTTGTAACTCTGAAACATATTTTTTTTAAATAATACACCACATCAAAGGTAAATCAGACAAAATAAAGGATGTGTTTCAGGTTGACTCACAAAAAAATTGCAGAATGGTGGATTCGGGCACAAAAATTTGCTAATATCACTGTATTCATTTTGATTTTGCTACATTATATAAAAAAAAATTAATGAATTAAAATGACTTTATAAATCCTGCTGTATTCATTCTGTATGTTCTGTACATCGCATTTTTTTTTTTCAAAAGAATTGCGAGATTTTCTACAATTATAATACCGCATAGTTGAACTTTAGAATTGAAAATTAATTAATGATGCCACGAGTAATATTTGAATTATAGTTGTTACAACACATTACCTTTTCATAATAAATAAGGTAATATTGCTTTGATGCTGCATTTCGGTTGATGATAAACTTTTATCTTACTGAACTTCGTCAAAGTACAGGAAATAAGTAATAAATAAATTAATTAAATATCGGAGTAAGAAACTCCTAATAAAACTGCATAAAGCAGGAAACATATTGTTTTATAATGCTCCTGCCCACATTTTTTGAGTTACCTGCACAAATTACTAAAAGTCAACGGAAAACACAGAATATTAAAGTTTGTTCTGAATGTACAAAATATTACAAAAAGTAACCAATACCCTAGAACAAATACAAAGGCTTTTTAAACTTTTTATGATGCAACAGTCATACAAAATTAATTTGAAATCGGATTAATTGTTCTCGAGTTTGTAGAGGTTTAGATAAATATGAATACATTCTAAATAATCATCATCAATTGGTAACTTTGAAACATTTTCTTTAATAATACAGCACAACAAAGGACATAATAGCAGAATTTATTTCAGAATGACCCATAAAAAAAGTGAAGAAAAGTGGATACAGGTAAAAAACTTTCTAATGCCACTCTATTAATTTGGATGTTATACTATGGAAAAAAAAATTAATAAAAAAAAGACTTTATAAATCTTGCACTAGTCATTATGTGTATTCTATACATCGCATGTTTTTCTAATGAATTATGAGATTTGCTACAGTTATAGTACTGTATAGTTGAACTTTATTATTAAAATATAATTAATGACACCACGAATAATGCTTGTATTACAGTTATGACAATGGATTAGCTTTTATTAAAAAATAAATCAAAAGATAAATTGGCATCCTAATAATTAATCCACTCAAAACTGTTACTTATAAATGTCACTCTGGCTGAATTTGTAATCTCTACAAATTGAAAAACTGCGTCGAGATAAATGATCTGCTTTCTACAACGAAAATTTGTGATGACATGTTGACATCAATGAATCAATGATCTTATTCATTAAAAACGTATTGCGCTATTTCAGGAGATATAGAAATTCCTGTGATAGGGCTAAAAGCTGAGCTAAATATGGGAAAATATGGAAATGGCATCCATTTAATTCTCGTTTTGAAACAACCAAAGGTTAAAAAGTATTTTTTTTAATTTGTTTTGAAGAAAAAAACGATACATTTTTTGCTGGTGGTTTTTAGTTCTGCTCGATCCTTGTTCAGATTTATTCCCCTTGAATTAATATTTATAGCCTCATATTTTTGCTATTGGGTATAGCAAAAGAACTTTGTACTAAACTTTCGGTTCGTAATAAGTAGATTACCGTTTTAAAGTTTAAAGTCAAATATTTTGATAATCCAAAAAGCTAGCTCTATGCGCCTGCATTTATTAATTTATTTTTTTTAATGAGCTAGGTTCAATTTCAATTTTTTTTTAAGTTAATAAGTAACTGTTTATGTATAAGAAAAGAATTATTTTTTCTCCAATATTCATGATTTCCAGGTTACTACAGTAATGTTTCAAATGTTCTTCTAATATATTTTTAGAGTAACCTAAAAAATAAATTCCTTAGTTGTTGGGTAATTAATTTATTTTAGACTTATTCCGATTTTTTCGAAAAATGTGCAATTTCTCAAAAAAAACCCTTTTAGAAAACAATTCATCTTAAGTGTGCGAGAATAATATTTTCTACGAATTATTCATTCGAAAATATTGATTTTCTTAATTTAAGCCTCATTGTTTAGAGGAGGGTAAATACAGTTAAAATATATGAGTTTTCTCGATATCTATGTCTGTAAAGATTAGAGCTGTTTTTGATAGAAAAATGTAGATAAATGCTTGTATTCTTCAACAGACGGAATTAGTTAATTATTTTTTTGAAACGGTTTTGGAACTTCTTTAGCGATAGGCATAAATATCTTACGTAAGGCTACTTTATTTTGAGAATTTGAAAGACTTATTTAAAAACTTAAATACAGAAGGTTCTTAAGTGTATCTATACTTTTATTATACGGTAGTTTTTCTATACAGGGAGTTCGGATTAAAAGAGTATTCTGTAAGTTTGTAGTGACAGAGGATGTAAATTAATTTATGTCTAGAACTCTGGGAGATGAAGATGATAAACATAAATAAATTCCCTCTACCCGGAATTTCCTACGATATAAATCTTTACATTTATTAGGAATGGTGAAGTGTAACCCAATTTATTCCTATGTAACACTTGTTCAAAATTTGAGGTAAATTGGATAATAGTCCACTATTTTGCCCAGCCATATTGGATTTTTACCAAAATGTTACCAGGTCATCACCGTATGAAAATTAATTTTTGTCCAACATTTCTAGCTCGATCTGAAGTCAATAGAATATAAGTGTTTTTAGCTATGCCGCGAACTGACAGACAGACACGTAGACCGACGAAACTGAGAAAACACGGTTTTTTGGCATCTAGGGGCCCTGAAACGTGAAGATCGGTAAAAACCTAGGAAGGTGGATTTCTTTCATGATTACATACAGTTTATTTGATCGTCATTGCGGTTCCCATTTTGAACTTGTATCACAATTTTAACATTTCGTCTCTATATAACACTTAATTTTTTGCGCAAAATTTGAAATCAATCTAATAAGCATTTTTTCAAGCTGATTTTTGAAATATTTTATTATACAAACATTTTGTTTCGCCACCCTGGATTCGTATAATTTTACCAGTTTTTTCCTACGTAATACTTGATTTTTGTGCAAAATTGATACATATATTTAATTAAATAAAGAAATTCAGGTCTATTGACATCTTTTTAAAAATGGCCCAAAACTATTTCGGGAACATAATCTACTTATTCTGTGTATGCAAGAGAACTAGAATTTATTCACTTTGTTGTGTTAAAAAGCAGCTCTTATCTTACAAAACACAGATGTTCAGAAAACTGGTATATTTCAACTTTATTACTCTAAACAATGAGGCTTAGGTTGAAGAAGAAACCAAACAATTTAAAAAAACTATAATTTTTGGAAAAAATCAAGGTAAATAAAAAAAAGTTACATCCAGAGACAGAAAATATTTTTTCTTTTAAGGTGTTGTCTCGTAAATTACAGGGTGTTGTTTATTTGATGGCTAACAATGAAGAATATAATTTGTATTATTTCTTTCTAGGTTCCGAATTATAAACCCCCGAAATTTTTACTGCAACGTCACTGGCTGTTTTCATTTAGAAAATTAGATTCCTCATTCATTTAGACGTCAGCTAACAAAGTGCTAAGGCTCCAAATATTTATAATTTTATGTTATTTTTTCTGTTTTTATTTTATTGCTAAACATGCAGGATGCAATTCTTTGGTTCATTTTAGGACTAAAAGTTTACAAAAACATGTGTTGGAAAGGCTAGTTTTTGAGATACAGGATGTTAAAGTTTCTTTTTTTTATTTCAACAAATGAACTAAAAAATTACATCCTGCATATACGGGTGATCCATTAAGAATGGTCTAACTCGGTTACCGTTGATCACACAATTATGGATAAAAATCTAAAATGGTAAATTGGCCAAAAGAAATAACTGAGTATTATTTTCAAGTTTGAAAAATGGTCGCTAGGGGCGTAACAGGAACTAAAAATAAAAATGCCGATTTTCTCTTGACTTTTTCTAATTAAGGTTTGTCGAAAATATTCTTGTATTCTTCAGGCAATTATGCAATTTGCTGCTATTTATCATTTTTTTTATCTTCAATAATAAAGTGGTGGGGGAAGGTCAAACTGTTTTTCTTTCAAACGTTTATATCTCTGTTTTAGATAAACCGATAACATTGAACTTGGTGTCAGAAAAAAACCGCTTTTATTGCTCTTCACATAGAGCTATCAACTGTTCCGTAATGATTCTATTAGTGGTCACTAGATGACGTTTTTTTCGCACTTCTTCAAATAATACGGATTTTCTTAAAAAAATCAAATAGTATTATATGAAGTTTTTGTCCTAATTTAATTTAAGGTTATAAAAGGTATCGAAGAGAGAAATGAAAAATCCAGGCGCATGCCGATACCTCTTTTGGTTTCAGAAATATTAAATTTTAAATTACACCAAAAAAGCTATCGATCTACTTATCATGATTGGCAGTTTATTTCAAACTATGTTAATTTATTTTTATTTATTCTTTATGTTTCAAACGTTGAACGTTAATCTATTAACTCTATCCGCAATAAATTATATATCCAAATTAAAATACATCATTAATGCTTCACAATTCAATTTATTAAAATTTGAACCGCTTAACTGCCAATCGATCGTAACCACATTAAATTTCAATTTAAGCTACAAAGCTGAAAATGGCTGCAACTCTATAAGTTCTATTGGCAACTAACATTCTATTCAAATTGAAGCACCGTCTCTTAATCAACTTTATAAGGCGGCGATATAAGCTTCTTTTGACTTTGGTTAAACCTAAAAAAAAAACGAAAATTCATACATATATTATTATGTATTATTAACAATAAAATTTGTTACGAATTTCTCAGCCTTACCCCTAAAGGGCTTAAAAGGCTTCTTCGACTTTATTTGGACTAAAAGAGTATTCACCTTTTATCTTAGAAACTCTTCATCCTACAGCTTTTGGAAAACTAATTTTAAATAAACGTGGCAAAGAAATAAACGGAAATAATGCTGAAGTTTCCAAATAGGGTTTTAAACTTTAACTGATATAAAATTTTTTAAAAAAGTATAGAACCGACTTCAAAAAAAATCGCTAAAAGGTAATATTTTATTGATTCCTTAAATATAGGCATTTTGAAGTCGATGCCCAAAGTAGTCTCACCCAGCCACTACAAAATGTAGTTGATGTATTTTATGTTACATTACATATAAACCCAATATATAGTTAGCCTTTTAAAAGTTATGCCCGAATCAATTGCTCTCAGGGCCCCTTTGTGGAACTGCGCAAACGCAAACTGCTATTTCCATTCGCATTTCAAGACATATTTTGGGGACCCTGCAACTGTTGGCTAGGCTAGTGCATGAAGATTTTATTGACGGTCGTATTATAGAAGATACACCTAGGTAAACTAAATGTAAACTATGAAACAACTCCAACCCCAGCAGCGACCAAATTTACTCGGTAGTTCGACTTTGAAATAGTGACGTTACCCTCTCTGAATAACCTATTAAAATCTCTATTAATTTAGTAATTTTAAGGTTTCCAGTGATTATAGGTAACATGTGTATGTATATTTTTTTGATATATATTATTATAGATTAGTCATTATTTGGGCGCCGACTTCAAAATGTCTATATTTTAGGAATAAAATATTATTTTTTACTTTTTAGCCATAAAAAAAGTCGGTTCTAATTTTTTCAGTATTTTATTTCTCACGTTTTAGTGATTTTTTACAGGTTATATTAGTATATAACATAATACAAAAAGTGAGGAATAAAGAAGTAAACGACACTATTAAAATTAGATTTTATAATAAATACTTAAGAAAAATAAATTTGAGTAATTTTTTTAAGTTAAACATATTTAATACTTTTGAGATATTTTAGTTTTAATTAACTATTATAATAATAATAATAATAATATATGTACCTAAACCTAATTTAACTCCTACTCATCAAATACTAATTAATTAATTTGAAAATTTAAACTCAAGACTTTCAAATTATTATAATTACATGACGGGATAGCAAAAGATACCTTTTATCAAATGGGGTTGTATGTCTATTACACACCTCAATGCTTTAGTTTAAAAAGAGTATTTAAAGAAATGTAAATTTAATTGTGAAACTCGCTGCCTTTATCGACCTTATACCTGTGTTTTCATAATATTATCATTACAAAAAAATGGACTGAAACGGGCGAATAGATTTCAAATACCATATGCATATTGACAGGGAGCGCCAACCACATACTTATAAGACAGGATCTAGTTTGTATGTCATAAACGCAGGATAAATATAGTGAAGCCATTTAACAAAGAACTGACCGGAATTGGCAAAGAGCGCAGGCGCAAGAACACAAATAACATCTACCTTCTTGATTAATTATTTTGCAATTAACATTGGCGGAAAAAATGTAAAGAAATAATTTTTTCTTATTTCATATCATTGCATCGAGAAAACCGTTTTTTTTTTCTGGTTTTGAAAATGAGAGTTATATAAAACATTCATTTAACTTTGTTTAATACATTATGTTTGACCCAAGGAAAAATTCAAGGACAATGGCTACTCCCCTAAATTATAAAATAGCTATCCAATAAAAACTAATTTAAAATTTGGACATTCGTTTATGTTTCATTGACTGAAAACTGCAAGTAAGCTGAAAATAGAAGTGCTATTTAAGAACTTGTAATATATATTTTTTTTTAATTTTCAATCTTATTTATTTTATGCATATTTATCAAGTTCCTACTCAGTTGGTAGTTTTTTAACCGTGAATTTTGAAAACCGTTTATTCTCCTTGCTGGTATTGCAGATTCTGCAGGGAATATTTTTTTAGTTTGAGACTATTTTTTTTAATATATTTTCACAACTTTTGATAGTGTCCTTAAAATCGGATAAAAATTGTAAAAACAAACAAAGCCATGTCAGTCATGTCACTGCTGAATTCACACATGGTTGCCGAATTTTGCATAACTATTTAAAATAGTTGAAGTTCATTTTAATAGTAATTACCTAAATAACATTTTGTTATAAATGAATATTGATTGCTAACGAATATTAATTTTAAATTTCAGTATTCTAGATATGAACTAATAAAGAATAATATTTCTCATTAAAGCTTAATTTGCAACAGTTTTGTTGTGTACAGTACTCTGCGACTGACAAAAATTGGGCGATGTTATCGGTTATTGAGCAATGACATTGTATGGCTATAAAAAACAATTCATTTCAAAATTATTTTTTTTAAAACCTACTTAAAAATTCACTTTAATGTTATTAGCAAGTATACTTTATATTATGTTTTGTTTAATATTATGTTCTATGTAAGATAGTTGACAACACCCTTTAAAATGAATCAAATGATGATACAATAAATCAAACAAATAATAGTTTTGACAATGTATGATCGCGTTCAAATTAAAATGATTCCATCTCCCTGTTATTTTGTCTATGCAACACATATAATTGATGTTAAAAATGACTGCTGGATAAGAGAAGGAGGTACTTGAAACATTATTCTTCTTTGCATGTTGTTCAGAGTTTTGTTGGATATTTTTTTGAAATACAGGTATTTACTTACAAAGTTATCACCACTTATGTATCAAATACTATAACTCCTTAGCGTTTCGTTTTCATTGCTTGGCTTTTGAGTTAAATGTTCGAAACATAAACACATTGTGTTTTATGGTTCAAGAAGTATAATCAAATTAAAGTTATTTTTTTGACAGTTTCGCCATAATTAAAGAGAATGTCGTTCTGAATTTCCAGAATAATAAAAGAGAAATTAGAAACCGTAATGAAAAATCATTACGGTTTCTAAGATCTCGCACGCTATGTTGCCGGATTTTGTACTGCGAAAAAAGTATTGGAATATTAAAAAATCAGCCTAAAAAAATAATTTCCTCATTTGAGCGCCTTCATATGGCATCCGTTCATTTTAGAAGAAAACAAAATGGTATATAACCGGAATATGATACTGTATAATTAAATTTTAGTTTTATAGAATAATTCACGACACCACGAATAATGTTTGTTATGACAAAGACTTCCATTTTATTAAAAATAAAATCAAAAGACATTGGCATCCGAATAATTAATCTACTTAAAACTGTTATTTATATATGTCGGTGTGGCTAAATATATACATTTCTTTTGAATTGAAATTTTAAATTGAAAAACTGTATTGTGATAAATCTGCTTTTGATGTAGGATTTTCTGTAACGGAAATTTTTGATGACATGTTGACGTCAACGAATCAATGAACTTGATTGACTAAAAAACGTGATGTGACATTTCACGGGAGTTAGGAAGCCCTGCGTTTGTGCTAAGAGCAGCTAAATGGGGCAAAAAATGAAGATAGCATCTTTTGTATTCCTTATTAAGTTTCTGCGTTACTTATATGGTGGCTTGCTAAAAGTAAAAAGGGAGATTTTTTTGATGTTAATTAAATCTTATACTTCAAGCGGTCTGAAAAAATCCTTCTTGAAATTACATTCGCGACCCTGGTTCAGATCATTCCCCTCGAATTACTATTTTTAACCGCATTTCTTTAGCTACTGGGTATAGCAAATGAGTTTTGTACTGTTTAAGCTAATTTATTTTTATTTTTCTCATTTCAAAATTTAAATTTTAAAAATTTGAACTACTTTACCGTCTACCGATCAAAATCACATCAAATTTCAATTTTAGCTACAAAGTTGAAATTTATTCCAAAACCCTAGATACTATAGACAACTAATAGTCTATTTAAACTTTAGCATCCTCTCTTAATCAACTTTCTAAGGAGGGGATTAAAACATTTCTTGACATTGATTAAACCTGAAAAAATTAAAATTCATAGATATATTATTATTAATTAATTATAAATAATAGATAATAATAGATTAAAAGAGAACTACAGTTATCTTAGAAACCGTTTATCCTACAACTTTCGGAAAGCTAATTTTAAATAAATGTCGCAAACGAATAGCTGGAAGTAATTTTAGTGAGGTTTTATATTGGACAAACAGGGTGAGTAAAACTTACAACAAACTAAATAAACACAATATTTTTAAGTACTGTAATCTGAACAACATTTTAAATGCTTTTGCCTTCACATTTATTACATACCACTTTTAAAAAATAGCAATAAAGAGAAAATTGTTCTCTTTCTAGATACTGGTAAGTTCGCTCTGATATATCTGAACTTATAAAGTTTGTTCACGTCGAAACAGTATACTTTATTACGAAATCGGAAGTATAAAAATCTTCGAAAGCCCGCTACTCACTGTTCGTTGATTCGGCCATTCGTTTATTGTTCTGCATAGTGTAGAGAGTTCGGACTTTTGGGCGAATAATCAAAATAAATATGCTTTGACTTCGGCCAACTATTCGTCTGAATCGATTTTTTTTGTTTTTTGCGTACTTTCAAACATTGAAACACCTGAAATCCATGCGAATGAATTAAATAAAAAATGATGAATAGTGTGTATGAAATTTTCGTTGAATCGCCAATTCCTTCATTCATGTGAATTGACGAATCGAATATATGCGGACTTATTGAACGAATGGACGAATAGTGAGTAGAACGCTTAACTCTAGGAACTTCTTTGCATCAGGCTTAAACAAAAAATCTGTTACTATGCCTTAAGGTTTTTAGTTTGGGGATCATCCTACTTCTGATAAAATGGGTATTAGTAAAATATTTGCTAAATGTTTTGGGGGCACCATTCATTTTAGAGGAACACTTAGGATAAATTACTCACATAATCAAAGCTTTTAATAAATAGTGATATCCAAAAGCGAAGAGTCCCTATAAATTCTTTCTTTATAAAGGTAAAAAAATTTCAATATTTAGTGGATTTTTATAGATCATTCATAAATATTATCAACAAAAAAACTAAGTATCAAAGAAAAGAAAAAATATCAATATACTACCTTTTGGTTGGACGACATGATTTCTATAGAATTTTTGGATTACAAAGACATGTGTGTTCAGTTTAGAAAGAAGGTAATGTTTAAATTGACAACAATACTTTGGACACCGTGAATTTACAATTATTTTATTTTTATGCAAAATTGTTATTCCATTAGACAATAAAATTTGATTTTTCTTACGTAGTTAATATTATTTAACAGCAATAACAAGTGGTTATAACCAATAAGAAATAAATTAGAACATGAACAGATAAAATGTTGACATTGCAAAATAAGTACTTAAAAGACATTTTCATACTTTCCACGTAACTGTTCGCACTTTACATGTATTCTTCCCTGCCTCTGAAGCATGTTTATAATATTCTCAGCATTATATTTATTATTTTATTCCTCACCTATTTTGAATTTCTTTGATATTCTTATTCTAATTTAAAGAATGTACTTAAAGGTGCGAGGTCTGGAGTATTTGTAGACAAATGTACCATTCTATTTCCACTGATCGGTTCGTTATAATAATAACTTAAATAATTGCTAACTTTGCGTACATCATAGGGATGCGCTGCTTCCTATTGTCATATAACACGCCTACATTGTTCAAACTATAACTTTGTTTTCTAAAAAATTAATAGCGAGCCCTGAGTTAATGCTCCACGGAAAAAACAATGGTCGTAGAATTTTATTGTGTAATAATCCACATCAAACGTTGATTGAATTACGATCTTGTAAAGAAATGGAAACGGAATTTTCCATTCCCGCAGTTGGGAAATTAGATTCATCCTTCGAGCCCAAAATAAATTAGGATATTGCCGCGTGCCTTTGTTAATATTTGTCACAAAAGTAATAATCCTTTCTTTCAGATTGGCACTAAACTTTTGAATAAGGCATACTTTTAAATAATCTATCCTTAACTGATTTAAGGTTCTTTGAACTGTTCCATAAGTCAACATTTTATTTCTTCTTTCATATAAAAAATGCTGCACACAATCTAGAATTGATAATGCAATTCAATTAGAAGATTAACAAAATCGCTAAGTCCCTTTCTTAATTTATTTATCTTCGTCTTCTTCCATCGCCTAGAATTCCTCTTGTTTTTGGTCTCCTCGTATAATTCCAGTAAAAATAAAAGTATACATTAACTGCGCCTAAAGAATTATTGTCAATTTTGGTATGATCACTAACATGCACATATCTTATTTGTAAGCTGGACGCTTTGAACTGAAAATTTCAAAAAGGACTGCAAAACCGCATAGGATATGCTATATAAAATAAATATTGAAGTAGAATCTAAAAATGTGAAAAAAAAACAGTCCATCAAATTTAAAATAGGTGAGAAAGTTATATTCACTTTGAATACCCTTGTAAATAAGAAAACTGGATCCGACAATATTCCAACATTGTTTATAAAAAACTGCATATTAATCTGTTCAAATCATTAAAGATTGTATATACGAACAGATCTAATTCCATAGTGGTAATTTCTCTATAAAGTTCTGATTCACGAAAGTGGAGATAGGAAAACTTATAACTACAGAATTTTATATACCTTGAAAATTATTATTATTATTGGAGACCAACACAATTTGGCTTAAGTTAATTAGACGTATTTTTTCGTTTTCATTAGTCTTGGCAATTTATTTTTTAAACATTCTTTTTAAATATTTCTGACACAGTGATTACATTATGACACTAACTCTATAATTAAAATTCATATCATGATAATACTGTATTGATGTATGTAATAAATTTTATTATTTATGCTAGATTTGTCTTATACTATAATTTTTGGGTCACATTTCTTTATTTAGAATATTTTTATTTACCTTTCTTAATAATTTTGTATATTTTATTGCAAATTTATAACGATAAAAAATTTCATATTATACCTTAAAAGGAAAATGGAACAGATATATTATTTCATTATAAATTCAGGTAACGTTTATGTGCTAGCAGACTACTTGACACCGAAGGACATAATCCTATATTTCGAGGCTATCTTCCTACATTCTATAACATCCGGTTAATAAAACGCGAGTAAAATGGGTAAAATGAGAATTAGGTTTATCAATTTTCATTCTTAAATGCGTTAGGGCTCCACAAGCGCTCTGAATTTCAATGGAACACAAGAGTTATCTGGTCATTACTTTTTATTTAAATTAGTATTTTCCCTTTTTGGGAACAGAACAATTCTAATGTCAGTAATTAAAGGTATGTTATATATTACTTGTAATTATTAGATGCATTTAATTAAATCGTTTCATTTACTGAAAATATGCCAGTTAAAGAAACAATCGTCAACGACCTGAATATTACTATACAGTATTTAAAAGAAATTAGCACATATGTTTTGGTACTTAGATAACATGAACGAAATCTGCATATTTCTCTAAAGCCCACTATTCACTATCCGGTTCGATTCGTCAATTCACATGAATGAACGAATTAGCGAATCAACGAATTGATTAATATTCCACACACACTCTTTATCAATTTGTATTTAATTTGTTCGCATGGATTTCATGAATTTCAATGTCTAACTAATATACAAAAAAATTCGCTGAAATCAAAGTTTTCTTGATTATTATCCCAAAAAATGGAATCGCTGCGCAAATAATCGCACGGACGAAAGGAACCATACTAAGCAGACGAATCAATGAATCGGCGAATCAGCTAATCAATTAAGGCCGTCGATTTATCGATTCGTTGATTCGTCCTCATAGTGTGAAAGGTTCGATTCATCAGTGCGATGCGTTTCGCGGCAGTTCTGGCCCTTGGGGCGAATCATCAAAGTAGTTTGTTAAATAAATAATGCAAAGCAGGAAATCCATGCGAACGAAGTAAATAAAAATTGTTAATTTGTGTGACATATATATTCGTCAATGCGTTGATTCGCCAATGCGTTCAGGCATATGAATTGACGAACCGAATAAACAAATCGAACTGAATAGCAAATAGTGGGCTTAACATAGGGTTAAGGGTTAAGTCATTCACAGCAATGGTCCGTTGTAATTAGCATTCTGTTCTATGTATTTTCTTAAAATATTTAGAAATATATGAGATAGCTCATTAAAGATATCAAGCAATAGTAATAATAGTAATAATAATAATAATAAGAGATATTTGCTCTCTCGGAAACCCAGAAGCACATCTTCCATATTTTCTCAAAACCAAGAACAAAGATATGCATTAAAGAGAGACCAACAATAATAAGCAAACAAACACACAATAAAATGATCTTCCTTCTACTAACAGGCGACCCAATGTCGGGACACTTTTATCTTCTAACACCACAAAACATCAACCAAATAACAAAGCATCATTAAATGAAGCATCAGGCGAGCGGCGTAACGGTCGAGGACGTCGCGTGAAAGGACAGCTCGACCGAAACGATGACGACCAAGCAGAGGAAAATGGATCCACCAAAAGTGTTTTGCTGGCTAAGCTGATACCCACCAAGGAGGGAAAGGCAGGGTAACACATCAACCGAATTACAGAATCAAGCGAACCGATCATGCGTTGCTGCCAAAATGGATACACAAATACATCTGATACAGATGCTAGCCAAACACAAAAACCTGAGCCCATTACAACAGCGGATATATAACAATGACTACCTGCAACTACCAAAGCAGGTAAACCAGAGAAAAGGTTAAAATGGACAGACGAAATGAATCGGACGGTGATGCATTAAAACTATACCGCTACCAAACTTGAGACAATTTCATCAGGATACAGGCATAAACCGCATACGCTTTTAATAGCACAATACCCAGAATACAAATCACGTGTCACAGAATAGAAAGTAATCGATCAAAAAAGAGTCATTACTAAATCCAGTAAGCTCACACCACTCGCATTGCAAAACATTAAAACTGTGTTAGCTGCTGAACTCAATATTCATCAACCAAACATTGAGGACAGTGAGGCAGATGTCGATCCAATCCCACATACAAACCAGACCAACTTTGCGCAAGAGGATCTGCAACCTCACTCAATGCTCAGTAGAGGCGAAGCTCCCAGCAACAACCTACGACAGATGACAGCTACCACATAGCACACAGGACAAGTGAATCATTCGCCGAAAGCATCATAAACACGGCTACGCCTCGGACCGTCTCTCACACCAACAATCAAGGTAGAAATGAAGTCACATCTAAACAAATGGTCAGGCACTGATCCTACAATAAGAGATCCTATTCCTCGTGTAATCTTCAAACGGGAGACACAAAAATTTCTAAAGACTGTCAACGGACACATAATACCGAACAATAATTAAAAGCTCCCGCCACGACACAGAAACACCAACAGCATAAAACAAAAATTCAAATGGCAGATAAGGATCGAAAACAAAATTAACAGAATTAGAGAAGAGTTGAGACATCTCACCCAATTCATGAACGGCAACAAGTCAAAACGTATCACACAAAGTGTAGAGAAAATCAAATCTTTGACACTCTGAAGCAAAAATTATCCGTGTATGCCGCACGACTCCGAAGATACAAAGAGTCAGACGAAAGAAAGGACGCTAACAACCTGTTTCGAAGAAGCGAAAAAGTCTACCAAAAAACCATGAGCAATGTGGAGGGGCGAGTAACAGAACCAACGACCAAATAAGAAATCAAGAATACTGGAAAAGCATTTGGTCAGAACAGAAATTACACAATAATAACGCTTCATGGATTAAAGCGCAAGAAGACAGACACAAGTGCTTGCAGGAACAAGAGGACTTTGCAATGACAACACAAGAAGTTGCACAAACAATCAAATACACGCATAACTGGATATGTCCTGGAATAGATAACATTCATCACTTCTGGTACACTGGTTTACACATAAAGTTCTTACTTGCCAAATTAATGAAATTATTTTAAAACCTAGCACACGCCAGTTTTCTCACCCAAGAAATAACATACCTTCAACCCAAAACTCAGACACAAATTACCAATCTATTACGTGCCTTCCAACCCTATATAATATCATCACAGCCACAATTATCAGGAGAATAGAACTATATATATATATATATATATATATATATATATATATATATATATATATATATATATATATATATATATATATATATATATATGTATATATATATATATATATATATATATATATATATATATATATATATATGTAACATCTAGCACACAAAAATATTCTAACGGAAAAGCAAAGAGAATGTAGGAAAAACAGCCGAGGCTGCAAGGAGCAGCTAATTATAGACAGCGTCATCATGGAACAAACCAAGAAAAATCATAGAAACCTTCACACTGGTTACGTAGATTATAAAAAAGCCTTTGATTCGATACCCCACAGTTGGCTAACCGGAGTCTTAGAATTATACAAAGTCAATCAAAACCTCAGTTGTAGCTGTTCCTCGAAACAGAAGGCTTCCTGCTTGCTATACAGGACAAAGTTATAGCAACCAGAAAATACCCAAAGCACATACATTATCAAGGACACAACCATTAAAGACGACAGGTACAGGAGATGTCACCAGCAGAGAGAAGCGATCGATCACATAACGAGTGGATGTAACTGGCCGGAACTGAATACACCTCGAGACACAACTCAGCAGCGAAGGTTGTTCATCAAGCATTAGCCACAACATACAAACTAAAGGAGAACACGGACCCTTATTACCATTATATGCCAACACCCATGCTTTAAAACGAAGACTACAAGCTCTACTGGGACGTTGACATCCACACAGATAAAACAATCCCCGCAAACAGATCCGATATCACCTTTTAATCCAAAAAATCACCTATTTAACTGACATGGCTGCCCCCAACGATGAGAACATCCAAGCAAAATCAACTGCCAAATACACCGACTTAGCAATGGAAATAAAAAGGCTGTGGAAACAAGAAAGAGCCATCATTGTTCCTCTCGTCATATCGGTAACACGCCTCACCCCAACAACTTTTACACCGCATTTGGCTCAATTAGGACTTAATACAGACATTCACAGAAACATCCAGAAATCGGTCATTTTAAAAACATGTAACATCGTTAGATCATTTCTTAATACACAATAGTTGTTTTTTCTCCCTTTTCCTTTTTTTTTGTTTTTTGTACTGACTCGAATACTGTGAGACAACAGGAGTACTATGAGACAACAGAACTATGCCCGAGCACGCGCTCCCGAGATACCCTAGGCTGTCTTTTACCCTCTTATTTCCTCACCGTTCTCAAAAACCCATCTTCTCCCTGGGATCCCTAGATGCCGGAAAACATGTTTTCTCAATTCCGTCTGTTTGTAGGTACGTCTGTCCGTCAGTCTGTTCGCGGCATAGCTAAAAAACTACTTATCCGATTTCTTCAAATTTCAGTCTGAAATTAAGGGCCATGCATATATATATATATATATATATATATATATATATATATATATATATATAAACATATACATATATATGTATATATATATATATATATAAACATATACATATATATATATATATATATATATATATATATATATATATATATATATATATATATATATATATATATATATATATTTATTTATATATATAGCCTGATAGCATTGACTTTGTTATTTTAAACACAACACCCTGTATAATATTATTTCAAAAATGAGCATCTTCTTGCTGTAGTATGTATTAAGTTTTTAGAATACCAAATTACGACTAGAATTCCGGGTAAAAATCAATCAAAAATAATATATAAAATATGTTATATTATTTTCGTCGAAAAAAAAAAGATCTATTCCAGTGAATGGAACATAGGCATATTTAATATGTTATTAGTCCACCATTTCTTTGTCAACCAGAATTCTCACTGCTTTTAACCTATTTAGGTTTACGTATAAATATATATATATATATATATATATATATATATATATATATATATATATATATATATATATATATATATATACCGGGTGTCAACGATATCGTTTTACACGATGCCATTCAATTGCTTTTTAGGTTAGGATTTTTTTATTTGGGTTAACGAAATATGGTATTAAGGCACATATTTTTCATGAAAAAACAATTGAATATTACTGCCAGTTTTTCCGATATCAGAACCAAGTTAAGAATTTCAAATGGAACCCTGTATATTATTTTACACAGTTTGATAGAGCTTAGAATTACCTTTTCAATGACATATCACACGTTATATTTTTTTTCAAAATGGCGGACCAGGAAGCGCTTTTTCAGAATTCAATATGGCGGTCGTTCCCCGATACCGATGAAATTTTTGTTTAACAAATTATTAAAATATTAAACAAAATCGGGTTTTCAATGGATTTTAATCAAATTTAAAATCAAATTTTTAATTTATCACAAAATGGGATAAGTTTAATTTTTTCTTTAAAATGTATATATATATATATATATATATATATATATATATATATATACATATATATACATGTATATATACATGTATATATACATATATATATATATATATATATATACATGTATATATATATATATATATATATATATATATATATATATATATATATATATATATATATGTAACACACACACAAAAATATTCTAACGGAAAAGCAAAGAGAATGTAGGAAAAACAGCCGAGGCTGCAAGGAGCAGCTAATTATAGACAGCGTCATCATGGATTAAACCAGGAAAAATCATAGAAACCTTCACACTGGTTATATAGATTATAAAAAAGCCTTTGATTCGATACCCCACAGTTGGCTAACCGGAGTCTTAGAATTATACAAAGTCAATCAAAACCTCAGTTGTAGCTGTTCCTCGAAACAGAAGGCTTCCTGCTTGCTATACAGGACAAAGTTATAGCAACCAGAAAATACCCAAAGCACATACATTATCAAGGACACAACCATTAAAGACGACAGGTACAGGAGATGTCACCAGCAGAGAGAAGCGATCGATCACATAACGAGTGGATGTAACTGGCCGGAACTGAATACACCTCGAGACACAACTCAGCAGCGAAGGTTGTTCATCAAGCATTAGCCACAACATACAAACTAAAGGAGAACACGGACCCTTATTACCATTATATGCCAACACCCATGCTTTAAAACGAAGACTACAAGCTCTACTGGGACGTTGACATCCACACAGATAAAACAATCCCCGCAAACAGATCCGATATCACCTTTTAATCCAAAAAATCACCTATTTAACTGACATGGCTGTCCCCAACGATGAGAACATCCAAGCAAAATCAACTGCCAAATACACCGACTTAGCAATGGAAATAAAAAGGCTGTGGAAACAAGAAAGAGCCATCATTGTTCCTCTCGTCATATCGGTAACACGCCTCACCCCAACAACTTTTACACCGCATTTGGCTCAATTAGGACTTAATACAGACATTCACAGAAACATCGTTAGATCATTTCTTAATACACAATAGTTGTTTTTTCTCCCTTTTCCTTTTTTTTTTGTTTTTTGTACTGACTCGAATACTGTGAGACAACAGGAGTACTATGAGACAACAGAACTATGCCCGAGCACGCGCTCCCGAGATACCCTAGGCTGTCTTTTACCCTCTTATTTCCTCACCGTTCTCAAAAACCCATCTTCTCCCTGGGATCCCTAGATGCCGGAAAACATGTTTTCTCAATTCCGTCTGTTTGTAGGTACGTCTGTCCGTCAGTCTGTTCGCGGCATAGCTAAAAAACTACTTATCCGATTTCTTCAAATTTCAGTCTGAAATTAAGGGCCATGCATATATATACAATATATATATATATATATATATATATATATATATATATATATATATATATATATATATATATATATATATATATATATATATATATATATATATATATATATATATATATATATATATATATATATATATATATATATATATATATATATATATATATATTTATATATATATATATATTTATCCTAATTTTTCTTGGTTTGAGGTCAATACATTAACAACAAAATTAGTACATATTTTTAAACATATATTTCGTTTCTAAGGTGACGTTTCGACCATAGTTTTGGTCTTTTTCAAACCTAAAATTTGTTTAGCACTATTTTTTTAAGTTTATAAAGTATTAAAAATTTAGGACTTACCATAGAACGTAAAATAGTTGACTAAAAAGTATACATAATCTACATATCTGACATATACTACACATATTTAATTTACATTTTACAAATATTGTGGACGTTTATTACAGACAAATTACAAGCGACTGAGCGAACACCGTTATAGTAAAGATATATACAATTTATTTAGGTTGTTTATGTCTTTTTTGTCATTTATGGCGTTTTTGTTTTTTTGAATTTCAGCCATCTCAAAAAATTCTCTTTTTTTCAACTGAGGTTCGGATTTTAATACTTTCACTTGTTCGTAGTTGAAAGTATGTTTTTTGGACATCTCATGGTGTGTTAATGCGGTGCTGTTCTTTTTATCATATTTGTGACTTTTCAGTCTATTTTCTAAGTATTGGCTTGTTTGTCCAATATAAACACCGTTACAATTATTGCAAGGGATCTGATAGACTATATTGCTTTTTTTATTAATTGGCGTTTTCGATTTTAAGTTGCTGAAGTTCTTTGATAATAAGTTATAGGCTTTGTGACTTGTCGTGATGTTATATTTTTTAAAAAGGTTTTGAAATTGCTGGGATAAACCATTTATGAAAGGCAGAGAAATGTATTTTGTTTTAGGTAGATTTGATGTAATAATGGCATTTTCAGAATTATAATATTTATGTATTCTGCTTTTGAATAATTTATTTACTAATTTTTTAGGGTATTGATTTAGAGTTAATGCTGCTTTAGCCTTTTTAATTGCTCGTTCTCTGAATTCAGAGTCGGAGTGAGACATTGGGTGACAGGAGCTGAATTTTAGGTATCGAGAGGACCAAGTTTGTTTTGTGTACCATTCCGTTTTAATTTTATTTCCTATATGATGTAATGTTAGGTCTAAAAAATTGATTTTGTTGTTCTCTTCGCTTTCAATTGTAAATTGTAGTCTTTTATGGTATTGATTAAATTGCTTTAAAATAATTTCTGTTTGGCCAGATGGGATTGCAGTAATACAATCATCGACATCACGATAAAAAAATGGTATATTAAATTCCACATTACTTAGAACAGTCTCCTCTAAATCTTCCATAACTATTTGGGCAACGACGCTTGATATAGATGCTCCCATAGCACAACCTTCTATTTGTTTATATAACTGATTTTCGTATATGAAATATGTAGAATTTAGTGTTAATTCTACTGCTTTAAGAAATTCATCTTGAGGAATATCTGTGTATTTTTTTATTTCAGACCATTTCTTTTTAATTATTCTGGTAGCCAATGAGATTGGAACGCTGGTATATAGGGAAACAACATCAAGCGATATCAGTTGGTAATTTTCCGGAATTTCTAACTGTTTTAATTTTTCTTTAAATTGATAGGAGTCTTTGATATAGTATGTCATTTAATATTTCATTCATTTTTATGTTGTAGTTAGCAGAACTCATTAACACTGTTTTGTTTGTTTTATCGGCTTTTAGAACCTTTATAGGTTTGAAAAAGAGAACCTTTTAGGTTTGAAAAAGACCAAAACTATGGTCGAAACGTCACCTTAGAAACGAAATATATGTTTAAAAATATGTACTAATTTTGTTGTTAATGTATTGACCTCAAACCAAGAAAAATTAGGATAAATATATATTGAAAAAAAAGGTCAAAGAACACAAAGCAAAAAAAAATATATATATATATATATATAGCCTGATAGCATTAACTTTGTTATTTTAAACACAACACCCTGTATAATATTATTTCAAACATGAGCATCTTCTTGCTGTAGTATGTATTAAGTTAGTAGAATACCAAATTACGACTAGAATTCCGGGTAAAAATCAATCAAAAATAATATATAAAATATGTTACATTATTTTCGTCGAAAAAAAAAGATCTATTCCAGTGACTGGAACCTAGGCATATTTAATATGTTATTAGTCCACCATTTCTTTGTCAACCAGAATTCTCACTGCTTTTAACCTATTTAGGTTTACGTATAAAAAAATATATATATATTTATATATATATATATATATATATATATATATATATATACCGGGTGTCAACGTTATCGTTTTACACGATGCCATTCAATTGCTTTTTAGGTTAGGATTTTTTAATTTGGGTTAACGAAATATGGTATTAAGGCACATATTTTTCATGAAAAAACAATTGAATATTACTGCCAGTTTTTCCGATATCAGAACCAAGTTAAGAATTTCAAATGGAACCCTGTATATTATTTTACATAGTTTGATAGAGCTTAGAATTACCTTTTCAATGACATATCACACGTTATATTTTTTTTCAAAATGGCGGACCAGGAAGCGCTTTTTCAGAATTCAATATGGCGGTCGTTCCCCGATACCGATGAAATTTTTGTTTAACAAATTATTAAAATATTAAACAAAATCGGGTTTTCAATGGATTTTAATCAAATTTAAAATCAAATTTTTAATTTATCACAAAATGGTATAAGTTTAATTTTTTCTCTAAAATTTTTCTTAAATTTTCTCAAAGATTTTAAATAGAAAGTTGTATTTATTAAATATTAGTATTAAAGTATATCTTATTAGCTACACGAAACCGCCTAACAAGCCGTATTTTTGCTTTTTGTTTCAGAAAAAATTGACAAAACCTTGCCGATATACATTTTTCCTAATACATAACATGAAACAAACACATACATATTATTAATCAGAAAATCCTGGAATATTTTTTATTGTTTATTGATAAGTAATTTTGTATTATTTTGACATTTTATGACTGTTGTCTTATTTTAGGAAAGCGAGAAAAAATCACAAGTAGTATTAATTTTATTTTACCGGTAGATACGGTGCAGTAACATGAAAGATGACTTAACTAAGATAAGTAGGCCTTGGAAACAATTGCATAGGGATGCCATTATAATTTTCATTAGATTTAACCAGAAACGTCAAAAGTACTGTTTTGTATCGACATTTCTGATAACTTTCGTTACATTTTTACACTGAGAAGTGGTTCTAGTTAGTTTTAAAAATAAATATTATGGTTTATTCAAGAGAACATCAAATTGACATGCTCCTTATTTATGGGGAATGTCGCAAAAATTCAAGGGACACAGAGAGATTATACCAGGAACGCTTTCCGAATCGTGACGCTCCTTCACATGCATATTATCCTTGGCTAGTACAACATTTAAAAAATGAAAATAATGGTGGTGTCCATGCTAATGGCAATGATGGTTTCATAGTAAGCGAAGAAGTAGAAACAAACGTTTTAGCGTACATCGAGTATGACCGTACAGCTTCCCTTCGTGAATTAGGCAAACAGTGCAATACGTCCCATGAAAGCGCCAGAAAAATTTTAAGAAAACACGGGTTTAAATCGTAAGTATCAAATTCACCACCACCTATTTGAAAATGACTTCCAAAGACGACTTATTTATTGCAATTGGTTTTTAGATAATTATAGAATAAGTCCTGTGTTTCATCATAAGATTATTTTTTCGAACGAATCAAGGTTTACTAATCTAGGGATGTTTAATAGAAATAATTTTCGTTATTGGGCAAAGGAAAATCAAAGATTAGTAAGAGAAGGTGCCTTCCAGGAACGTTTTGGAGTTAATGTTTGGTTAGGCGTTGTAGGACTAAGCGTTATTGGTCCAATATTATTCCATCAGCCTTTAACTGGCGAGATGTATTTGGACTTTCTCGAAAGTGAAATTGAACATTTCATAAATAATTTGCAGCAAAATGATAATTTAGTTTACCAACAAGATGGCGCCCCTGCTCATAATTCAAGAATTGTTGCAAATTACTTGAATGAATGATTTGGTGAGAACTGGTTGGGAACCAATGGACCAATTCGATGGCCAGCGAAGTCGCCTGACCTAACCCCGCTTGATTTTTCTATATGGGGTCATCTGAAAGAAAAAGTGTATGCAACTCCTGTAATATCGTTGGAAATGTTAGAAAATAGAATAAGACGAGCCGTTGAGAGTATCTCAGAACAGCATTTACGAAACCTGCTCGCGGAAAATGTTGAGAGAGTTACACTATGCCAAGAACAAGGCGGACAGCGCATAGAACATTTAATTGAGTGACTTTTGTATTAAATGTGAAAGTTTGATTTTAAATTAGCATTAAACCCAATAAAAACCCCCATATTTGTTTATTATTTCTACCTATAATTCAAAAATATCTTCGGTGTTAGAAAATGGCCGCCATATTGAATTTTGAACAAAAGCTTCCTGGTCCTCCATTTCGAAAAAAAATCAACTTGTGATATATCAAAGTAAAGGGAATTCTAAGTTTTATCAAACTGTGTGAAAAAATATACAGGGTTCTTTTTAAACTTCTTGACTTAGGTCTAGGTATTTCCGGAAAAACCGAAAGCCTACCGGTAAAATAAAATTAATACTACTTGTGAATTTTTCTCGATTTCCTAAAATAAGACAGCAAAAATCATAAAATGTCAAAATAATACAAAATTGCTTATCAATAAAAAATATTCCGAAATTTACTGATTAATAATATGTATGTGTGTGTGGGTGTGTGTGTTTCATGTTATGTATTACGAAAAATGTATATCGGCAGAGTTTCGTCAATTTTTTCTCAAACAAAAAGCAAAAATACGGTTTGTTATGCGGTTTTGTTTTTGTTTTTTGTTTTTCTCAGTGTAAAAATGTAACGAAAGTTATCAGAAATGTCGATACAAAACAGTACTTTTGACGTTTCTGGTTAATCTAATGAAAATTATAATGGCATCCCTATGCAATTGTTTCCAAGACCTACTTATCTTAGTTAAGTCATCTTTCATGTTACTGCACCGTATCTACTGGTAAAATAAAATTAATCCTACTTGTGATTTTTTCTCGCTTTCCTAAAATAAGACAACAGTCACAAAATGTCAAAATAATACAAAATTACTTATCAATAAACAATAAAAAATATTCCAGGATTTTCTGATTAATAATATGTGTGTGTTTGTTTCATGTTATGTATTAGGAAAAAAATGTGTATCGGCAAGGTTTTGTCAATTTTTTCTGAAACAAAAAGCAAAAATACGGCTTGTTATGCGGTTTCGTGTAGCTAACAAGATATACTTTAATACTAATATTTAATAAATACAACTTTCTATTTAAAATCTTTGAGAAAATTTAAGAAAAAGTTCACATTTTAAAGAAAAAATTAAACTTATTACATTTTGTGATAAATTAAAAATTTGATTAAAATCCATTGAAAACCCCATTTTGTTTAATATTTTAAAAATTTGTTAAACAAAATTTCATCGGTATCGGGAAACGACCGCCTTATTGAATTTTGAAAAAGCGCTTCCTGGTCCGCCATTTTGAAAAAAAATATAACTTGTGATATGTCATTGAAAAGGTAATTCTAAGCTCTATCAAACTATGTAAAATAATATACAGGGTTCCATTTGAAATTCTTAACTTGGTTCTGATATCGGAAAAACTGGCAGTAATATTCAATTTTTTTTCATGAAAAATATGTGTCTTAATACCATATTTCGTTAACCCAAATATAAATATCCTAACCTAAAAAGCAAATGAATGGCATCGTGTAAAACGATATCGTTGACACCCGTATATATATATATATATATATATATATATATATATATATATATATATATATATATATATATATATATATATATATATATATATATATATATATATAGCCTGTATTTTTCGTTAGCCCCGAGTTTCTGGTAAAGCGATTTTACCGATTTTTATATATCAAATTTTGTCTTATAATTAATAAAAAAATTTTTAAATTAAAATCTGGCTAATGTCCAGGAGCCAGTGGCAAATGTTCTGAGAATCGGTATAAGGAATGCACAGAAACTTGTGCATGAAACATAAAAACATTATTTACTTCCGAAGAAGATTAAGAAATGTACACGAAAAAATCCAAAGGCAAAAGACTTAAGTTACAATGCAAAACTGGATATTCATAATGCAATTTATGATCTATACACGTCAAAGACTAATATAATCCTTCAGAAACGTTTTAATTATTGTAGACTAAATCCATCCTTCTTCTGAGTCGTCCTCAAGTGGCGCAATGATCATTGGTGATATTTCGATATCTAGAATCCGTTCTCGATTTCACCAATCCCATATTAATTTCTCACAGATTTCTTCTAGTACTCCGGCGTAATATAATTTATTGAATCTTGCCAAATAATTTGCACTTCATCTGATGTAAGACCAACGTTCCCGTGTTTTTCGTAATATGATTGTGCCCCAGCCCATATTAATTCTATTGCGTTAAACTGACAATGGTATGGCGGCAGTCGTAAAACCTCATGTCCATTTTCCCGTAATATTTCTTCTACGGCATAAATTGTTGGTTTTTTAATAGATTTTGCCAATAAATGAAGTTCTAGTTTCAGCATATTGGGTAAAGGATTTTGTTTTTGTTTTATTAACCAGTCATAAATATCACTTTTCTTCGAGGATGAAGTAGGTTGTTTATTTAAGATTCTTGAATGATAAAATGCATTGTCCAGAATGATTAAAAATGGAGCATGTAAATTTAGGATCAGTTGTTCTTTTAACCACTTTTCAAACAGTTTACAGTTCATATTACCATGGTAGTCCATACTTTTGGATGTTGAAGAAAACAGTAAACTTGCACCCGGGAGAAATCCTGTTGAAGAACCTGCATGCGAAATGATGAACCGTTTTCCCGTCCCACATCCCTTTTTTCTCTTGGCACTTTTTACAGACTCGTTCTGCCAAGATTATGAACCACTTGCATTAGAAAATATCCAAGTCTCGTCTAAAAATACCACTTTTCTAAATTCTGAATTAACATTTTCCGTGTATTTCTTTAAAAACTGGGTACGCTGACTTGCTATATGTGGCAACTCGCATAAAAATCTTCGATTACAGTCCCTTTAATATCGAAAACCCAACATTTTTATTAATTTTGACAACGATTTTAGTCCAATTTCCAATATGCCTTGATTTTTTTAAGCTTCTTTTAAAACTTTAAAGGTTATATTAGTTTTTGATGTGTATAAATCGTAAATTGCATTATGAACATCCATTTTTACATTGTCACTTAAGTCTTCTGTCTTTGGCTTTTTTCGTGTACATTTCTTAATCCTCTTCGGTAGTAAATTATGCTTTTTTTCATGCACAATTTTCTGCACAGTCCTTATACCGATTCCCAGAGCTTTTGCTACTGTCTCCTGGATATTGGCCGGTGAATTTTCATTTTGGTAATATTTTATTAGATTTAATACAATTTTTTTCGCTTGTGGATGCAAAAAACCCGAAAATTGTTTTCTATTACTCATTTTGTCACTGATTTGTCAATCTGACTTTGAAGTGACATCGCTTAAAGATTTTCGCAACTGCTGGTATTTATATGTTTATTCTCTTTTTCCATATGAAAATATCATAGGTATCTAATCCATCTTCCGGATTTTATGCGGAGGATATGATTACACGTAATAAAAGAAAAACATACTTTAAAAGTTTGTTGTCGATAAATCGTATGACCCGCATGATAACAGTGCTTTTGACTATAAAGTATATTTTCAGATCTTCAAAAACTTTATAAAAAAGGTTATTTAGAGTTGAACACTATTCATGTCGAAGTTTGATCGGGAGTCTTTAATAATTTTCTGTCTCACCTAAATATGACTTTGGGGAGCAGAAAGTAACTTTGTAATAGTTTTATGTGGAAAATCAAATGGGCCTTGACAACAGCGATTTGTTTACTATACTGTAAAGATACTTTCTGCTCCAGTAACATAAATTTCAAAGAGTCACATTTAGATTAGACAGACAAAATGGCGAAATTAATAAAGTCTCCCGATCTTTTCAAATTTCGACATGTATGCATAGTGTTCAATTCTAAATAAATTTTTCTTATAAAATGTATCGATATTTTTTACAGAAAACATGCTTTCAACATTCCAGTCAAGGCCTGCTTAACTTTTCAGAAATGAGAGTACCTATGACTTGCATTTATTTCATTTGTAAAATTTTCGATCATTTACACCTGTTTGTTTAATTATCCTGGGACATACTGTATATATTTTTACAATTATTAAAAAATAAATTAACTTTATTAAATCACGGTTTTTAATCTTTTTAAAAATATATTATTTATTTATTTGAAATTATAAAAAATTATAATGTAGTATAAAACTAGATAAGTGCCTGAAGAATCCTCTTAAAATATATTAAAAATAAATTGACGTCTGGTTTCCTAATAGAAAACGTCTCCGCTCGATTCGCCATGTTTCCGTCTCAGTAAATATTGGCTTATGAATGGTCTGATGAACAGAATCGGATTCTTTGATATCGAATAATTTTTGGCTCGTTAGGATAGGTCTCAAGTTTTATTGAAATCTGCAAGCCGATTCCTAGTTTTGGATAACAAGTAACTAGAATTTTGTTATATATTTATATTAAATATTAGGATCATATTCGATTTATTTTAGAATAGAATATAAGAGGGGTATCTAATTTAATAAACGCGTGGTAAAAATAGTTAACTTCACGAGTGAGGTGAGGTGGTGTCTATCGAAATCATAAAAATCACAGATGTGCTTGAAAACAAATTCCACTTGCCATAAGGGATTTAGATGTAGAGTCATTTTATTAAAACTCGAAAAAGCACCAACACAATTTATTTAGTTCATCAAGCGCATTTATAAATTCACCACATCAATCGCCACCTCTTAATAGACGGAGAGTTAGTGAATATTTTACTAACAGAAATTCTGTACCCTGAGTGGAACGGAAACCGTTGCCTGGCAGCTGAACTTTTTATAACAATAAATAATAAAAAAATCGTTAAATACCCTTTTTCCGGAACTTACCTCTTTATAAATCTTTCCGTTTATTAAGAATGGTGAAGTTATAGTGAATTTACTTCGGCTCATAGTCATTTAGTTAGTAACATACACACAGACACACACACACGCACACACACATATATATATATATATATATATATATATATATATATATATATATATATATATATATATATATATATATATATATATATATATATATATATATATATATATATATATATATATATATATATATATATATATATGTATGTATGTATTTTCAAACATATATATTGGGTCCATTTTGTTCCAGAATACTGGATTCCTCCAACATTTTACCAGTTTCTGCCTATCCCACACTTTTGGGTATAATTTAAAACAAATTGAATAAGTAATTTCTACATAGGCACACACCCCCATTTTTTCCGTCATGTTAAATTCGTACCAGTTTATGCTTATATCACATTTAATTTTTCAAAATTTGAAGTCAACCTAAGATGATTTTTAACGTTGATTTTTAAACATCTTATTGGGCCGCCGTTCTGTTTTGCCATCTTGAATTTGTGCCACAACTTTACGAGGTTATCTGTATGCCACATTTTTTAATGCTTGCACAAAATTCGAAATTAATCTAATAAGTAGTTTTTAAAGTTAATTTTTTAAATATTTCATTAGGCCACCATTTTGTTTTACTATCTTGAATTCATATAAAATTGTAACTAGTTCCTTCCTATATAACACTTGATTTTTCTACAAAATTTGAGATAAATTGGATAATTAGTTTTTTAGTAATTTTTTTTGGTTTCGCTAGGTGGCATTCTAGGTTTCTACCAAAATATTATCACGTCATCCCCAATGACCTTTAATGTGAAAAGTGAATGGTAAGCAGCTTTTAATCTATGTCGCACAGACCGACAAACAGACAGACCAATATATTATTATATTTTTTGACGTCTAGGGATGCTTAAACGTAAAGATATGTAAAACCTAATGATTTTTTCACCAATAAAAACATTTTCTTTGGACGCCATTTTGTTCCGAAATCTTGAATTCGTACCGCAATTTTACCAGTTTATTTCTATACCATAATTGTTTTTTGCACAACGGTCCTTATTTTTGACCAAAATTTGAAATCATTCTGGTAAAAAATTGGTATGTACAGGGTTTTTCCGTACAATTTGGAGCACCACTGGAGCCTTTATTTAAAAAACCAGAAAAAAGTTTAAATTATAAAAGTTGGAGGATTCTTTCTAAATTATCAGAATTTGTCATCGGATAAAACAAATAAACATCAAAAAGCTGTCAATACATTCATCAAATGGGCCTCCTTTTGTTGATGATAAATATGTGCGGTTTGATACTTTTATCTTTAAAGACACCCGAGAAATTTGAGAAAAACTCGACCATAAGAAACAATGTATTCCCATTGACTCCACTATGTACAGCCATGTCAAACATGCGGCCCAGTGAGCGTTTTTCTGCGGCCCAAATCAGTTTTGGGGACAGCCAGATAATGCGGTCCGCAAACAAGTTGAAAACCGTTTTTGAAAGCGCGCGCCGCTGCAACAACGATTGGTATAATAAAATGTTCAACTGTACATAGTGCCATCTATGTTTAGGAGGATGAACTACACATACTGAACTTAAAGCCAAACGTCATCTGGCTTGTTCCATGAAATTCTATCGCGCACAAACACAGATGACGCTATCTAAACATTCTGGAAAGAACTCAAGAAATCACAATCCGTGTATTAGCCGTGTTCGATTGAATTCAGTCGTTCAGTGTTTAGTCAGTTATGAGTCAGTTGCGATAGAGTTTCGAGTTGAGATGCGCACTTATTGTTACAACACTTAACAGTACTTATTATAATTTATTTTAACATGTCTCTTTCAAAACCAAGTGGAAGTAAGAGGAAACTTGTAGATGAGCACCGTATCTTTCAAGAAAAGCAGGAATTAGAGTTTTTTTGCTGTGAAGTGAAAGAAAAAATTATTTGATTGATTTGTGATAGTACAGTCGGTGTCCCAAAATTATATAATATAAAACGTCACTATGATATTCATAAAATTATGTTTGACAAGTATACATGCATGGTCAGAAATGAAAAGTAACACTCAAAACCATTTGCTGAAGGTGAATTTATAAAAGAGTGTTAAAAGTTATTTCCGCCTATAAATTCGCGCCACAAATAGACAACTTAATTAAAGACAAAAGATGTCAAATATCTGGCAAAATAATTTAGTATTTGTAGTTTTTTGTAATGTCTTTTTTATTGGAAATTTAATAAACACACTTGTCCTATAATAGTACTTTTTCTCAAGATTTTCAGTAGTTTGTCTTCTTTAAGATAAGGTTTTGCAAACCACCTAGTCGATGGTCTTCATGCTTTTGACCCACCAATGACTTTAAGTTTGACATAGCTGAATTGTAGAAAAACGATTTCTGTCTCTCTCTAACATATTGACTCTTATTCTCAGATGTCATTGAAAAACATATGTAGGTAATTTTCCACAGCTTTTCGATGTTTATTTGTTTTTCCTCATTACAAAATCTGACTATTCAAAAAAATCCTTCAACTCTCGTAATTTAAACTTTATTACAGCTTTTAAAATAAAGGCTCCTAGGAAAAACCCTGTACTTAATTTTTTAAAGGCATACTTAAAATCTATTCGCACCCAAAATTTCCAATGCATATTGAATATGTTCACATATTCTTTAATTTAAATGGTGCAAAAATACTATTTTTTTCATTTTTAATATAAATCTGTTTTTCCTCCTCGTCTCTAGGGAAAGTATTGTAATTTAATTTTTTGTGTTGGTATACTTTACTTAAAAATGCGGAAACATGAACAGTGTATCAAAGGTAACAAAGCGTAGATTTCTTGTGCGTCATAAACAACTCACGGACAGATGGAAAGAGGGGTGAAGAAAATCTTAGCAACCATTTAAAATTTACTAGCTGGCCCAGCAGGCCTTGTTCTACCTTTTTCCTTAGATGGCACGATAAGTTTTCGTTGGACTTATAAGAATATGAGACGCATTCACCAAATCGTCCAGAAATATTATTGAAGAAAAACATTGGTTTTATAAAAAAAATACGCAATAAAATTATACGAAATATAGTGTTGATAGGCTTCGGGAACCAAACGATCATTAAAAAAAATCATGTAAATTGGTGCAGTACAACTCTCTCAGGAACTTGCTGAAAAATCTGGCTTAGTGTTTTAAATATATAGATTATTTCTCAATCTTCTAACAATATAAGACAATAAATAGGAAAACCAGTCCATTTTTCTGACCAAGTAATAGACGCGATAGGATATCAGCTTGAGTTGAAACTGGCAGGTCGATTTCAGGTGATGTCGGGATTTCAGTTACGATTTCGAGATATCGACAGCGATTTCGCAATTTTGGAGGCGATTTCAATTTTCGGTATCGATTTCGGCTGCGATTTCGGGATTTCGGCCCAAACGTACAACTGTTTCCGAGGTATTCAACCCTTCGATATAGATATAAGTTTTAGGTGTAAGATTTCACTAATCGTTGATGTAATTACCACTCTATTGCCTTTAACTTAGAAAGGCTGATTTGTACCTTAACTCATTTTTAGAATCGATTTGTACAATATATTTAAAACGACTTCAAGTTCTTTTAGACGGTTGATAACAAAGTGACCCTTTAACTGTGTCCACTTCATCTTTGGATAGAATAAGTTCCAGATTCCGCGCATTACATAAGAACTTGTTCAGAGTTTAGTATTCCGGAATTTCTATTAAGCTGAAAAGCTGATAAAAATGGCAAAATTACATTTTTCGAAAGCCAACGTCTTGCTTTCCATTCAATCTAGGATAAATTGCATTTTCAGTGTGCTTACGAATAACAAAGGCGATTTATGTCAGAAGGTATATTTGATTACAATGTGTTGTTAACCCATTTTTATAAATTTCATTTTTTTCAACATAGTTGAACACTTCTACATAATTTATTAGTGGAGTCAAACTATCGGAAATTTTCGTAAAAAAGGAGCTGTCCTTTCCCTCGAATTTTTTTTATATAAACTTGGTGGGATCACAAAGGAAGGTAATCCTAAATGTTTGCCTTACACAACAACCAGAGAGCATATCTTTTTTAAACTTTTGTAAAAAAATGATGTTGTTGACATTTTTTTTAACAAAGACATAAGTATAGCGGCTTCTGTTGGTTCGATGGGAACCTCAAAGTTCTTCGTTTTCTTTCAGACGAAACTTCGCTGGTTTCCAACATATATGTCCAATACATAACCTACAAAACAACAAAGACCACATGACATAACGAATTTTCGAATGTTCTTCATAATTTGACTTGTATTTAATAAATTTGTATAAAAGCTTTTTAAGATACTTCTTGTAGTCACTAATAAACTTACCAAAGCTTAGGTCTTTGTATGAAATAGAGCGGTTAAAAACTGAAATTCATTCTAAAAATTGAATCATTTGTAGTTTTTGTGTAAATCGACCATTTAAATGTCCAATACGGCTCTAAAAATTTTTTTAAAATATGAAATTCTTTTTAATTTTTTTATGAATAAATGTTAAGGGAAAAGCGAATATACTAAAAAAGAAAGCTTAATACTTAAAGAAGATTATTTTAAAACATAAAAGGATTAATTTTAAATATAAATTTTTTTATTTTTTATAAAAATAATTTATTTCATTATTAAATTACAACTTTTCAAAAAAAGCGTTAATATCAGTTGTGAAAATATGGAAAAAATTATCCATTTATAAATAAAATGATATTAATTTTTATTTTTTTTTTTTAATAAGATTGTCTAACTAATTTGCTTTTCTTTTGAATATAATTGCTTTTTTGTTAACATTTTATTTTTTCCAAAATTAAGAAAGAAAATAAAACTTATTTTACATTTAAAGAATTAAAATATTCAATATGGCCTTAAATTTGGTATTCGTATTAGTGATCAATAGAAGTATCTTTTCATTCACGAGTTTTATCCAAATTAATTGCACGCAAATAACATTATGAAGAAAATGTTGTAGGTTATATATCGCATAAAGATGTCCCAAAGAAGCGCAATTTTGTCGAAATTTTAAAAACAGAGAAATAGTTTTTTTTTGGTTTTCATCAGACCGATAGAATCCGCTATAGTTATGTATTTGTTAAAACAAAATTGTCAAAGACGCCATTTTTTTACCAAAGTCAAAAATATATGTGTTTTTTAGGATGTTGTGCAATGCAATGAATTAAGATTCCCTAAGTTTGTGAGTATACCAATATGCTTATACAAAAAAACCGGAGGGAAAGAGCTGTTTCTTTTTCATGAAAATTTCCTGTAAATTGCCTCCACTATATGGTCTAGCTTTCATATAATTTTAATAATTTAATTATTTTGATTTTATTTTTTTTTATTTAAAGCTGAAAGGTATAAATTAGACATTGTAAAATTGTCTAAAACTTGCCCGAATGGGAGGTACCACTGTAAAATAAGATTATATCCTGCCCTCTCAAAATAGCTGACATACTGGTGATATAATAATCATAAAAATATGCAGGCACAATACACACTATAGATGGCTAGAATGACGAATATATGAGAAAGGTTTCCAAAAATTAATATCTGATATTAAATTAAAATATTTTTGCAAGAAACCAAGATGAGTTTGTGAAAGTGTAAATGAACGTAAATACAACAAAACAAAAGTAGCTACAAGACACAGTGTATGCTGTTTGGAAGTACCTAGTTTTGTTTTTTTGTATTTATATTTACTTTTCTGTTACATGTACCATCTTTGTGTGCTGAGTTTGTGAGTGCATATATGTATATATATGTATATATATATATATATATATATATATATATATATATATATATATATACATACATATATATATATATATATATATATATATATATATATATATATATATATATATATATATATATATATATATATATATATATATATATATATATATATATATATATATATATATATATATATATATATATATATATATATATATATATATATATATATATATATATATATATATATATATATATATATATATATATATATATATATATATATATATATATATATATATATATATATATATATATATATATATATATATATATATATATATATATATATATATATATATATATATATATATATGAATAGTTTGCATTATTTCTTATTTATAATCACCTTGATTCATTATGTGATCTGTAGATCACAACTCTGTAATAAAAACTCTTTCAGACATGTCGTAGACGTTTTGAGACAGGATGATCAGAAGCCGATGTAATTTTTTCTTGAAAGAAATCCTGTTCAACATTTATAGATTTTGAGGAAAATAAATGAAAATCGGAATTTTGAACCATCCTAATTTAAAACCAAAATTTGCCTTCTTGGGAATTTCAAAAACTGCCCATAACGCGAGAACAATGAGCAATTAAAAGATGCTGTTTTGCTTAAAATTTTGAATTTAGTTATTTAATTTATTTCATTATTAGCATATATTACGTTTTAGACAAAGTATTGACTAGTAGTTCTTTACGAAATGGAAAGTTGTATTATGAAAGCCAACATTATTACCAAAATAGAATCTTTCAATAAGTGGGTGTTCTCTAGAGGCCACTGACAGCAAAAACAAGAAACAAAGAAGTTCTTAGAATAAATAAGAAGGATTGTAAACTGATTAATATCGTACAGAAAAGAAAGACTGTTTACTTCGGTCACAAATGCGAAACCCAAAATACCAACTATTGCAACGGATTATGGAGGAAAATATCGAGGGTAGAAGGAGACATGGTAAAAGAAGTTTTATTGCTCCTTATTAGGGACTTTTTATGGATTGGTAGTTTTGTTTTATTAAATATTAATAGTTTACGACTATCTACCTGCTAAATGCAATATTAATGTCGTATTTTGTTTGTTTGGATATATTAGCATTTTAATATTTGAGATCAACTAAGAAAGCATGAAGTGAGTTTATATAGATAATTATAAAACTTCGCGTTCAATTTGTAAATACGTACGCATATTTGTATTTATAAAGATTATTTTAAAATTACAAGGAGGCAGTCACTTTTTTGTATACATAGCAAGGATAAATGTTTGAATTACTAATCATTAAGGTAAACATTTTTACTTCCCTCCTAAAAGGGAAGTATTGTAATCGTAAAATCACCCTCCGAAATTTTTTCAGAACTTTTCGAGTCTCTAAATGATGAAAAACCTGTTTTCTCGATTCCGTCGGTCTGTCTGTTCGCCGCATAGCTAAAAAACTACTTACCCGGTTGATATGTATCATATGGGGATAAGCTGGTAACATTTTGGTATAAATCCAATATAACAGAACAAAATGGCGGCCTAGTGAAATGTTAAAAAAAATTATTACTAAAAAGGCGCTTATACAATTTATCTCAAATTTTGCACACAAATCAAGTATTATGTAGGAATCAAATGATAAAATGTTACAAATACAAGAGGGCGAAACAACAAACTGGCGGCTTAGTAAAATATTTAAAAATTCAGCCTGAAAGAACTACTTAATGAACTGATTTTAAATTGTGTGCCATAACTAATTGTCATTTAGAGGTGAACTGGTAAAACTGTGGTACTAATTCAAGATGGCGATCAAATAAAATGTTTGTAATCTGAAAATTATCACCCCTCAGGTTTTAATATTTTCGCGTTTTGGCGTCCCTGGATGCCAAAAAATATGTTTTACAAGTTTCGTCGATCCACCTGTCCGTTTATCTGTCAGTTCACGGCATAGCTTAAGAACTACTCATTAGATTGACTTCAAATTTTAGTCAATAAGTAAGGTTCATATGTGGATAACCTGGTAGTATTTTGGTAAAAATTCAATATGCCGGAACAAGATGTCGGCCTACTGAAGCATTAAAAAAATTATTACTAAAAAAACTAATTATCCAATTCATCTTAAATTTTGCACAAAACTCAATTATTATATAGAAATCCAAGATAGCAAAACAAAATGGCATCTTAATAAAATATTTAGAAATTCGGCCTGAAACACTATACTTAATAAACTGATTTCGAATTGTGTGCTATAACTAATTGTGGTATAGAGATAAACTAGTAAAACTGTGGCACTAATTCAAGATTGGTGGCCAAATAATATTTTTATTATCTGAAAAACAGGTTTACATATATTCATGTTCATTCATTAGCGTGTCAGTTTATCAATTCCATCAGTTCGTCTGTCGGTTTGTCTGTCTGTTTGTCAGTTCGCGGCATAGCTTAAAAACTACTTATCAGATTGACTAAATATTAGTCAAAAATTAAGGGTCATATGGAAATGATCTGATAATATGGTGGTAAAAATCCAATATGCCGGAATAAGATGGCGGCCTAGTGAAACGTTAAAAATTTTACTAATACTACTATCCAATTTACCTCAAATTTTGCACAAAAACCAAGGAATGGAATTGAACTGGTAACACTTGGTATAAATATAAGATACCAAAACAAATTGTCGGGGTAATAAAATATTTAAAAAATTAGCCTGAAAAACGTAAAAATAAAATAAATTTCAAATTTTGTGGTGTTACGAATTCATGATAGCGGAACAAAATGGCAGCCAAAAAACAATCAACGTAAAAATAAAAAATTCAATTGACTTTAAATTTTTGAGAAAAATTATATGTGTATGGATAAAGTAGTACAAATTCAGCATGACGTAACAAAATCGCGGTGTGTGTCAATGTAAAAACTCTTTATTGAATTTATTTTAAATTATGCCCTAAAATTAAGAGTGATATAGGTAGAAATTGGTAGGAATTTGTTGGAACAAAATGGCGTCCAGTAAAAATGTTTGAAAAGTCAGTATATATCTGTCCCTAAATAATTATGTACTAAACTAATTTGGGTCACACTTCACTATTCATAATAAAAGGAAATATGTATAACGAGGGAAGGATTTTTCTGCCTTGCAATTTTTAATAAAAGTATTATAGATTTTTTGTCTACTCTTATTATTGTTATAAGTGGCAACAGAGAAAATATTATTATCATAAATATCAAAAAACATGAATATGGTTTTTTAAGGTTTTTGATTTTTTAGTTCACAAAAAATATACTTAATACTAATCAAACTTAGAATAAAAATAATTTGAACAAATATCTTGACATCAGGAAAATGCTCTTGTTCTTGTCTTAAACTTAATATTTTTTAGGGATATATTATATGACTACCTCGTAGGACGATCTGAGACAAATAAAAAACGAAAGAAAAACAAAACATTGGAGGAGTAACTGACGTGGACAATCAGGACAACAGGTATAAATTAAAAAAAAATTGTAATCCATTTTTCTTCTTATTCTTAACTCAGTTTTATTTTTTTTTGCTTAACTAATGTATATATATATATATATATATATATATATATATATATATATACATATATATGTATATACAAAGAAGCAAAACTATTAAATTTTTCCAGAAAACGGCTTTGGAGAAGAATTATTGCTCTCGATTATGTCACAGGATACGTCCTGCGATCGACTTCTGGGCCTTTACCCTCAACAGAAACGTCTATAGAAGTAGAAAAATTCTACAAGTTAAGTATCACACTTAGCGCCACGTATTGGAGCTCCAGAGAATTCGGGCTGCAACTCGTAGGATTTAGGCGCAAGCATGTGATATGCGTGGGTAAAACTGAAAACAATAAAAATGTACTTTCGCATATTTTTATTCAAGATTTCTTGGCCGGAAAAGGGTTTATGCAGAAAAGCAAAAATATTCAATTTTTGCAGGAAAACGGCCTACGAGAAGAATTGCTTTCGATTATGTCACAGGATACCCTCCTGAGCTCGATTTCTGAGACTTTACCCTTAACAGGCAGGCTTGTATCCAGAGAGATCTTAAATGCTCAGAGATCATCGATGTGACACAATCGAAAACGAAACGTCTACAGACTTAGCGCCATATATTGGGGCTCCGGAGAATTCCGGCTGCAACCCGTAGTATTTAGGCGAAAGCTTGTAATATGTGTGGGTAAACATATAAACAGTTTTTATGTGCAGATAGTTATTTGATAATTACTTTAAATATACTCTGAATTATAATTTATTTCATTGGGTAGAGGTTTTGCGGAAGGAAAATTTCCGGAAAAAAATGTACCATTTTTTAAAATGTTTAACTTTAATCAATTATGTGCCGCTTATTTGTTTTAAACGAGAACCTACAACCACATAGCTTTTCGAATAGAGACGTAGCTCCCATTCGCCTGTAATTTTAAGTGTACTAATGTACGCTGTGTCGTAAATTTAGGAATTATTTTGATCTTTTACTTTTTCTCGCCTTAACCTATTTCATGTCATCACAAATCTTACTTACGATTTGCAGACAATAGAAACTTGCTAGCATAATTTATCTTCGTAAAGGCTAAGGGCGGTTATATGTCATGAAAAATTCAATAGCTTGGGATTTATTGAGGACAGCGCTGGGCATTATTTGTATGTGTTTAACACTTTTTTTCATATGATATACTTTTTGTATTACAATAGAAAGTATTGTATTATCTTTTAATTAACTGTATTCGCAGACGCAAATACATTTCAAACAACCCACTTTAAATTAAAGAAAAATACAGAAAGTCTTTATAATAAGTATTTAAATAATAAATCTAAAATCTAAAATCTTAGAGTATTAAAATATTTTTAAATTATTTAATTTTCGGTAATTTAAATATATTTTTAAACAATATTGTCTTGCAAACACAAACAGCTAATTAAAACCTTTTAAATCTCAAATTTAAAAAGCTAGAGAACATTGATAATACGTCAATTTTAGCTAGCTCGGCTTGCCATTTTGAGCAAAAACTAAAGGATTATGGAAATTATGGTGCGGCAGGGCGAAAGCAAGCGCCTGCAAAATGAATTCATTAAGTACGTTTGAACCCTCTTTTCGCAATATTCGTAATAAAAACTTGACAAAAAAAAACCTTAATTTTGGGTTTTATTCTTTTCTGGAGAAACTAGTAAATACCAGGAAAACAAACAAATCTCTTCGTTTTTCAGTGAAATATTCGCCTTTTGGCAAGTGAATTAATACAATATTTTGTAAACTTACGGATACTAAATCAAAAGTATTTTAAAACACTTCAGTACCTATAAGTATTATAAAATAGAAGAAGATTGAAACTTCCCACATTTTATGCCATGATCCACACTATTCTTATTAAATAGGTAATGCTGTCGTTTTAGAGGGACATATTAAGCGCTTCTCTCAACTCTGATGAGAGAGCAGAATACTTTCAGAGCAAATGTGATATCTTATCTCCTTGAATGTGATTTTATCAAGATCTTATTGTGATAGGGTTTTCTTAGCTGACACCGTTCAGTCAGAATTCCAGTTGCAAATCGCAAGTTTCTCAAAGAGAATACCAGATTGGCTCGTTGCTGTTCTACCCACATAATGCATTCAATATATGAATTTCCTCTACTGATTTGTATTACTGTGGCAAATTACAAGTTTGTGGGTTAGGTTCAAAAATATTTATACTGGACGTTGCGTTACCCTAGCTAATTTGGTAGCAATTTTATTTAATGCAGTTATTGCTACAACAGGCATTTCAGCTTTCAACATTCATTTGGCAATCAACATAGAATTCGCAGGCACCGCGAAGAAACAACGTAGCCTGTGGCTACTTTTGTTATTGGACTCTGTATTTCAATTTCATTAGATGTTAGAATTGTGTAGGGTTTGTTAAATGTTGTTTTGGAAAATAAATATGCCTCTTATTTTGCAAAATGCCTCGTTTCACTGGCGACTTCTAGTTCTTCGATATCTCGTATTCAATTCTCTATCAATTGATTTAAAGCTGTTATACATGCTGGGGCAGTATCACTTTCTCTCACTGCCTTCTTAGTTTCTTATGTAAATATTTTGGAAAAACGTAGTGGTGAAGTGGACCATCTATATCTTCCTAGGTTTAAGTAACTAAGCATCATGCCTTGCCTTGCAGATCTCTCAAATGTTTCACTAAGCATTATAGCAATATTATTTGCGTACGCATTGTTTAGGATCTATCAGAAGCGAAGGTCTAAAGTGTGCTCAAGAAAGATCTTCTCGTAGATGTATGCATGCATGTCTATAAGCATACACAACATGGACTTGGCCAATGATTTGTCGATCTGATCCGCGACTAGAGGAACTTGGTTGTGTTATATGTTATTGTGCTCTTTGAATATTGCTTACATAGCTATTTTATTGAGTAGCAAGGAGTTAAAGCTGATGGGCCAATAAGCCTCATAGGTTCTTCAGGTTTTTGGTATAAACAAAACTATCATCTCCCTCAACCAGGTATGGCAGAAAGTGTCTCAGACCGCACTGCAGCGGGGCTGGACTTATCTGGACAATCCTTTAGATTGTTTCTGTATACGTCCCAGTCTGATTCTTCTATTCTCATTCTTGACATATTTACTGATTAATGTTATGTTATGCAGGGTATGCAAAAAAATAAAACTACTTACCAAGCGATTTACTTAAACGTCTTGTAAGAACTGGGAACTGGGGTACTGTATAAGTTCAAAAACTGCTATAAGTCCACAATAAAGTTCAATAGGAACTGAATAGCTAATTTTAAAAAATTAAAGATGTCAAACAGAAACACATTTTGGCGATAAAGTTTTTAATTTAGGTAACGGCACATTATGTAAATAAGTTTAATTCTGAGATCCTTTTTTTAAAAATTCAATTATAACATCAGAATAAAAATTTGTGTTTCTTTTGATTTCCTTCAATAATTCACTTTCCAAAGAAACTACTTCCAAATTGGTTAGTCTGTCTTGCCCTTGAGTGTTTCTTAGGTAGGTTTAAATTCTTTTTAATCCAGAAAATGATCTTTTTGCTGACGCACTGCTAGCGGGGATAGTTAAAATTAATTTTCCTAAAATTAGTAATTGTGGGAAAATGTAGCACAACATTTTTTCGTGGCAATATCTAATAATTTCGCAGGCATCAAGTTTAGAAAACTCGGAGGCAGAATAAACGCACATTAGTTTTACAATTTTTTTCGTAAAACAAATCATTGTCTTTGCAAAAGATTTCTACAAAATCATTGAATTCCTTAATTTTTGACTGTAAAATAATATACAAAATGTCGGTTCGTCCAAATATTGTATCAAATATTTCTAAAAAGAAATTAAATTCAAAGTCATGTTTTAAAGCCAATTTATATGTTCTAGCTGTAGAAATACAGTCGCCATCCCAGTCTACCAGATTTTCCAATACTTCACAAAACATATTAATAAGGTTTTCACGTTCGGTGTACTACGTTAACGGTTCTAGAATTATAAACCCATCTAGTTTGCACCACATGCAGTAATTTTTTTGAACAAAACTTATTATTTAAATCGGATCTCTTGGTGCTTGTGTGAAAAAACGATGCCATCTTGCTTATCGTCCTAAAAAGTGTTTTTTTACTACCACATGCTCACACGATTTTGATAACACCAAGTTTAAAACATGTGCAGTACACCACACATACAATGCATCTGCACAAGTTTCGCGAATTTTTTTTTGGACGCCATTTTTTTCGGAAGACAATACTGAAGTTCCGTCGTAAGTCTGACCTATAAGCTTATCAGAACATCCGTAATCTTGCAATAAATTTAATACAATTTTTGATAGTGCTTCTGCGCTTCTATTTGCTGAAACATCAAAAAAGCTAATAAACCGATCAATCATAATAAGTTTTAAATAAGTTTGATTCCCTTTTAAGAATGAAGGTTTCATAAAAGAAAACAAATGGTCAATTATTTAAGAACACGATTTTGACTGGGAATCAATAATGTATTAGGCTCAAATATATCACAGTATTGCAATATTGCTAGGTTATTAACTATTCTGCAAATATCGTAACTTATTTTTTAAAAATCAACATATTTATGATGCATTTTGATTCCCAATGTTCAGTTTATGTCAAAATATTACTTTTGTGTTTCTACTGTTATACAGGGTGTTAATTAATGTCGTGGACATATTTCAGGGGGTGATAGTACTCGACAAAATAGAAAAAAAATGCCAATATATACATGGTCAAAAATGCACAATTTTGGTTATACAGGGTGTCAAAATTTCGATTTTTTTCTCGTTTTTTGCGTTTTTTTCCAGTTCCTTCTGAGACAATTAGTTCAAATTTAGAATATGTATTATTTTTAAGAACCTCTACGATAAAATATCAAAATCGTAGATGGTATTACACAGGGTGTAACATTTTTTGCACAAGCTTCAAGTTTATCTATTTTGGAGCACCCTGTATGAATTCTGATATAAAATTTAAACTCTTTGTTCATTTCTTTAGCTCTTTCGTATTTTGCATTATTTTCGTATCTATCACATTTTTAGACTTATTTGCAATATTCGATGCATTGCATCGATGGCATCTAGGCGAAATTAAGCAAAAAATTAAGAAACGGGTTTTATTTTAAATCAACCGACATGATAATGAACAATCAGATAAAATTATTACAGTTAAATTAAAAATAAACCAAAATTATAAAAGTTGTCGAAAATGTCCGCCTCTTGTTAGAATGCAAGAATCAAGTCTTCGCCTCATGGACTGATGGACTCTGTCAAATATTCTTAGTTTATTAAATCTTTTTCTGTCTGGATTGGTGTCTGATACATCAATGTGTTCAGGTGTCCCCAGAAAAAGAAATCCATCCAACGGTTGTTAAAATTATTATTTAGGAACTCCCTCACCTTCTGAAATGTGCTGGTGCATCAGCGTGCATGAACCACATTTGATTTCTAAGAAGAATTGGCAGGTCTTCTAGCAATACCGGGAGTTCGTCTTCGAGAAATTGACGATAATATCATCCGTTTAGCTTTGCTGGCAGGAAAATGGACCTATCAAATAATCTCCAATAATGCCGGCCCACACATTTACTGAAAATTGTTGCTGGAAATTATTTTCATGTATCGAATGCGGATTCTCTTCTGCCCAAAAATTATTGTTATGAAAATTACGAATGGCATTCATAGAAAAATTTGCCTCATCGCCCAATTTCCAAATAATGAATTTTGGCTAGCATTTGTAAGAACCACTGGCAAAAAATTCAACGGAGTGGAAAGTCACATGGGAGAAGTGCTTGAACCCTTTGTATGTGGTAAGGATACATTAAGTTGTCTAATAAAATTTTCCATACAAGCACAAATGAAATGTTAAGTGTTGCTGTAATTTTCCTCGTACTGGTAGCAGGATCATTTTCTACTGCATTTAGGACTGCTTCCTCGACTTCAGAAGTCCTAACCGTTCTATTTGCTCCTGCTAAATGAGTGGATTTCTTGAATGATCGATTTTCGCATAGCCGATTATGTACCTTTGCAAATGTTTGTCTATTGGGCACCATGCGATTTGGATATTTCTGTTCATAGAGTCGTCTGGCTTCATAACAATTGCCGTTGCCAAGTCCATAAATACAATGAATTTCTGCATATTCTAGATTTGTGAATTCAACCATCATTAAATAACTCGAAACAACTACGGCAACGTCAAACAAAAAATATTTCTCACAAAATGTCAGAATAAAGAACAGAATTAACAAATGATCTGCCTCAGCCTACTACCTTTTTTTCCAGTGTCATTATTTAGCCTACACCTAATTTGCATCTATGGCAATTATTGCAAATAAGTCAGTCAAAAAGAGCTTAAGAAATGAACAAAGAGTTTAAATTTTATATCAGAATTCATACGGTTGCTGCAAAAAAAAAGTTCCGCAAGATAAACTTGTAGGTGGTGCAAAAAAATGTAACACCCTATATACTACCATCCACGATTTTAATATTTTCTCGTAGATGTTCTCAAAAATAATTCAAGTTCTAAATTTCAACTAATTGTCTCAAAAGGAACTGGAAAAACACACAAAAAAAGAGAAACAAATTGAAATTTAGACACCTTGTATAACGAAAATGGTGTGTTTTTGACCATATATATATTGGCATAATTTTCCTTTTTTGTCGAGTACTATCACCTCCTGAAATATACCACGACATTAATTAACTCCTGTATATTCAGTATTTTTGAGAAACAGAAACACTAGCCTATTTACATAAAATCTATTACCATTAAGTTCAAAAAAGATAGTAACAATGCTGCCATGCTTACTTATTTTTGGTCAAATCGGCGACTTTTTTTCTAAACGGAACACTTATATTAGAGGAAGCCGACTGCTAAAGGCAACTAGCATAACCGCTATTAGCAAATCTGTTCGTTTGTTTAAAAACTAAAAGTACTGCTTTTACAGTATTTGGTATAGGGAGATAACTAGTCCAACTGTATTTAATAAGGATATACGTCATGGTTGTAAAGTTACTAATTTTCTCTCCACAGGTGTTCAAAAGCGTTACTCTCCTTGAACAAATCGGATTTAAAGCATGTCAAAATTTTATTAGCTGTCAATTATGCAGGGTGTTAAAGAGAGCCTTGCATAATGGTCAAAATTTCAGAATGTTTTATTAAACACTAGGATCATACGCTTAGTTGTGTTTGTAAGTTTGAGATTTTCTCATTTGTCCTAGGAGATAATCTAACTTTATCGAAATAATGTATCTTTCCCCTATACCTTAATATAGTGTGTCTTATTTTGTAGCTGCACGCCTTCGACAATTTGATTTAAGAAAGTCTACTGATAATAATTGTCATTAAGTGTTACTATTATTTGTGAGGAACTTGCACAAAAAGGTGATTAAAGGTAAAAAATAGGAGTTTGCTTAATGGTAAAAGCTTGGCTAAGAACTATATGTAGCGAGCCGTAAACAATCGTAAATCCGCTGAATCTTTAATTGTGCTTAAAAAAGGTTTATTCAAGTAACAATAAGTTCAATTGGTGACTTCATTGTTCTTATTACTCTGAGCATCTAGTGACTGTTTTAAAACGTGAAATTTGTAGCCATTAAGTAATAAATATTACGATAACCTATCTGCTGCATGTGAAATCCTAGTCCTTCCATAGACACTAAGCCGCAGCGAAAGAAATTATAGGTCCTACACGTTCTGGTTCTAAAACTGAAAGATGAAAATAAAAAACTTATCTCCAAGGTATGTGCTAACTCCGTCTTGCAGTGGAAAAACTGAATTTGAATGGAAGCTAAATGATCTAAATAAAAATATACTGCAAGCGTGCAAGGGTTTCACCGACCTCTGCACTAAGGTGGCTAAGCATACTGAAGTCTTACATAATCTTGAAAATAAGGTTGATATATCAGAGCAACAGTCGAAAAGAAATAGTCTTAGACTATGTGACTTGGGCGAGAACGATAGCGAGGATTTGCCACCAATTGTTGATGAGTTTGTCTCTGATAAGCTTCTAATCCTATGTTCTCCACAGGACACTGATTATGTTTTTCGGACGGGCAAGAAAACCGACATCGGTCCTCTGGCGATATTAGTCAGTTTTGTCAACAATATGAAAAAGAATAAGATATTTGGTTCCAAGAGCAAGGCTCAGGTTGTAACCTGTATGATCTAACTTCACAGCGATATCTACTGGTGGCTATGAAGAAGAAATATGGAAATGATAAAGCATAGTCTCTGGGAGGAAACATATATTACCTTGACCGATTTGGTAAAAGAAACATAGCCGACAAGTTAATCTAGGAATAGTTGCCTATGGTTGATATTTTATCGTTGTGGTTGAACTTTACCACATCTGTTTACTATTTGGAATGAGAATATACTTTTTTTTGTGTCATTATCTCTAAAAAATTATGAAGAAGTTATTTCTGATTTATACGAAAATAGAGTCCATCCCAACGTTGACCGACAATTTGAATTCGCTAAAGTCAGCCAGGAGAAAATTGAAAAACTCGTAACCCTTATTGCATCCCGTGCTAGGAGTGTGGAGGGCTATCGCATAAAACTTATATCCCTGATTATTCGGTATCTGATACCACATGTAACCTATGTTATCAACAAATGCTTAAATATTGGGATATTTTCCCTTTTAGGAAAATAGCTAATGTAGTTCCCGTTCCAAAATTACTAAACCAGCCTTAATTTTCGACTATCGCCCCATTAGCATTCTTTGTACCATGTTGAAGATACTAGAAAAAATAGTTGCTGAGCAATTAAATAATTTTCTTCTTATTAATAAAATTTTACCAGTTACTCAGTCTGGATTTCGTTTGGGTCACAGCACTACAACAGCCCTTCTAAAGGTGTCTGACTTCAGCAAGGCATTTGACACCTTATGTCATGCTACTCTTATCAAAAAGTTAACTTTCTTTGGCCTAGGTTGCACGGCCGTTGAATTTATGCTCAGTTATTTGAGCGATAGACCGCACAGAGTTACATTAGGCAAGGACTTATCGCCCTTTTTATCAGTCAAAAAAGGAGGACCACAAGGGAGTGTATGGGGCCTTTATTATTCTCTATACATACAGCAGATTTTTCTAACTTTCTCTCTTATAGTCAATCTCATCAATATGCTGATGACATGCAGCTTTACCATTCATTTTCATATAACAGTCGCCTAGAGGCTGCCACTTTTATTAACAGGGATTTTGCAAGTATAGCAAGAATTTCATAGGCTTATAAACTTTTGTTTAGTAATAAGAAAACAATGGAAATTATTTTTGGCAAGGACAGAGAAGTAATATGTAATGATGCACAGTTTGTTAATAATATTTTAAATTACTCCCGAGCCTGCAAGAACCTCGGTGTACATATGAGTGATGATATGCGCTTTGACACTCATGTATCTTAGTTGTTGCATATTTCATACTATAAACTAAAAAAACTATATTTATTTAAAGATTTTTTTAGTACCGACGTCAGATTGCAGCTGTGTAATAGTTTGGTCCTATCGGGTCTTGGGTATGCTGATATTATTTACTGGCCAGCCCTCAGTCAAAAGAGTAAAGATAGTCTTCGAAAACTCCAAAATTCCTGTATAAGGTTTTGTTATGGCTTGAGAAAGTTCGACCATGTTGCACAATTTGATAGCCAATCAAAATGGTTAAACATGGAAAGTCGTTTTAAACTGCATATGGCTTGTTATTCAAAATCCGGGTATCTAAGTTTCCTCGTTATCTTTTTGAAAAGTTAGTCAAAGGCTCAGATGTTCATAATGTTGCTACAAGATGCCGAAATTTGTATACTGTTTCCAGGCACAACACAACGACGTTTCTGCGATCATTCTCCTATTGTGCTGCTAGACTCTATAATACGTTGCCTGAACACGTTAAGGCTTAATATTCTTGCTATGGAAAAAACAGTCAGTATTTACTTAGGGCCAGAGATTAAAGTGTGTTTTTGTTCTTTTTTTTTCGGAGTAAATACTGTTTCAAATACTATGATGTTTTTTGCAAAATTTGAGATAAATTGGATGAGTGGTTTCTTAATATTTTTTAAATATTTTACTAAGCCGCCATTTTGCTTTGCCATATTGGATTTTTACCAAAATGTTACCAGGTGATCCCCATATGACCCTTAATTTTTGACCAAAATATGAAGTAAACTGGGTAAGTAGTCTTTAAGCTATCATGTGAACCGACAGACAGACAGACAGACCGACAGACGGACCGACGGAATTGATAAAATATATTTTTTGGCATCTATCGACGCTAAAACGAAAAGTTTGGAAAAACCTGAGAGGGGAATTTTTTCACCATTACAAACATTTTATTTGGCCTCCATTTTGTTCGGCCATCTTGAATCTGTACCTCTATTTTACTAGTTGATCCCTATATCACAATTAGTTATGGCACACAATTTGAAATCAAACCATGAAGCAGTTTTTTCAGGCTGAATTTTTAAATATTTTATTATGCCGCCATTTTATTTCTGCTTCTTGGATTCGTACCAAAATTACCATTTGATTTCAACATAATACTTGATGTTTTTGCAAAATTTCAGATATATTGTATGAGTAGTTTTTTAATAATAATTTTCTTAACAATTTACTAGGCCGCAATTTTGTTATGTCACATTGGATTTTTACCAAAATATTACCAGGTCATTCCCACGTGGCCCTTAATTTTTAACCAAAATTTGAAGTCAATCGGATAAATAGTTTTCTAGCTACGCTTCGAACAGACAGAGAGACAGACATGCAGACAGACAGGCAGGCAGACCGACAGAATTGAGAAAACAAGTTTTTCGTCATCTAGGGACCCCGAAATGTGAAGACCTGAAAAAATCTTGGAGAGTGATTTTTTCACGATTACAATACTTCCCTTTTTTATTTATTATATAGTTATATCTAGAACAAATAAGAAAAACTCAGAAATCTAAAAACGTCTAAGTGTATGACCCTAGTGGCTAATAAAACATGCGAAGACAAAAAAGCCTTTGACGGATTGATCTTTAGTTCATAAGTAAACTTTGACCATTATGCAAGGTTCTCTTTATCCCCCTGTATAATTGACAGTTAATAAAAATTCGGTTAGTTTTGAAATCCAATTTGTACAAAAAGAGTCATTCTTTCAAATACCTACAGCGAGATTTAGATGGTCAAGGTAATGACGGAGGAGTGGGGTTTCAAACTAAATCAAATATTTTACCTGCACGGATCAATCAAAATCAAAATCAAAAAATCAATAGTTTATTTCTTTAATTTAAAAGTAAATACCTAAACATATACAATAATTGGAGATAAAGTCAGAAGGTCAAAAAATATAAAAAAGAAAACTTAAATACATAGATATACTTATAAACTAGACAGTATAAAATAAAATATATTTACGTAAATTCCTGGATATCGTAACAGCATTTTTCTAACAGCACATTTTTTAGGCGGTTTTTAAAAATATTTATGTTGGCAGCATCTCTAATTTCTTTGTTCAGTTTATTAAATAGTGTACACCCCGTAAAGTAAATATATTTTTGATACATAGTAGATCGGTGATTTTCAGGTAACAGGAAGCACCTTCAATCTCATGTCGTAACTATGATATGTTCTTACTTCTTAAAATAAACGCTTGCTACGGTATACAAATCAACAATCTTCATATATATAAATGCCAGCAACAGTCAACATCTTTAAATTTTTAAAAGCATCGTGACATGATACGCGGGACTTTACGCAGGCAATTAGACGTATTGCATACATTTGTAAAATAAAAATCCTTTTAATATGAGAACTCATACCTCAATTTAGTATAGCATACCTAATTCGGAAGTGTATATTAGCATAATAAACGGTTAGAAGCACATCTTTTCTGCATTTCAAGGATAAACAATTTAATGCATAACAGCCACTGCGCAGTTTAGATGAAAGTTCGTCAACATGAAAAAAATCAGTTTAAAGTCTACCATATTATTGTTAGATCTCATCGAAAAATTTATTATTGTAGTTTTATTTTTATTTATCTTTAGTTTGTTTTTTTTTTGACTATACTATTATTCTTTTATAAACATTCTCGGCTTGTATTTTTAGTGAAAGATAATTATCACCAATAACTAAATGCAATATTATGCAACTACAGAAATGTTTTCCGATATTTTATAAAAATCAAGAAAAGGAACGGTCTCAATATGGAACCTTGAAGAATCCCTGATTCAACAATTTTTAAGTGACTATGAGTATCATTTACTTGCACGGTCTGCTTTCTGCCAGACAAGTATGATCTTAGAAGATCTAAAGGTTTACCCCTTACACCATCTATTATCTAAACAGTTTTGAATGCAACAGCTTATGATTTACTACATCAAAAGCACGCAAAACGTCAATAAACATGCCTAATACCAATAATCTCTTATCTAGGGACTTACAAAAAAATAAAACCCGCTAATTCTTAATTACCAATTTGCTATCGCTAGATAATAGTAAGATGAGTCCCACAATCAGTTTCATGAAGAAAGTTTTGGGAAAAAGAGGTATATTTTCATCAAGAAATTTAAAACTTACAGGTCCATCATCCTCAATCAATTGTTGAATATTTTATAATTTTATTTAGTGAAATTGATTGCTAAGTTCTACTTCAGGGCTTTTATTCTAAAGCTATTTGCACATTATTGCTACCCAACATGCAAAGTGAAAATTTTGAAAATGTTTTTATTAATAAATAAATATCTGCAGAACTAAATTGCGCCACATTTTACCTTTTTTGATAAAAGTTTGTTATTAGTAACTTGAACAACATTTTTCGTTGATATTTCTCATTTCTTCTAATATTTGATAATTTTAATTATTTAACTTATTGCTAGTGCAGTAAAATTGCCAGTGGTCTTATTTGATTTTTTTTTTGTGAAAAAGCAGTGTCTTAATACTACTCTTTGAGTATTTTTCGAGTAGTACTATAAAAAATAAAAAACCGTGTGATGTGCGTCATTAAATGGAAACTTACCCTTACGTCTCCGAAATTTATATCCTGAAATGTGGAAAATAAAATTTATTGGGTACTTAGAAAATGTACATATACAACTTATTGTAAGATTATATTTTTTAGGATTCTATTCTATATCACTGAATTGCGGCATTCTAAAGATAATGTATAAAATCAACAAAATGCAGCAAAAATTCTTTCCACTGGGAAAGGGAGAATACCAATCAATTTTTTTTAGTTCTTTGCCAAAATCACTAATATCGGTATTTTCAAAAATTCTCTCTGGTTTAAAAGATAGTGTGATTTTAACAGAGAGTTGCTAATTCCTTCCTAAACTTTTTTATCGATATTTACCTATCGTCTATATCGGCTTTACCACAAAAGGTGTATGAAGATACCTTCAGTGTCAAACAGGTACGGGTAAAACACTAACTTAACAGCTGATCATTAATCTAATATAGTTCGGAAGTACATTTGTCTATTACAATAGGCCATTTGGGCGAATATTGGGAACCAACTTTCTAATCTTCGAATAATTCTGACCAAGGGCGGATCCGAGGGGGGTGATCCCCCCCAAGAAAAAATGCATATCAATAAAATTCCTCACCTGACTTTTCAGCGCCCGGTGGTTATTTTTTTATACTTATCGAGATAAAATAAATATCGATATGCCGTTACCACTTCTATGTGTAATTTCGCGTCGGCTTGCTTGATGCCTGTGTCATCCACGAGCCACGCCAACTCGGTTGTTCGACTCTATAACGTTGTTGCGTACATAAGAACCGAATCTCGTAACTTACTTTATTATTAGTTTAGTATAATCTTTAGCTTATATTGGTTAGTCGAATGATAGTGGATTGGTGGTTGTGAATAATGATTAAGACTAATTAATTTTTTTCTCAGTTAACAAGGTAAACGAGGTATGCATTTTAAGAATCTATTTATAAATCAGTAACAGGGGTCTGTCTATTGTACTAATCTGAATTGTGTTTAAGTTGATAAAGTTCCCATCCCGCAGCCTAGAGAAGCCATCTACGTCATACTTACTTGATCACCTGACTTTAGGACTGGGAATGTGGGGCATCAAATAAATATCATTAATTAAGCCAGTAATGTGCAAAAAAATATTTTGAAAAAAAAATAGATGTATTAGGTGATTTGAATTAGTGTTGTAAAATGTTTTATTAACATTTATGACTGTATTATCAAATTATCAAGAGGTGGGTGTGGATCACTCAAATTTACAAGGTTTTTAAATTCCAGATGTAAATATCTATTTATGCGATTTTTCTGGATATACGGGAATTTATGTGGAATTTTATTAAGATTTTGGGAATTAGAGACATCATCAGAGAACGATAAAGATATTTACTGATATATGAATATCTGTGGAGATGTTCGTGGTGTCGTGTATTTATGGAAAACGTTTGACTTCTCTTTTATCATTTATCCGGAATCGGAATGTAGTTACTAGTTTGTGTGTTTTCTGAACAATTTTTGTTGCATTATTGAATGAATATATTTAGTATCAAAACAGGTCGAGGTGCTTTAACACTAAAGAAATATTTTATTATTTAAGTAGGCCGAAAATTATTCAGATTTAATGCTGCGGGGGTAACATATATGGAGTGGACAACTTTTTTGGTTGGAATTTCAATTTCTCTTTTTTGTAAACTTCTATTTTTAGTTTTTATTTCATACCCTGTATATAAAATGACATTTATATGTAGGATACACACTAACACAAATAATTGGGGTAAATGTCGGAAAAAGTGTAGAATCATTGGCGCAGATACTTGATTTTTTTCTATTTATTACATGAAAATATAACACAAATTCGTATTCCTTTGAAGAGATTGAAGACTTCGCTGCGGTCCACAATGGGACAGAAAATACTTAGTGGGCTGGCACTGCTATATATTAATAGAAGTGAGGAAATAAACCCAAAAAAATATTGAACAGATTGGCATCAACCAAGAAAATTGAATTTATTTTATAAAAATTTGTGTTTGGTTATAATATTTTTTATATAATAATTAATTAGGTATTCTTACATATGTGCAGTTATTAAAAAACTTTTTCAAAATTTACATCTTTATTCTATATGTTGATTAATTTAAACCAACCAAAGTAGGCGCGAGTAGCTAAAAACAGCACTATCAAACCTATAAAAAAAATTGACATGCCAAGTACAAACCCTCGGCGCATCATCTCCCATCACCCCCCCCCGGCCATGCAGCTTCTCTGGATCTGCCCTTGATTCTAACATTCTATCTTCAAGATAATCAATACAATTTTTTTTAGCTGACAAAGAAAGAGCATTTGGAACCCATCCATATTTAGATCCTGCGTGCTAAATATTATTTTTCTTGCCTCGATTTGATGGAGTTTTCATTTTACATTTATCGCTGAAATCAACCCAACCTTTTGAAGAAGTATCGTGAGTGTCATACCAAGTCTACACCAAATGAATAATTGTGCCATTTGGATATCGGTGCTCTTTAATGTGGGTCAACAAATCCAGACGCCATTCCTTGTGTAGTAAATTATCCAATGTGGGCACATTTTGTTCTTCGTAAAAGCACATTTTTGCGCCCTCGATCTAACTTTTAACAATTATTTGCCATTAGTTTGCTTGTGACACCCGCCCGCCGGCCGCGCCGCTTCTCCCTTGCCCCATTTCACCGCCGTTTTTATCCTCTAGTCTAAGCATTTTTCCAATATTACTATTTAGTGTTTAAGACTATATTGAATTGGATGGTTTTTAGTTTTAGGCCTGCAAAAACGAAATATCCTTTGTCATTACTTTTAGGAAAAGCATGTAGTTTGTTTTGCTAATAAAAGTATTTTGAATTTGAATATGAATTTGAATTTATGTTTGAATTTGAGTTTGAGTTTGAATTTTAATTTAAATTTGAGTTTGAATTGAAGTTTGAATTTGAATTTGAATTTGAATTTGAATTTGAATTTGAATCCGAATTCGTCGAGTTCGAATTTGAATTTGAATTTGAATTTGAATTCGAATTTGAATTCGAATTTGAGAAGTTATCGCTATCATTTCTTATTTTTCTCTCTACATTAGGATTCTTCACAATTTTCCAAATAGCTGATTCTGGTACTTTTGTCAAAAAGTTTCATCTAAAACATTTTATTTGTTCATAACTTCGCATTCGGTAAGGGTTAAATAAACGTTGTTTATAATTTCTTGAACATGTACAGACAAATGTCTTATATTTTTGCAACGTAAAGAAGCGCTGGAAGAAACTAAAGGGGAAACATAGGCCCAGTTGTTTATATTTTGGAGGAATCCAACATTAACCCTGGTTTGCCAAACCGTTACTGTGGCCAGATTATAACGGATAACATCCTTTATACTATTACCTAAATAAACAAGAAATTCCAGACATTCCCAGTATGAATTTCCATATAGAATATTTTAAGACTGATAATTACATAGCTTATTATAAATAACTCAAACCGAGTCTGTTTTAAATGTAATTTAAATCTTCTCTAATTATTATTCTTTATTTCAAGAAATAAAGCCTAGAATAATCGGCAACGTCGGAATTCTACCTTTTTCGAGTATACTACAGATTTCTTTCGGGATCATTCGGAAAACGCCGAAGACGGTCGTAGTCATTCATGATTTCGACCTATTTGATGCGCGGCGTTGTAATTGTTCTAGTTGGTGAAATAAGTGTTTTTCAGGAATCCAAGTGTTTTGTGTGGCTATTTTCAAGAATCTGTTCAAAAAATTAAGAAAATGGTGCGAACTTGCTTTATTTGCAGAAAAAGAAACGATATAAACCCAGAAGTTTGTTTGCGAAGGTAAGTAAGGTTGAAGGGTAAAATCACCGTCTAATAGCGTTCTTATATTTGCAAATGAAGTATTGTTTTTGTATTGCACATTTCCGTTGGGCTTAAATTAATTTTTTTATAACTTCAACTTATCTATAAAATCCAAGACACTGATGATAAACGGAGTATAGCGTTTTGCTAATTTATATATTTGTGAAAAGTCTCAAATATTCCTCTAAAATTTATGAAACCACCTTTTTTGAGGGGTTAATAAACAACATAAATATATTATTTGGTAAAGCATAGGTACTAAATTTTAATTGAGTAAGCTGTAAGACCCACTGTTTTATAAACTGTAAGAAAGCGTCCATATTCTCTAAGAGACCAACTTTCAAATGACTAAACTAGAAATAAGACACAAAGTCTCGGTCTCAGTCAACTCAGTTGACTGAGACCGAGACTTTGTGTCTTATTTCTAGTTTAGCCACTGTTTTATGTTGTCATTAATTACTCCAGGATGGTTTGCATTTTGGATGAAATTTTCAAGGAATATTTAAGGTAGTGTCGGAGTTCTCATATAGCAAGCATATACAAAAAATGAAAATAGAGCATTTTCTTTAATGAATTTGAAATGCTTTAATTTATTGCCTAAAAATTTGGTTTTTAAAAATAAGTAATCAAAAAAGTAAATTAATACCATTCTGAGGTACATTATCCCAAGTAGGGAGAATCTGTTTTTATCAGGTGATTTCGGTAATATAAATAATAATATAATATATTATAATGAATGTTAAAAATATTAAACATCTTGGCACAAAATATTTATATTGTGGATAAGTGAAATGTATAGCGGGGAAAAAAGGGGGGGGGTAAATGGAGGGATAAATACTGTAAAGATATTGTTTTTCATAATATGGTTTTTGTGGTTTTTAGGAACACGAAGTTCAATTTTGTGTTCATATTAATATTGGGCCATGTTTATTGCTGATTTTCTGTAAATATGAATATAGCCAATACATGTCAAGGTAGTGCATTTTTATATAATATTACTTGCCGCGAGCCTGGCAAACTTTTAAAAGTAGTGGAATCAAATTTTTACCTAACTTCGCTTAAATAGAACTAAAATGTGTTGGAAAAAGGGTGAAATCAAAATGTTTTGAAAAACAAATATTTCAAAAAATAGGTTGCATTAAAAAGTGATAAATTATATTTTATTACATATTTCCTATGAAGTCGGTGATAAGCTGATAAAGAAAGGTATTAAATAAACATTATACTCTTGGTATAGACATCAAAACACAAAGTGGGTCCATGTAACAAAATTTAGTTTTATCTTCATCTTTAGTAACAATAGTAATAAGAACTCACCCTGTTATTGGTTGTATTTTGTCATGGAATTGCTTGTTCTTTAATGACTAAGCTTATTGCTAATAATAAATATTGCCACATGAACCATTACATAAATATGTATTTTGCAGGCACGTAGCCAGGATTTCAGTTCTAGGGGGATCCAACCCTGTCAAAACCAATTCAATGACAAAAAAATTATTAAGAAAAATGCTTTTTTTCACTTGTTGCTAGTCCCCCTGCAAGTACAACAAAATATGAAAAATAGTTGCAAAAAACTAGTTATTTGCCAATATCTACTAAAACATTGCAGGTAGAGCAATTATGAAAATGTAAAAAATTATAGGTATATCTTGAGTAAATAGGACGTTGGCGACTTTTGCTTAATATTTTTAGGTTTTATATATTTAATAATATTTTAATAAATAAGTGCTTATTCACTTTGTTAATATCAAGGTTAATGTGGTGCTATCTTCCAAAGAGGGTTTGGAACCATATTGTTACATTTAATGAGCGTTTGTTTAAAAGTTTTTCTTTTTTTGAGAATTCTAAATATTCCTCACTGTCAAAATCGAATATTTTTTTAAGGTACTTTTTTTCAATCCCCAAAGGTAAATTCAATAATTTTGTTATTCCTTAAATCGTGTTTTGTATACGTAAGGATAAGAACTTCAAAATTGTGTGAAAATGGATCACGAAGAGAAATTTTCAGCAGCTACCATATATTCTAAGTTTAATAATAATAATTTTTGTTGGAATTATCATAAATTTGGTCTCGGTACGCATTCGCAATTTTGCTTATGACAGGAGATTTTTGTGGAAGAAAAATAAAATTTATTTTCCTATCGATTTATGTTAGAAACTGTCGTACTTACGAAAAAATCATCGAGTGCGTCTTTGTTTGCAATCGCAGAACGTCTAACAGTGTAAACTTGGGCTTATTAAAAAACCAGTCAAAAAGTTAGAATTAAAAAATAGCCTGCTCCTTAATTTTCCTGAGGTTCGAGTTAAAAAATAGCTGTAGTAAGCAGAGCCAATACGGAACTGCCAATCAGCAGTTATTGGAATTCTACTTTCGTAGGTTAAATTATGTAAAAACTCCTAAATATTTTTAGGGTTTCGCGCGGGAGGTGGGGTCCGCAACCCCCCTAGACTACGTGCCTGGTCTTTTGTCACAGATAATTATTGATACATTTATATTAAATCAGCTTCTTGGTAACCTAAAGTTTTATATTATATATATATATATATATATATATATATATATATATATATATATATATATATATAAAATTTCCGATTTTGAAAATTGTCACTGAATCATTAAATATGTAATAGACGAGTTTAATTATTATATAAATAATGAAATATGAATTTAATATGCTGTTACTTTTGTTTTGTCGATAATAATAGTTGTTTGTTATTATATCAAACCGTTTATAAATAAATTATACCAAACTTTTAAATTTTGTTTTATTTTTATAAACCACGTGTCCAGGTGAAAATTTATAAAGTGCAGCACCACTTTCAACCTTGTTATTTGAATTTTTATAAAAAAAATTAAGTTTCAAATATAGTGTAAAATATTATACAGGGTGCTTCAGAATCACCAAAAATTTTCGATGATTTTGTTTTCAAACATCTTGCATTTTAATGCATTTGTTTACTTTTTTTATTATTGATTTCTTGATAAAAGTTGGTGGTTCTAAAAAAACTTTTTGATAGTGATAAACTTTAGATCAGGATGTTCAAAAAAGGGGATTTCACTAACAATTTCAAAAAAATCAAATTTTTCTGACGGTAGTTTTAAGGGCCATCAAAAATCATAAATATAAACTGAGTAAAATTTTTTATATTATATTTATGATATTTCAGGTCAAACAGCAAAAAAACATTTTTCTATTTAAATCTTTCCTTAGCTATTACTAATATGACATAACTAATACTAAACCTTTATTTACGATATTTTACGGCCGCGGCAGTTACAAAAATTTTAATTTTTGAAATACACTTTTTCGTATTCGACTTAAAGTTGAATATTGTGGAAACTATTTTTTCGACCATCACACAAGTTTTATCAAGAAGAAAGTTTTTCGAGAAATTGATAATAAAAAAGTTTTCCATTTAGTAGTAGTAGTAGATTTTTCCACGTCATAATATCTAAATTAATTGTTTTCAAGTTATTAAAACTCTCACTTTTGCAATGTGAAGTCGTTCCTGTTCATCTTAGAACAAAAAAACTGTCGTATCCACTATACTAATATTTGGGCACAAAAAATATAGCAAATAATACATTATGTCAAAAATAGCTACGCCACTGGTAAGCCTCGCGAAGATATCTGACAGCGTTGCAATTTTCACCGCAAACTATTCTTTATGCGATCAGTCCGTCTTTTTTCCACTCATACACAACAACAAATTGATGTTTGATTCTATTTATTTCATTTTTATGAATGAAATGCGGGGTATATTTCTTTTTGACGTCATTGGGGAGAAAAACTCCGTTCACACCATGGGCGCCACATATTTGTCTTTTGGCAGTTCTTTTAACACAAGTAATTCACCCGAATGATTACAATAACTAAAGCCTAATATAATTTACTACTATTATATCCTAACTTACCTACCACTATATCCAGAGATTGAATGCTTCTAAAAAGTACAATTACTTATGCTAGCTACACTAACCTAATTTATTACTTAAACAAAAAATTAATGATTCTATAAACTATTACCACATATCAGTGAAAAAAGCTGCATTGGACATTTGTTGTAATAAGCTATTGCCTTAATTTTAGTTCAATGATATGACCTGTCTTTTTACTTATGCAAATTACAATACATTATCAATTCTCTTTTATTGCCATCTAAAACCTTGAAGACAGGTAGTCACTTTCTTAGACCACTAAATATACATTACTTTCTAAAACAATGTAAACTTTTTTTTAACTACTGACTCATGTGAAAAAGGTTTCACTAATGGCTCGGCTAAGCTAATCCATGATAGATAAAGCCGCTGAGAGCACAAAAATGTTTGCAAATCCTTATTGCGACAAACACATTGAATTCCAATAGTAAAATTCACATTCATTGTTCCTGCTGTATTTAAAGCTAATTACCGAGCCTGGAACGTCGCATAACAACTTGTTCCTTACGAAAAACATGTAAAATCATTATTTATCTAGTCAAAACTCTTGCCTCAAAATGAACTCGTTGGTCCCGCGTATCCACAATCTACAAATTTAAATTAATTTAAATAACCAACAGCAATTTGACAAAAAAACTTTCTTCTCACCTTTTGGGATTGTGAGTTCTGTGTCTTTTTTTTGGATACTATTAATGATTTTTATTTAAAGAAACACCCTTTTAAGAATAAACCTAAATAAAAAAGTTTTGTATTTTTCCGGGTAGAGGTTGTGAAATGTCCAGAAGTTCACATACTAAATATTTAAACTATTTATAGAGAATTGTATCGGCATGAAAACTAT